>CM076584.1:294759110-295214110 GCA_034641835.2 Pinus albicaulis | reverse complement strand
GCTAATAGTTTAGCACATTCTTTGCTGCTATTATGGGGTCCCAAAGCACAAGGAGATTTTACTCATTGGTGTCCTTGAAATTTTTTATTTGGGTTCTCCTTTTGTGTTAAGGTCAATCCCCACCCTTGTTCTAATCCCAATTTAACTCTCATTCTTTCTCATTCCCCTTTACATTACAACCTATTTAAATTTTCTTTTTTTAAAATCCTTTATCCATTTTTGTTATGTAGTTTTATTATAAAAAAACACACACGCACATGAAGTGTTTAAATTTGGATGCAAGATTGAATTTTTAATCATGATAATTACTCGTGACTAATATATATGTTTAATTTTAGCATTTGTTTTCATTCAATTATGTCATCAAGAAATTATACATTAAATTATGCAAGAAATTAGATATCACAGTGCACAAGAGACACCAAAAGTTAAGTCAGAGGCCAAGGAAAAATTTGCAAGGGGAAAACCCATCAATCATTTCCGTATAGAATCTTTGTCAAAGAGATAAATGCAAGTCATAACAACATTGGCAGCAGACCAATTACCTAAGTTTCAAGTCAACCCTCCCAACAAGCAATAGTCTTCCTGAAGTTTGTCACATGGTCGTCCTCTACCACAAATTTTTTCCCATAAGACTGTTCATAAACTAGAGATAAGTTGCCTTAAGAGCCCACATCATAACAAAGATATATTGCTTCAGGAACTTGCATCAACACATAAATAAATTGCTTCAAAAGTTTGCATTTCACAAAAGTATAGTGCCTTATGTAGCTCGCATTCCTCAAAAGTACAATGCCTCAAATAGCTTGTATTTTCATAAGATCATAATGCCTCTTTCACAGTAGTATATTACCTCAAGCATCACCCTTTACTCTGGTTCACTAAGCTCTGAATTTCCTCTCCTATGAAGATGCGAATTGGTCTTGCCTCTAAACAAATTCGAAATTGTATGTTTGATGGAGACAAATTTGTTCTATTTATAATTGTTCGTTCATATGAAGGGGCATGTCCCTTGGGAAGGCTGACTTGTATTCAGGAGAGTCGGCTTGGTCAACTTGGAGATACTAAAATATGCCTCTTAAACATTAATTTTATTTCTTTTAAAATGTCCAAATGGGACATGATACAAAATATAGTAAATGCGTCAATGATAAAATACATTTATGAAGATCATACCAAGTAACAACTTCAACACTCCCTCTTAACTAAGGAGGTATTCATAATGACTCTTCGAGATATTCTCAAGTTGAAGTACTTATATAATAAAGGATCCAGATTGATAAGCATCATTGATGATAACATCATCATAACCAACATTGTCAAATTACCAAGGCCTTGAAAAGTAGGCTCTATCTCTCCACTATATCAGAGCACAATGTTAGGAGGCATTCAATAGGACACCACACTGCCTCTCTAAGGCACATACTCCACCTAGGTTCACCAATCCACCATTCTCCCTATTCATGTCCATGTACTTGACTTATGGTTGTTATTCCTAGCCATAGTACATGACATAAGGAGAACTCGGTGTCCAACCTCACTCCCTCTCAACCTGGGAGGAAAATTTCATAAGTCCAAGCTTGTCTCGGAAATACTCGTACTTCCCTTACATGATCAACTACATGTTCAATCATGGATATTTGTTGTAATTTCTTGTCTCCTATCTGCATCACATCTCGAATCATAATGTGCTTCGATCTTTTAGGTTTTCTGTCAATCTTCATATAACTTATTACGAAGTATCACGATCAAATCCAACACGCCATCAAACGGTCCATTAAACATATTTTGGAGCCAAACTTCTTCTCAAATAACTGCACAGATTATCATATCTTCTTCCTCTGTAGTGCTCAGTGTAACATACTCTTGCTTCATGCTCTTTCAATAAATCATATCAAATCCCAAGTAGAAACAACTACCAGCAGTACCTTTTCTCGTCATCAGAACTGCCATTCTAGTAATAGAATCAAAGACACCAAAGAACCAATCAAATTCCATTATCCAAATTCCAAGAGGATCTTGATCACATGTTTCCCTTGACCAAGGAATTTTTTGTTAGGTTTCTTGAAAAATCTCAAGTCCTAAATAGTAGTGTATCAATATAAGATGCTTTATGTCAAATTATGCTTCCATCTCCCTCTGAAGGCAACACTTTTTCCTCTTTATAGGAGTCCTCCTTTTATTAGAAACAAATCATTTAATAAATTTCAATGTATGAGATATTCTTTAATCATGAGGCGCCTCTTGCTAGGGTAACTCTTCTAATTGAGGCAATTGTCTTAACATGATCCTATCCCACTTCCCGATGGAACCTTCTAGGTTTTATGTTTCTAAATACTAAATCTTGACAAAGCAATATATACTTGAAATCATTTGCACCTCCAGTATTCAGGTCTTCTATAAATCTGGAAATTCCCCTAGTTATGCTTCGTTCTTCCATATCATTCTTTTGTTGCCAAAGCCTAAAACACCCTAGTTAATTACTTGCAACCCTTACTAGGAATATATGGGAGAAAAATTATAACCAAGCAAAGGATACATAGACAAAGGACTAACCAAAAATTAAGACAATAACAATAATCTTAATCAAAGAAAAAAGGTATAGAATACTTATCTTTTGAGAAGATCCAACTCCCTCTTGATCTTGGACTTTACCATCCTTGTCCTCATGATGTCATTTATGTATTTTCCGAGAGCTAGGGCTTCTTGTTTCAGTAGAAACAATTATTCCTAGGATTTTTGTTCCTAGGGTTTTTTTAGTTCATACCTTTGCTAGGGTTTACAAACTCTAGATGCTTCACGATCTTCCATATAAATTATGTCTTTATCCTCAATGGATAGGGCGTGACCTTTTATACAATGTATCTTTACAAACCCCTTGAAAATGCATCAAATTTCAACAATATCTTATTCTTCCAACAAAAAAATTGTTGACATGATAGTCTTTACTTGTCCTTTAATCCTTTTTTCGAGTATGGGTTGCTTTAAGAGATAATGGGTCGACTCCTTGTAATGTATTTTTTATTTACTAACTTGATCACCTTTGGATACAACTTGAACTTCTAAGGAATCGATTGTCACTATGGACCTTTTTGACTTGAGCACAGAACTATGCTTAGAATCTATACCTATGGAATGCCTTCTTGAATTATGCTCGAGTTACAAAGAGATAAATTCAGACTTTGTCTTTGTTTCACAACTTTAGAGATAAAAAATGGATGAACAAATCGCATAGGTGTAATAATACCAATGTATAGTGAGATTCTGATGTTAGCTACCGATTATTGATCCGCCACAGGGACTCGACCCTTCAAATACCTCCATATCTGACCTTAATTTTATATGAACCATGTCACAACTGAGCTTCAAAAGAATTACTGTTATTTTGACAATTCATATATGCCACACTTCAATTTGTATAATTCAAAGAGACACCAAGTCGACTTACTGTAATATATATATATATATATATAATATATATATATATATATATATATATATTTCGTCCTATTATGTAAAGTCATATCATAGATCCATTGTAGAAATTCCTTGCAGATTCAAACTACTAATTGTAATTTACTAAAACAATAGACTTGAATCTACTCTACCAATTGCGGAAACAATAATTGATTGCGGAAACAATAATTGATTGCGAAATCATGAAGCATACAAGAGAAAGAATTCAATCAACACATTACACAATGATTTCCTGGGGAAATCCACAGATAAAAACCCCTGCTATCTGTATATTACTTTAGTCAGAAAATATGAGAATATTACAATGGTTTGCTCAAGCCCGAGCAGCCTCTATACTATCTCTATCTATCCCAATGCTTCCTAGACACGACTTGGCCAGTACTTAATCAACTTTCTGCTTTCCCAAGTCCCTATTTCCTTGCGTTGTTTCCTTGGGAATTAGCCCCTATTAATTAGGGAAATTCCTCATCCAAAAATACACAATCCATCATAGGCCTTCATATGACTGCATGCACCACCTATACAATTTGGATTATTATACAATTGATATTTTATTGCCCTTGAACTCCAATATCAACTGGGTAACTCGTAGATCTTTCATGCATGAGTTATTTATGGTTGATTTATCAGTTAACTGGTTGATCACAAAGTACACACCCCACTGCTAGACCTCCCACTAGTTCCTCCAATAGATGGAACTAGTTTAACTGACCTTAAATTAGATAAACTAAATTAATTAATTACAATTCAAAATAAACTCAGATACCCCAATCCTGCCTCTATGGAACTTGAATTTTCCTCTTAAAAATTCCTTAGTCAAGATATATGCAGCATGTTCCTCTATAAGAATGTATTCTAGCAACATGATTCGTCTTTGAACACAATATCTAAGATGGCGGTCTCGGATATCGATATGCTTGGATTGATCATGAAAAAATGGATTCACAGAGAGATTGATACAACTCTGGTTGTCACAATAAATCACTGTAGGATCCATCTATTGACCAAATAACCCACCATGGATCTTCCTCACTCAGATAGCCTCACAAGTTTCTTGACTAGCAACCACGTACATTGCTTCTGCTGAAGTGAGTGCAACTGATCTCTGCTTCTTGTTGTACCAAGAAACTTATGCTAACCCAATACTGAATATTCCTCCTAATGTGCTCTTCCTGTCTAATGGAATCCTTTCCCAATATGCATTTGTGAAGCCTTGCAACTTCACTTCCTTTGTCTGTCTGTACCAAAGACCAAACTGAGTGGTTCCTATGAGTTATGTCAACACATGTTTGGTTGCCTTCCAATATATTTCGGTTGGCTTAACCATCGCTTGACTAAGTTGGTTAACTTCATAACACATGTTTGGTCGTGTGTTCACCAAATACATAAGTGAACCCACAAGCTACCTATAAATGATAGCCTCTACTATTTCGCCTGAAGTAGCATCCTCCTTCCTCCAATTCCATATTAGAGGAGTCTCCATGGGTTTTCTGCTCTCCATGTGAAACTTATTCAATATCTCGTTGGCATACTTTCCCGGAGAAACAAACAACTCCCAATCTCCTTTCCAAATTTCCAAACCAAGTAAATAATGCATGAGCCCCATGTCTTTCATCTCAAATTCTCTTGCCAAATTCTCTTTGCAAGTTTTTACCAACTTCTCATCACCTATTAGAATTAAATTATTGACATATAATACTATAATCAATAATTTACATTAAACCACAATATGGTAAAGGTTTGCATATGCTTCACTTATGGTGAAGCCCAACCCAATGAAATAGTTGTCAGTCCTGATGTACCAAGCAAGTGTAGGAATTTACAGCGTAAGTTCCTTAGATCAAAAACCAAAGGTCACCGCTCACAAAAAAATCACAAATTAATACACCAGTATATCACGTGGTTAAAACCCTCAAAGAGGGAAATAGTTCACGGCCTGAGCCAACACGGCCACTTCAGGAAATTTATTAAAATAAAAATAAAAGTTACATATGTTTCTCTCATAAACGGTTCCCGAAAAAATGGCCCTCCATGCTCTTTAAATAGAGATCATGGACCAATTGGGCATTAAGCCACGAATCAAGTGTCGTTAATACCGAGGAGAGAGTGAACCGTCAGATCACTACAAATCGTGACCATCGAATTATAAGTTACAAATGTACATAGTAAAAAAACACACTTTACCTAACTCTGCACTAGACCAAGTTATACTTAACTATTTCCTATGTGTCGGAATATCCTAACATCCCCCCTTAAGAACAACTTGGGATAGGATTGAAGGATTTACAAAGGTGACACAAAAGGAGCCTATTTCCTATGTGTCGAAATATCCTAACATCCCCCCTTAAGAACAACTTGGAATAGGATTGAAGGATTTACAAAGGTGACACAATAGGAGAAGGAAGGAGGCAATAGAGCCTATCCCCCCCTTAAGGATAACTTTCCTGAACTCCAAGCATGGTTCAAAGTTTGGTAAACTTCGCTTCTGTGAGAGCCTTTGTAAAGATATCAGCTACTTGATCATTGGTTGGACAATACTGCACTTTAAGAACACGATCATGAATGAACTTTCTGATGAAGTGTATGTGGAGCTCAATGTGTTTCATACGCTAATTTTGAACTGGATCTTTATATAGTTGAATGGCACTTTGATTATCACACCAAAGTGTAGTTGGATGTTGCTGATGAAGGCCAAATTCAGACAGGATTTGACGAAGCCACATGGCTTCCTCGCTGGCTTCAACTGCACCACAATACTCTACTTATGTTGAAGAAATAGAGATGGCACTTTGTTTTTTACAAGACCATGTAATAGGTCCTGAACCAAGAGTGAATACATAGCCTGCAGTAGACTTTCGATCATCAAGGTCACTAGCCCAATCTGAATCAATGAAACCAATCAACAATGGAGAGGATCTTGTATTGTAATGAATCCCGAACTGAATTGTACCTCGAATATATCAAAGTATTCTTTTATTTTCTTTCCAGTGACTTTCATGAGGTTGGTGCATAAACCAAGCAACAAGACCAACGACAAAGGAAAAGTCAGGGTTGGTATGGGTTAGATATAGAAGTTTACCAACAAGTTGACAGTATAAGGTAGCATCAACTTCAGGGGTAGTACAAGTGACTGAAAGCTTGACTCTAGACTGAAAGGGAGAAGGGGTTGGCTTACAGTCTTCCATGTGAAAGTGGTGTAGAAGATCACAGGCATACTTGGACTGAGAGAGGGTACTTTGGATTGCAAGACTTGAAGACCAAGGAAATAATGCAAGTGTCCTAAGTCTGTCATTTCAAACTTCTTTTTGAGGCTATACTTCACATGGTTTATATGGTTGGGATCACTACCAGTAAGGATAATATCATCAACATATTGAACAAGGATGGTGAAGGACTTTCCCAAAACTAAAAACAAAGGGAAGAAAACAGATAGACATTGCAACTTTTGTAATCGTGATGGCCATATAGAGTTCAAATGTTTTAAGAAGATGGAAGCCTTAGAAGTAGCAATGAATAAGCACAACATCAATTTGGAGAACTCTTCACCTTCATATTCAGGAATGGCACTTTATGCTTATGGTTGTCAAGCATCTAGTTATGCATTAAATGTATCTTCTTCTTCTCATTCTCATGAGTGGCTCATTGATTCTGGAGCCTCTTACCACATAACCAAAAATAAAGCCATGTTTTCTTCTTTAAATGATTGTAACACCAAACATATTTATGTCGGTGATGATAGATCTCTTAGTGTTGTAGGATCTGGAACCATTCATCTAGATAATGGTTAGTTTAATGATGTATTGTGTGTTCCTACCTTGTCATGCAACCTTCTATTTGTTTATTAGATAACTCATTCAGGTGAAGGGAAAATAGTTGAATTCTCGCCTCATGATGTTGTAATCAAGGACCTCAAAGATCCTAGACATATTTTAGCTACTGGCATTGCTGATGATTCCACAAGGTTTTCTAAGTTTGAAAATTTTGGGTCATCATGTCTTCCCTTCGTTTTTGTTGCTCATAATGATGAAGTGAGAAAACTTTGGCATGAGCGATTTGGTCACTTAAACTATTACTCTCTTCAAACTATATGTAAAGAAAATATGGTGACAGGTCTTCCTATGGTATCTTGTCGAGATGGTGTTTGCTCTGGATGTGTACTCGGAAAACATCATCGGGATAGTTTTGACAAACGTGCCTCTTGGCACGCTTCAACCCCTTTGCAGCTTGTGCACGGTGATTTGTGTGGTCCACTTTCTGTTGTTTCTTTCTCTGGTTGCAAGTGCTTCTTAAATTTCATTGATGATTTTTCCAGACGCACTTGGGTATACTTCTTAAAACTCAAGAGTGAAGTTTTTAACAAGTTCTTGGCATTTAAGGCCTTTGTTGAGAAACAATCTGGACATCAAATTCTTAAGTTAAGATTAGACAATGGAGGAGAATATGTTGACAACAAATTTATCAACTTTTTCATAGAGCATGGAATTCAATTACAACATATTGTTCCATATACTCCACAACAAAATGGTGAAGCTGAAAGGAAGAATCGCACTTAAAAGAAATGGCTAATTCTATGCTTCAATCTAAAGGACTTAGTCTAAATTTTTGGGCAGAAGCAATTAACTGTGAAAATTACATAGTAAATTGCACTCCTACTAAGTTTTTAAAGAATATAACTCCAGAATAAGCTTGGAGCTCAATCAAACCAGATGTAATTCACTTTCGTGTTTTTGGAAGTGATGCTTGGGCCCATATTCCAGATGCGAAACATAAAGCCTTAGAACCTAAGAGTGAAAAATGCACTTTTGTTGGATATTTTGAAGATGTCAAAGGATATTGACTTCTTCAACCAAAATCCAAAAATATAATCATTAGAAGAGATGTAAAATTTGATGAAAATATATCAGCCTGCGAGCCTAGTTCAGCAGGTGTACCACCTTTGGCCTACGAGCCTGATTCAGCATATGTGCCACCTCTCTCTATCTCTTCTATTTTTGATAGAATTCCTTGTAGTTCAGATGATGATAGCAAGGATGACAATCCTCCTCCACCTCTTGAAGATATTCCTTCCGCTCCACAGCTTCCAAGATGGGTCCGCTCTACTTGGGATGCAGCAGGCTCTCTTGCAGGTGACCCTGCAGATCAACGACGTACACGTTCTCAGTTCAAAAGAGCCTCTTCCTTATTGGCTCAAGTTCCAGAAAATCCTGATCTAGACACCTTTGAAGAAGCTTTTGGTCATCTAGATTGGGATGAAGCTATAAATGAAGAATATCATTCCTTATTGGCAAAAGATACTTGGGATCTTGTTCCTCTTCCAAAAACAAGAGAACTTGTCAGATGTAGATGGGTTTACAAAACAAATTTGGACTAGATGGAAGAGTGGATAGACATGAAGCTTTGATACCATGTAGGAATTTACAGGGTAAGTTCCTTAGATCAAAAACCAAAAGTCACCACTCACAAACAAGTCATAAATCAATACACCAGTATATCACGTGGTTAAAACCCTCGAAGAGGGAAACAGTCCATGGCCTAAGCCAACGTGGCCACTTCAGGAAATTTATTAATATAAAAAGAAAAGTTACATATATTTCTCTCATAAACGGTTCCCGGACAAATGACCCTCCATGCTCTTTAAATAGAGATCATGGACCAATCGGGTGTTAAGCCACGGATCAAGTGTCATTACTACCGAGGAGAGAGTGAAACGTCGAATCACTACAAATTGTGACCATCGGATTATAAGTTATAAACATACATAGTAAAGAAACACACTTTACCTAACTCTACACTAGACCAAGTTATACTTAACTATTTCCTATGTGTCAGAATATCCTAACAGCAAGGGGTGCTTATTTCAATCCATACAACGCTCGCTTGAGTCTGCACACGTGCGACTCTCTATCGAAGTTCTCAAATCCTTTCAGTTGCTCTTTGGACACATCTTCCTCAATCACTCCATTGAGGAAAGCTAACTTCACATCCATATGATGTATTTTCCATCCCATTTGTGTTGAAAGTGCTATAATTGATCTGATTGAAGAGTACCTTGCTATTGGAGGAAAGGTCTCCTTGTAATCAATTCCCTCCACTTGAAAGAACCCCTTGGCCACAAATATGGCCTTGTGTTTCTCGACATTCTCATCTACTGCTTGCTTCACCTTGTAGATACACCTAGAACCTACAACTGTCTTGTCCTCTGGCCTTGGGACAACTTCCCAAGCACTGTTCCATATAATGGAATCATATTCTTCTACCATGGAATCAACCCATACTGGTTCTTGCACTGCTTCCTCGAATGAGGATGGCTCATTCTCTACACTCTCCCTCATCAGAGCCATGTAATCAGTGTACCGATCTGGTGACATCCTTGTCTACGATGTGATGTGGGTGTTCCCACATTCTCTCTAACATGATGCATCAATATTTCAGCCTCTCTGGTTTTCTTCCTTCCATCTATGGATTTCTATGCATGAGTGGGTTTTTCCACTCTATGCACCTCTGCTTTTGGCTTCTCCACAACATCCTGAGGTTCTTCCTTTGGAGCTAAAATCTCTTCATCTGCATGCAATTGAATCTCCCTCTTAAGGGAACATTTCATGGCCTTATCTTCATCGAACTTCACATCTCTATGAAAAATTATCATCCTGTGAGATGGAAGGTACACCCAATTGTATCAATGTACCCCAAAAATATGCCCAACTCAGATGTTGATTCTATATTTTTCCTTGCATCCTTGGAAACATGACAGTAAAATGATGAATCAAAGATCCTGAAGTGTGCCACATCTAGTTTCTTACCTGAAAAAGCTTCTTCTAGTGTACTTATCCCGAGAATTCGATGAGGACTCTTTTTATGCACATATACTGTTGTGTTGCATGCTTCAACCCACAAGTGCAACAATAGGCCCTAATCATGCAACTGTTGGGTCATAAAAAGGTATCTTTTGAACACCTAATTAGCCTACATTAATCATCAATCCGGGAGCGACTTTTTATTTCAAGAGTGTACTCTGTCTGAGGCTGTAATTATCTAAGAGAAATGCTGTGAAGATGTAGTACATAATAACAAATGTGAAAGTAACAAATGCTTGTAAAGAAACCTAATTACAGTGACATGAATGGAAAGATTAAACTACATCAATCTTGCAAAACATCGATCAGGGATACAGTAGCAGTAACTCTTTCCCTTAGAAATCGATGCAAGATAACCAATCTGGGGACCTAGGAGCAATAACCTCTATCCTCTACAGTTGGAGATCTTGAAGCAATCGAAACGAAAGAAAATTCAATGAACGCAACTTAAAAGAAACGAAATCTAGAAAGGAACAACAGTATGTAACTATAACTCATCTGTTTTCTAATCGAAGACTATGAATAAATAATGAACAGAAATAGAACAGCAACATGAAATGAACATCGATTACAATTCTAACATAATCAAGAAACTATATTTCCATGCTTTAATCCTGTCGACAGCCACTCACCACGCAACAATCAATTATAACAAATTATAAACTAATGGAACAGTAACTCAAATCAGATACAGATCAGCAAAGCTTTATAATAACAACAAGATAATTGAACAGTGAACGTGCTTCTTGTAAAGGATGAAATAGCAATGACTCTATATTTGATCTAACAACAATAAACCAGTTCTGTAATCGGAACAAACATTAAACACACTTCACACGACAATAAACAAGGATTAAAAATACAAACAGCGAAGTGATTCCACCAGAGCCGGGCCCTTAGCGCCAGTGAAATACTGTTGGGCTAATTCAGAAATTTAGAAGATGGATGAAACGTGTGTCTTATATTAAACCAACATAAAGCATTACAGAGGAGTTTCTCTCAAAACCGAGAGTTAATAAAACATTATATTACAGAGGAAATATTTAAATGTAAAGTTTTTCGACTAACTCACTGACTTCAACAACAACCGTCCCTTTGTCACTAAAGGACATGACTTTATATATCAAATCTCGACGGACCAATCAAGGAATAAGATGAGTTTGAACAGCAATCCCTCGGGATCGAAAGATCCTGAGGGATTCGCTCCTCTTCGTTTAGTCATCATCATGTTTTACTCTGACCGAGGCCGAGTTGTCCCCTACCTTTTCTAGGCTATTCGTTCAGATCTCCTTGCCTTTGGCTGGATATGGTTCAATGCTGATGGAGCAACAGTTAGATTATGTTTAACCCCGCCTTTGGTACAGTTTTTCACCTCGTCGAATTCATGTTTGTCAATCAAAAAGTAATCTTTAGTCATCTTTTTGTACTAAACATAAACCTTTCCAATTCTATTGTAATTCTTATGATAAATTACCTTTCCAAGGCAAACATGAGCATATATATGGTAAAATAATGAGTAAATACATAGTAATTTCATACCTCTTTCACTGCCCAACATACCCCCCTTCTTAATCTTTTTCATGCCCTCATGAAAACTATAGTTCACATGGAGAGCAGTCAAAGAATAAGCCGGATAAGGTTTGTCATCAACAGGCCTAAAACCACATAGTGCAGCTAATTCCTCAAAAACATGTTTTGTTTGTCCTTCAGGAAGTTCATGAATAGCTTTGTAGTCCGAAGCAGGGTACCATGCAATGGGGCTGCGGAACCTACATCCTAACCAGTATGGTCCTTCTTTTAAAATGAGATGGCTATAGGAAATCAAGCAGTCTGCAGCTAGCCCAAAGTTTCTATAATTAAATGGTTCCCTATTTTGCACATTCTGATTCGAGGTTCTCCACCAGACCTTGGCTGCTATATAAGCTTGGTTTCTAATGGATGAAAAATAGTTTGTTCCATTCAAAATAATTGATTTGTGGACAGGCCCCAGGGTTTGGGTAACGCCTTCCTTTGTCATCAAACTTTTCTGTCTAGCCCAAAATTGAAGTGGGTCCTGAGGTTCACTTCTGACCCACAGATCTAATTCATTTTCCTACCTTTGAAAGGCGTTATAGGCTTTAAGCCATTTTAATTGATTTGCAGCAAAGGAAATGAATGCCTGAAACTGAACATCTCCAATAAAAGGGCTAGGGTTTTATTCACAGTCATTTTCAAGTATTAGATTATGCAAGTAAAATTCACACAAAAGGCGTTGTACTTTGATCCCATAAAGTTTGCAGCATGATACCAAGTCATCTATGGTTTTTAGCTCTATGGATTTCCCTGCCCTAACTGCCTTGATCTTTAATTGTAAATATCTTTCTAGTAAAAACAAAGCATAGTTTTTGGCAGGGCATTTACAGGCTAATACATCAGTATACAAGGAGCAGAGAGTGTCCATTTGATTGTAGGCTAGTTTTAGTTGGTTCATTACCTTATCAGCCTTTACCTCTGCTTTTCGTCGTTTTTCATGAGCTTTAGCTTCTGCTTCATGAATAATTCTCATTTTTTGCTGCAATTCCTAATATCTCTTTTTTGGGATAGTATCTTCTTCCAATCTCTTCCTTTCTATTCGGGCCTGTGTCAATTCTTCTTGAAGTCTAACCAGTGTCGGATCACTAAAAGTGTGCTCACTGCTAGATTGCATATTTTCACTTAGAACAGGTTCCTCTGGAACAGCTTGGGTTGGAACAGCGGTTTGTTTCTCCGCATCCTCATAATTAGGCTCAGGTATGGTTTCTTCTGTAACGTGGGGGTTCCTATTAGCGGTCACCTTCCTCTTTTTCGAAACTCTTTTGATAGCAATGTTTCTTCTCTTAGGGGCTCGCTTAGGCATTTGTTTCATTCTTAGAACCCTAATGGTTTGCCTGAGTTGTTCTACTATTTTATGGAGCTTTATTCATTCCCTGCGAAGCTTCTCAATCTCAGTTGTTTTCCTCCTCTTTCTTAATGGAACAGCCATTCCTTTATTTGAACCCGTTTGGTCAACAGAATTTTGGCCTATATCAGTCGTGCCTTCAGTAAAATTCTCTTCTTGATCTTCTCTTTGGGGTTCTTCTTCCACGTTCATACACCCTTGGCTAAATTCTCCGGGAATCATATTCTCAGTTAACTCTGCAGTCTCCTGGGGGCTTCCAGCTTCGGTGTTCTCTTTCTCCTGCTCACGCCTCTCAGGAGAAGCAACCCTAGCTTCGCTAGGGTTTGATGTTTCATTCAGTTTTTCTCCAGCTGTTCCTTTATCAATAGCAGAGTACTCTGGTAGTTGATTAATATCGATGCTGAGGTCCAAGGGGCTATGAGGCCGTGCATAATTACTCATATTGGCCAAAATCTGGGCCAATTGGTCTTTCTGTAAAGGGCTTACGATATCATTTTCGAGAGGTTTTGTTTCATCCTTATTGCTGCTATGATTGTCTTCATCCTCCTCACAGGTGTGATAACTTCCTTCCTCCTCATCCGAATACCAAATTTCTCCTTCAACTTCTTCTTCCTCAGTATTTCCTTCGATTTCTTCTTCCTCATTATCTCCTTCCTTTGCACTGGATTGTTTTTCACTACCGGTTTGGCGACTTATTTCTTCTTCGTCCGAGTAGCAAATTTCTCCTTCCAATTCTTTTTCCTCATCAGTACAAGGGCTTACTCCCTCCAATTCTTCTTTCTCATTAGTACGAGGGCTTACTCCCTCCAATTGTGGAGGTTGTTCCTCCTCTGAGATGTGCAATTCCAGGGGTTGGCTGCTGCTGCCCGGAAGTCCTTCCACCATCCTCCTACTTCGTTTCAGTCAGAGGGACTGTCTATGAGTAGAAGGCTCAGCTATTGAGCTGGCCATCCTCTTCCATTTTGGAGTGGGTAATTCCAACCCTCCGTCAATGGAAAATATTAACTCTTCCCAGCTGGTCTATTTTTGGGCAAGGCTACGACTCACTATTAACCGAATTAGACAATGGTGGCTGACCACCATATCTGCATGTTGGGCTTTTCTTATACCACGAGCAGTATCATGCAACAAACAATTTAAAAATGCAGGCAAATTAATGGTGCATTTCTATTTTAATACAGCTAGTAGCTTAAGGTGGCGAGGTCTTACCACATCCTTTCTTTCGTCGCACGTTATGTAAGCCTGCACAATCTTGGCCAACTCTGTCCATGGTTCTCCTAATGACGCTGGCTGGAATCCTTTACCTTTTATAACTAACGTCTGTTCATCATCTTGAAAAATCTTCATGGCTTCTCGAATCCTAATCTTCTTTTGAGTCCAAATAGTCCCTTGCGCGGGGATGCCAGACACCTCTGCAATTATCTTTTCGGATACAGCTATTTGTCTTCCTCTGACCATGGAAGATCCTTCCTACAGGTTCAATAAAAATTCGGTGGCCACTGCTTCATGGGGTTGCTGCATCCTCATGAAATATGTAATCCACCCCATTCTTTCTAAAATTGCTCGTGCAGCATCAGAGACGATCAGCACCTGTGGTTCACTACGAATTGGCCGTCCCCCCATCTCTGAGCTCTGTTAATTTTTCTCAACACACGGTAATCACAATGGAACAACACAGCATGGTTCGTTGAAAATTTGTTATTTCCTAAAATGCAAGGATTTAGTTCATATACAGGTAAAGAAATCTTAGGGTTTGATCTGCATGCAGACATCCGCACCCCCCGAATGAATGATAGGTCGTCCTCGACCGTCAATTGAGAGAGGCAAGTGTGGCACAGCAGCAGTACAGCAGTAAAAAGCAGGCGTAATTATGATACATTCAATCAATTACTAAAATCAATGCATGTGATGAATCGGTAATGAATAGAAAATCGTTTTGTAATGATTCAAATACGAGAAGGGACAACATAAGATAAACATAAGTACAATTGCATTATTTACCATTTCGAACTAATATGATCGATTTGTAATGATTTTCATGTATAATAGGTTCGGAGGTAAAGGTAAAGGATTCATATTTTCATTTGACATTTAAATAGAGATATAGGAAAATGGTTAAATATAACTATTGATGTGTATAAATGTGACTCCAATACCATTAGCAAAGCTCTGTTGCCCACATGTGTCCATAACCTTCACAGAGTTGCTTTCTTACCCACGGAACCATTGTCCTTTATTTGTACTAAGGAAGTGTTTTTTGTTGAATATCATGACGGAGGCCATTGTGCTGGCTTGGTGACCAGATAAACCACAATGCCATTCATCGGGAAGAAGTGAAAGGTGGGCAGGCTGGCTCGTGATGAGACCTCCTGTTCCAAGGACTTCTTGATTTTTTCAATTGTCTATTGGACCATTTCCCTGGTTTGGTGGCCATAATGGGAATGCCACTTCATTGCCTTCCCTATGATCACAGTAGGCTGGCTCTTGATGAGACCCCCTATCCTCCATCTGCAAAATCATAAGATTATTAATAAAATATGTAAATATTTTTCTTTTTCATACAACACTTTTTCCTCAGTTATTCATAAAGGATGGCTCAACACTCCTTAAGAGCAGGGATGGTAGAAGAAGTCTGAACATCTCAATAGAAAAAATATGCCCTTATTCCTATTCCATAGATAAAAATCAAAGAAAGTTATATCATGTGGGAAAGAACCAATCATGATAAAAATAATCAATCAAATTAATTCAATGGTAATAAAATAGCAAAGTTATGTTATTAATCATGCCCCTTTTTCCTTTTTTTCTTATCATTACTAGACAATTTCCTTAAAAATGACGATTTATTTTGATTTGCTGATTACAGTAAGCTTTAATTTGTATGATTGTATATAAATGATATATTTTCCTTTAGAAAAGTGATAAAATTTTCAAAATGTTGGCTTAAACAAAAAAAAAAATCCACTCAAAAAAGTGATGTTCCTTTAAAAAGAACAGCAAAACAATCTGCGGAACTGTTGTTCCTTTCGAAAAGAACAGCAAAAAATATTTTGTGGAAGTGTTGTTCTTTTAGAAAGGAACAGCAAAAGCACTCTGTGAAACTATTGTTCCTTTCAAAAGGAACAACAGAAGTGTTGTTCCTTTAGAAAGGAACAACAAAACAAACGAAATAAATAGAATTTTTTCTCTTTTTTCTCTTTTAAAGAAACTGAATTTCATGAAACAAACGATGAAGAAATAAAGAAGTAATATTAACAGAATGTTTAAAAAACAAATTCCATAAAACAACAATCAAGAAACGAAAAAATTCTTTATGTACAAAATTAAAAAAAAAAAAAATGATTTATCAAACTGGTGCCGGGGAGGAGTTCTCCCCTTCAGTGAGAATTTCCATGGTAAAATCTTCCTGTAACTGTTGGTAAAAGGATTCCTGGGTAAGTGGTTTATGATACAATCGTACTCGATGACAATTTACCTTAAAGGAATGTCCAGATCCGTCAATGGTAACTAATGTAATAGTGCCATTATCATGCACTTTTTGTATTTCATAGGGTCCAAGCCATCATGTCTGGAGTTTTCCTGGGAAATCCTGAAACCTAGAATCATATAGGAGTGCCCAGTCTCCTTCGTGGAAGATCTTTTCTTTGATATGGGTGTCATGCCATTTGGCTCTCTGTTGCTGAATTAATGTTGTGTGCTGAAGAGAAAAGAACCTAATTTCATCTAACTCATTAATTTTCTACAGTCTTTTAGCCTGGGCTTCATTCAAATTTAGACCCACCTTTTGAGTTGTTCGTAATGTTTGAATTTCAAATTCTATAGGAAAGATGGGTTCTTTTCCAAATACCAGTTGGTATGGTGAATATCTTGTAGTAGGTCTCCACGTTGTTCGATATGGCCACAATGCTTCTGGCAATCTGTAGGCCCAATCTCGTCTGTGTGAGGCAACAGTTTTTGTTAATATAGATTTGATTACTTTGTTCGTGCTCTCTACTTGGCCATTGGCCTGTGGGTGATATGGAGTTGTAATCTTGTGCTGAATGTGGTAGTTTTGCAATGTTTCAGCTAATTTATTACCTACAAACTGTGGTACTCCATCTGTGATTATGTCCCTTGGGAAGCCATAGCGCACAAAGATTTGGAAAAGAAACTGTGTTACAGAGTCCTCTGTAGCTTTTGAAAGAGCCTCTGCTTCAACCCATTTGGTGACATACTCAGTTGCAACTAGGATGTATGTTTTTTGGTTTGATGGGGGGCTAATAGGACCAAAAAAGTCAAGGGCCCAACGTTCAAACGGTTCAATCACTAGTTGAGGGTTTAAAGGCATTTCATCAGACTGCCCAAGGCGACCTGCCCTTTGGCAGCTATCACAGTGTTGAACGAATTTTTTAGCATCTTTAAAGATAGTAGGCCAATAATAGCATGTTCGTAAAAATTTATGGGCAGTTCTACGATCTGCAAAATGTCCGCCACACTGTCCATCACGGCATGCTTTCAAGATGTCAAATACCTCATCCTCCCTAACGCATCTCCTTATTTGCACATTTGTACCTGTATGAAATAGGTAGCCTCCAATCCAGGAGAAGCGGGTACTACGGTGTATTACTTGCTTACGTTCATTAACGGACAGATGTTTAGGTAATTTACCTATTGCCAAATAGTTTTCTATATCAGCATACCACGGTGTTTTGATAGTAACAGCGAAGAGATGTTCATCCGGAAAGTGGTCTTCAATTGCTTCTGTATCTGTTGGCTTTGGCATTCTTGAGAGAAAGTCAGCTACAGGGTTCTCTTTCCCAGGTCGATCTCTGATTGTGATATTGAATTCCTACAGTAAAATCAACCATCTTGTCACTCTTCCATTTGTAACAGGTTTATTTGCTAAAAATTTAATGGCAGAGTGATCAGTATATAGTACTAGGGAATACCCAATTATATAATGTCTAAATTTTTTTATAGCATGAACTACAGCTAAAAATTCTTTCTCAGTCACAGTATAATTTAATTTAGCAGGGGATAGATTTTTGCTAATATAGTAAATTGCATATGGCTTCTTGTCTTCCTCCTGCCCAAGTACTTCTCCAATTGTTGTGTCTGAGGCATCGGATGAAATTTGGAATGGAAAATTCCAATTTGGGCCCCTCAGCACTGGGGCTGTTGAAACAAGCTTTTTCAGATCATTAAAGGCATTGTCACATTTATCTATCCAAATGAAATCAACATTTCTAGCCAGTGCATATAAAGGTGCAGTTATTCGAGAATAATGTTCTATAAATCTTCTATAGTAACCAGAAAATCCAAGAAAGCTACGTACCTTTGTTTGTGTAGTGGGTGTGGGAATTAACAAGATTATTTGAATTTTAGCTGGGTCCACTTGAATTCCAGCTGTTGAAATATAATGCCCTAAGATAACTCCTTCAGTCATCATCATAAGACACTTTTCGTGGCTTAAGAAAAGCCTAGTGTCAATACATCTTTGCAATAACTTTTCTAGGTTTTCCAATGCAGGCTCAAAGTCATCCCCATAAGGTGTGAAATCATCCATATATACTTCGAGACCTTCATTTATTAATTCTGCAAAAATGCTGAGAATTTCCCTTTGGAATGTGGTAGGGGCATTGCATAGGCCAAAAGGTAGGACTCGGTAGGAAAATGTCCCCCATGGACAGGTAAATGTAGTTTTGTCTGGTCTTCAAGGGCAATCTGTATTTGGTTGTACCCACTGAAGCCATCGAAGAAAGAAAAGAATTTCTTCCCTTCCAATGTGTCTAATACCTGGTCAATGAAAGGAAGGGGAAAGTGGTCTTTCTGTGTTGCCTTATTAATTTCTCGGTAATCTACACATATCCTCCACTTTCCATTCTTTTTTGGTACCACCACTAATGGAGAGACCCACTTGCTATCAGATATTGGGTAGATTAAATTAACATCCAATAGTTTTTGTAATTCAGCTTTCACAATATCTTTAAGGTGAGGATTTAGTCTTCTTTGAGGTTGGCGAATGGGTCTTGCATATTTTTCAATATAAATGTGGTGAGTGCACAATTGAGGATCAATTCCTTTCATATCGGGGTAATCCCATGCAAAGGCTGCTTTGTATTTTCGTAATAATGGACCAATTTCTCTTCTTGTTTAGCAGTGAGATTTTTATTAATGTTTAGAGTTTTTCTCGGCTCAATTTCTACAACCTTGCTATTGTACACAGAAGTAGTAGGTATTGCTTGATCAGGAATATCTTTGAAAGGATCTTCTTCTTCTTTATTATCGAATGCTGCCTTGATCATGTGACATTCCAAATGAGATCTGGTTTGTGATTTATTGATAAAATTATTAATGATATCATCCTCTATTTGATCTTTAAAATCAAGAGCATTTTCTATAGTTAGAGGTGATCTCATATTTTCCATAAGATATGATGCAGGTGGTTTTCTTGTTTTGATTATTGATAGACTTGGCTGAGCTGGGGGATATAGGGCTAAATTCTTGACATAATTTCCCCTTGTTATTGTCATGTTGCCTTGTCGGCATCCAATATAAGCATCGGCAGTTGCCAACCAAAGTCTACCTAATATTAACGGGTGTCCATCTAGTCAATTCTTTGGATTGATAACCAGGAAGTCAGCAGGGTATTCCCAGGAATCTATAGATACCATTACATCTTTTAATATACCCTCTGGTTTGACTACTGATTGATCAGCCAATTCCAACAAGGTTGTTGTTGGTTCTAGTGATGTAATGCCAAGTTTTTGACAGGTGGTGGTTGTTAAAATATTGATTGTTGCTCCCAAATCAACTAAGGCATTTGGAAATGATTTCCCATTGGTCTTTACTGTCACTATAGGATTTCCTGGGTCTTCATATTTGATAGGTGTTTCCATTCCTGATAATAAGTCAGATAAGGTACCAACTATTTGGACAGTAGGATTGGTTGTTGTTCTCCTCTTTGGCTTCTTTATGCATAATTCTTTAATGGTTTTTGCATATATAAGAATGTCTTGAATAGCTTGGAGGAGAGGGATTTTTATACATAAATTTTTTAATTCTCCCAGAAGATCAAAATTAGGTTGTTCTAATGGACGAGGTATAATTAATCATTCTGGGAATGGTGGAGAGGAAGTTGTTACTTGTTGTTGAACTTCCTTCTCACTTTGTACTATTTGTTCTACAGGTAACAGATCTTCAGTATGGACATCATTGTTTCTCTCTATTTCCACTATGCGCCCAGACCTTAATTGAAGATCATTGCACTCCCTCAGTTCAGTTTCTACTTCTGGGGGTTCCATTATTTGGACAGACTGAATTGGCCTATTGTTTGGGTTTGGGTTGGGTTGGGCTGGGAGTTGTGGTCTTAAATTGTTCTGGGGGTTTGTATTAGGAGCTGGAAGTGTAGGTTGAGAGAGAGGAATTGATCCAGCTGGCTGATTTGTAGGTTTTTTCCAGTTTGACTGCCAAGCCTGACTCTGGGAAGTAGAGGGGGGCCATTGTGTAGGCCAAAATGGTGGGTAGAAAGGAAATCTAGGCCAATTATTTTGGTTTGTTTGATTTGGCCAAGATGTGGGAGGAAATGGTTGTTGTGACCAATTAGGGAAAGGTGGTTGATTTTTCCACATCCCACTATATTTTTTAGCATTATACTAAGGAGGCTGAAAAGAAAATGGATCATTTGGCATACCTGATGGTCGTGGTTGCCATTGTCGGCGCTGATTAAGCAGACATACCACTTTCGATTCTTCTTTCGCCTCCTTATAAACTGCTTTTAGGCCAGGAAGTGAAGGGCATCCCTCTGTAGGGTGATATTTCGTGCAAATGGCGCAGACTTTAATCACATCCAATGGGCATTCTTTGTGGCTGTGTTTCTTTCTACATCTGGGACAAAATATTGCCAAGTTTTGCTCTACTTCTACCTATTTCTGTTTGGCTTGCATAATATCAAACTACGTTGTTAGAGTCCCAAGTATGTTTGTCTTAAAGTCTTCTATCAGATTTCCAATCTCTGCACGAGTCACACCTTCATTAGAGGTCTTATTTTCCCTTGTAATTATATCACGTTCTGCTGATTTCAACCTTGTATTGCCCCTCGAACTCCTGATACACAAATCAATGATGTTAGGATAACTTTCCTAATATATATCACCTTTTCCCATAATATTCAATGTTTCAACCCATTGATCTTTCATTCCCCTAATTAATGTGGTTTTCAAAACATTATCAGGTAAGGGTAAAGATGCATAAGAGGATCTCTGAAGATTGTATTGGAACCGTTCCACATACTCTTCCAAGGTTTCATTTGGTTTTGCTGTCATTTGGAATATTTCATCTTTTAATTCCCGAGACCTATAATAATCTTGATACTTCTTTAAAAATACAGCCTTCATATGATCCCAATCAGTTATGACACCCCCACCTAATCCCATAAACCATCGTAAGGCTGCTCCTTTTAATGTAGAAGGGAATAGTTTTAGTTTTTGGGTGTCGGTGGTGTAATCATATCCTCTACACAGCACATCAAATTCAAACAAAAACGCATTTGGGTCCTCTGATGTTAAGCCATGAAATGTGGGAATATGTTGAAGGGGGATGGATTTCATAGGTGCATTGACTGCAGTATCTACTATGGGATATTGCAGCGTAGAGGTTTGATGGGGTGCCTGCTGATTCTGATTTTGGTTCTGAGCCATTTGATCGAAGATATGCCAATATCCCTCTGGGATTTCCAAGGAATTTCTAGGTTGACGAGCAGGGGCAGGAATGGCTTTGACAGCACTCCCTTTGTCTGGGATAATAAGTATTTCCTGTTGACCTAATGTTTGAGGTGATTCAGGACCTTGGTTCTGAATAAGTTGGAAAGCACTTCCCTTATCTGGGCTGCTTATTGTTTAGGAAATTTTAATAGGAGATTTTGAGTCTCTGGTTTCTCCCGTTTCCCCTTCTCCTTCTCGGAGATTGCTAGAGTTCCCTTCTTGAAGGAAACTTATGCAAGGATTCTCAATTTCTTGGGAATCTAGCTCAATTCCCTCTGTTTGACTGTGTATCCCAGCAAAGGCTTCAGATGGTGACTCTGTAGCCTGAAGGGAACTAGTAGGTTGTCTAGAAGTAGTTATTTTAAATCCTACTGATGGCTGAGATTCAGTTCTTTTAAGGATTTCGTCAATAAAGGTTGTGCGCCCAAGGGTCACCGGTCCCTTAGGTTTTTCAGTTTTAGGAGGAATTTTGTTTCTCTTAGTTGGTTTATTCATTCAAGGAAACAAACCTTCATTCCTACCTAGAGAAAGAAGCTTACCTACTTTTGCTGTGAAGCAGGCTGTCAGCAAGTGTGTTTCTTGCCCAGTGCGCAGGTTCTTACCTTTCGTCTTTAATACCCAATTCTCTGCAAGCAGAATAAAATCAGTTGTGCATTACTCCTTTAAAATGGCATACACTCTCCCCTGCAATGGCGCCAAAATGTTGGGTCATAAAAAGGTATATTTTGAACACCTAATTAGCCTACATTAATCATCAATCCGGGAGCGACTTTTTATTTCAAGAGTGTACTCTTTCTGAGGCTGCAATTATCTAAGATCAATGTTGTGAAGATGTAGTACAGAATAACAAATGCGAAAGTAACAAATGCTTGTAAAGAAACCTAATTACAGTGACATGAATGGAAAGATTAAACTACATCAATCTTGCAAAACATCGATCAAGGATGCAGTAGCAGTAACTCTTTCCCTTAGAAATCGATGCAAGATAACCAATCTGGGGACCTAGGAGCAATAACCTCTATCCTCTACAGTTGGAGATCTTGAAGCAATCGAAACGAAAGCAAACAATGAACGCAACTTAAAAGAAACGAAATCTAGAAAGGAACAGCAGTATGTAACTATAACTCATATGTTTGCTAATCGAAGACTATGAATAAATAATTAACAGAAATAGAACAGCAACATGAAATGAACAACAATTACAATTCTAACATAATCAAGAAACTAGATTTCCATGCTTTAATCCTGTCGACAGCCACTCACCACGCAACAATCAATTATAACAAATTATAAACTAATGGAACAGCAACTCAAATCAGATACAGATCAGCAAAGCTTTATAATAACAACAAGATAATCGAACCGCGAACGTGCTTCTTGTAAAGGATGAAATAGCAATGACTTTGTATTTGATCTAACAACAATAAACCAGTTCTGTAATTGGAACAAACATTAAACACACTTCACACGACAATAAACAAGGATTAAAAATACAAACAGCGAAGTGATTCCACCAGAGTCGGGCCCTTAGCGCCAGTGAAATACTGTTGGGCTAATTCAGAACTTTAGAAGATGGATGAAACGCGTGTCTTATATTAAACCAACATAAAGCATTACAAAGGAGTTTCTCTCAAAACCGAGAGTTAATAAAACATTATATTACAAAGGAAATGTTTAAATGTAAAGTTTTTTTACTAACTCACTGACTTCAACAACAACTATCCCTTTGTCACTAAAGGACATGGCTTTATATAACAAATCTCGACGGACCAATCAAGGAATAAGATGAGTTTGAACAGCGATCCCTCAGGATCGAAATATCCTGAGGGATTCGTTCCTCTTCGTTTAGTCATCATCCTGTTTTACTCTGACCGAGGCCGAGCTGTCCCCTGCCTTTTCTGGGCTATTCGTTCAGATCTCCTTGCCTTTGGCTGGATATGGTTCAATGCTAATGGAGCAGCAGTTAGATTATGTTTAACCCCGCCTTTGGTACAACTATTCACCTCGTCGAATTCCTGTTTGTCAATCAAAAAGTAACCTTTAGTCATCTTTTTGTACTAAACATAAACCTTTCCAATTCTATTGTAATTCTTATGATAAATTACCTTTCCAAGGCAAACAGGAGCATATCTATGGTAAAATAATGACTAAATACATAGTAATTTCATACCTATTTCACTGCCCAACAGCAACATCGCCCATGCATCTCCCACAATATTGTGTTCCTCCTTTCGGAAACCCCATACTATTGACGGTTATGGGGTCTTGTCAAATTCCTTCTGATGCACAAAAATTCTTAAACTCATTCGACACATATTCTCCATTGTTATCGCTCTTGAGAGCCTTCACTTTCCTTCCAGTGTCTTTCTTAATAAGTGCTTTAAATTCACAAAAAAATTAGAATGTCTGGTCTTTCTTCTACATTTCGAATATCTAGCACTTACATGATAAATAATATACAAATATCACATAATACTTGTGCTTGGCCATGGAGGTTGTCGAGAACGGTCCCCACACATCTGAGTGAACTCTTTCAAGAATCACTTGCACTTGATTGTCCTTATCATGAAAGGTGTCTTTGGTGTACTTCCCTAATGTACACCCTTTGCATGTATCTCGCAGCTCTAGTGCACCCTTGGGAAGTCCTGTAGAAATATTTTGCATGATATTCAAAGCTCCATGGTACAAATGGCCAAGTTTCCTATGTCATAATTCAACGATGTCTCGACTCTGCACCTTCTCTGCTTTCGTGCTCAAGGAAACACCGTCTTCTACATCCAATTTGTAGAGTTTCTTCACCCGAACCCTAATTTGTTTCACTTGTCCCATGGCTATGTGACAAATGAAAGCCTTTCCTTTTCTAAATATCACGTCATATCCATGGTCTTCCAACATAGCAACTGAAACTAAATTCATATTCAAACCTGAAACACACATGACATATTTTAATGTGAGAGGAGAACTAGACTCCCTCTGAAAAGTAACAGTATCAATGTCAGTCTCTCTATACCTTCCATAATCTCCCATCTCAATGTGCATCTAGAGGTCCTTATCCTCCAAGTCGTTAAAAATTTCTTTGTTTCCGGTCATATGGAATGAGGCTCCACTATCCAGATACCACACACTACCCATCACCGATGTCACCATGGATGCAATGAGGGTGAAATCCAACTTGAATTGTGAAGCAAGAGCTTCACCTGCCGTTTCTCCTAAGGGCTTCTTGATAGCCTTCTTGTGCGGACACTTCGTGGCATAGTATCCCAGCTCATGACAGTGAAAAAATTTAATCTTCGACAAGTCCTTCTTTCCCGCCTGACTAGAATTTCCTTTGGATTGGGATTTCTTCCATTTCCATTTCTTTTTCTTTCCATCCAAGGCTCAATTATCCTCATCGTCATGCTTGGATGAGGTTCCATCTCTGGTGTTTCGCCTTATCTCTTCTTGCACCAAGTCGAACTACAAATGCTCCCACTCTGGTAACTTTGCCCTCCCATTTACCGAATCCTGGTAGTTGTGCCAGCTCTTGGGAAGCCTAGAAGTGCTAGGTTGACAAGGTCATCTTCAACAACCGTAACACCAACACTCCCAAGCTCATCCTAACATTGGGTGAACTTGCTCAAGTACTGTTGTATTGTGTCACCCTTTTCCATATTTATTTTCTGAAGCTTGTCCTTAATTTCCAGTTTCTTGTGGTCATTGTTGTTTTGAAACAAGTTTTTCAAAGTTTTCCATATTGCATATGGAGTCTCCTTCCCGTGGAGGTTCGAGACAATATGATCTCGAACTCCTTCCGGTAAGATCCCTCTTTCCTTGACTACATTCTTCTTCCATTATGCTATATTTTATGCATCAACAACTGCTGGTCTCAGAACATTTCTATCAATGTATTCCTTCAACCCATTATCTTCCATGAATTATTACATCCGGTCCTTCCAAGCAATGTAATTCAAGCTACCCTCAAGGCCATACTCGAGCGACAGACCATAAAACGCCATCATGATGCTGCTGCTAGCTCTGAAGAATAGATCTGCAAAAATCGTTCCTCCTACAAAGATAACTTCGTATTTGTCTCTTCTATAGTGATTTTATCTCCAATACCATGTAGAAATCCCTTGTATATTTAAACTGCTAATTATAATTTACAAAAACAATAGACTTGAATCTACTCTACCAATTACGAAAAGAATAAAAAAATTTGAGAAAACACGAAGCATACAAGAGAAATAATTCAATCAACACATTACACAATGATTTCCTAGGGAAAGCCACAACTAAAAACCCCTTCTATCTGTATATTGTGTTAGACTTCAAAAAATATGAGAAGATTACAATGCTTTTCTCAAGCCCGAGCAACCTATGCACTATCTCTATCTATCTCACTGATTCCTAGAAAGGCCTTGGCCAATACTTAACTAATTTTCTCCTTTCCCAAGTCCCTATTTCCTTGTGTTGTTTCCTTGGGAATTATCCCCTATTAATTATGAAAATTCCTCATCCTCAAATATAAAATCCATCACAAGCCTTCCTCTAATAGTACACACCCCACTACACTAGTTCTTCCAACAATTGGAACTAGCTTTAACTCAGATAAACTAAATTAATTAATTACAACTCAAAATAAACTCAACTAGGGATCCTAAAAAATATGAGACACTCTACATGACTCAAGTTATACCCTCAACTCGAATTAACTGAACCAACTAAGTCAAACTAACTTATTTAACACGTACAAGTTGTCATGTGATGTGGAATTACAATTTTATTCTAATTTAATTCAAGGGAAAACTAAATTAGAATATTTCTTGGTGCCATTTTCAATATTCGTAACCTTCACGGACTTGTGCCACAAAAATTATCTCAGAATACTAGACATATAAGTATGAACTCATACTCCCAAGTGTTAATTCACAAAGGTACCATCTCATACTAGTGTCTCAGATTGTTACAAGCTTAACCTTGTCACACTTCCACAAATATGACAAACTCAAATGGCAATAGAACACCAGACCACAAAGATGAGGCTCAGATTCCCATAGATTGGATTATCTACCACTTTATTTCAACAATATAGTTTGTAATGTGAATTCACATGTGTAGCTTCAACCTTAAGAACTTTACAGAGTTCAGATGATAGTGCCCACCTCAGGGACTTTGGATTCCTTATAAGTAAAATTACAGTATTTTCATGGAGATATAACATATTTTTGCACAATTCCTTATACTTTTCATGATAGTGTAGTTACCTTATAATCCTTTTATTCCCTTTCTTAATTTGCATTAGCAATAATTGCTAACGCATTAGTTGCACCAATAATTGCTAACGATTCTTTTTATTCCCACATGGAAGAGACTAAAAACATTAGTTGTTATGAACTCTGTGCATTAAAATTGGTAATAAACCAATAATTATAGTCCTCGTTGAGGGGGAAACCTCCTTTTATAATGAATACAACATAAAATATTCCCACATGGAAGAGACTAAAAACACTAGTTGTTATGAACTATGTGCATTAAAATTGGTAATAAACCAATAATTATAGTCCTCGTTGAAGTGGAAACCTCCTTTTATAATCAATACAATGTACAAAGACAATATTTTATGATTATAAGACTAGGTCTTCTTAGTCTATATATTGGAGACAAGTGGTACAATTATAATAAAATGGGATCATGAGGATTTCTAGCCTACATAACAATACAATAATAGAAATGTAATAAGTTAATATTTGGGGCTTAATAAGGGGTTTTAGAGTTAACATGGGACTTGTATAGGGCTTAACATGCCCCTCCTCTTTAAAAAAGTGTTGTCCTCGACACTTGACTAACTACTAGTGATTTTTAAAGAATAAGTCATCTTCCCATGCCATATCTTCCACTAGTAGGTTCTTTTATTTGATGATGTATTCCACAATTGTTGGGTTACTCAACTATTTAATTCTTGTTTCAAGGATTTTTTCTACTTCCAGTATGACTTTCCCTTATTCATTTATCTTTGGTACACTTTCCAACTGCAAATGAATAGCATGGTCATGATCTTGATTAGGTGGAAGGCACTTGGGAATTTATCCAAATACCTTGGTATGATTTTTGAAAACCCTATGGAGATCCTTTAACATAGATAATATTAATGTTTGAACATTACTGAACATAATTGTGCCATTTCACCTTGGTGCCCCTTTTTGAGTAATTTTGGCACTCCATTAGAGCTTATCACTTTAGATGATTTCCCTTGGGTACCTCTAATCTTAGTTTCCTTTCTTTATGAGGTAAATATTACGACTATATCTTCAAAATTAAAGTTCATTGTTCCCAATGATTGTAACCATTGAACCCTTAATACATTATCAACACCACCCATTTGTATTGTAATCATGGGATTTTCCAACAAATACTCCCCCATATTAAGCTTAATACTATGACACTTCCTTAAACAATTTATGATGCCTTCATTTGCAATCATTACCTAAAACTCTAGTGTTGGATATATAAAACAATTAAGAAGTTGTGATATTTGAAATTGATGAAGTTATGGGTACTACTCAAATCAACCAACATTGTTACCCTTTTATTTTTTTATGTATCCTTCTATCTTGAGGGTTTTTGGAGTATTGATGCCAACCAATGCATGACAGGATATTGTTGGAGTAGTCTCTTCTACTTCTAGATCTTGTAACAGATCCAATTCTTAATATTCTTCCTCTTTAGATTCTATGTAGAATATTTTTTTCTTAGAAAATTTATGCTTCGTATTATGCTTACTGTCACAATTGAAACATAGTCCCTTTTCTCTCTTGTCATCCATTTGTTGAGGATTCAACCTCGTCATTTTAGGAGAGGGAACATGATCTTTGTTATAATTATTAGTGACTGATTTTTTAGTTCCCATATTTTTACTTTCAACTTTCCTTGTTAGTCTAAAAGCATGATCTAGATATTTAGGTTCCAATAGACACACCTCATGTTGGATGCTTTCCTTTAAAGCTTCTATAAATAGGTCTAAGAAATTATCCTTTGAAATATTCTTTACTCTAAGACTCAACTTTTCTAATTGTTGAATGTGCTATGTAATTGGATCCTTTCGTAGGAGATTTACCAATTAACTGAATAATGTATTTCTCATAATATCCCCATAATGTGTTATCAATTATTTTGCAAAAATGGACCAAGATATAACAAATTCCTTTTTCCTTTCGCAAATCCATTGATACCATAACATGTTGGTCTTGTTCTAAAAATGGGAATGCAATATTTATCTTTTGAAAGGATGTCACTTGGTGCAAATCAAAGTATTTATCCAAATGAAATATGCATGTTACCATATCATTACCATCAAACTTCCTCATATTGATCTTTAGAATGTAGTAGTTCCTTGGTATTAACTTGAAGTTGTGATGATGTTGGTCTTGGATTGAAAATTCATGAAAATGGTTTTATGATTTTATATTTGTGCCCTCCAATTGTGATAGAATATTCCCCATATGAGATTTATTCTCAAAACCATGCTTCTCCTTATGTTCATGATTTTCTTGGATCTCCACATCCCTTTTAGGAAGCGCCTCCAAGAGAAGATTTTCCATGGCAATCATGGATTTTTGTATTTTTTCCTTATTTTCATCCATCTTCTTTTATATTTTTTTTCTTATTTTCATTTGTCTTATTTTATATTCCTTCTTTATTTTCTTTCATATTATTTTCCATTTCTCATTTAAATTTTTCTTGATAACCTGATAAATTCACATTTTTCAACATATTACCATCCATTTCATTAACATTATTCTCTAATTGAGATAACCTAAATTCTTAAGTCTTCACTTTATTCATGATTCAAGTATGAGCTTTCAGTAGATTTAATTGGTGTAGTAGCTTTATTTGGAGACATTTTGGAAAATAATAATAATACTCCTCTTTATCACAACTTTAAGTCACCAAAAAAAGGATCTTCTAATCAACAGTTAGGTCACTAGTAAGTTGTGTACGTTAATTTCGAGAATATCAGAATGAATGAAGTTTTATTGAAATATCTATGAGATATGAGCCCTTCTGGATCTAAAAATTTGTTTTGTAATACTTTGATATGACTCTTTTGCAATTCCACAAGTGTGAACTTGATTTGATGTGCCAAGTGAAAGTTGTGACAATTTTCCCAAAACTTGAGTATTTTTTCTCTTCCCATGAGTAAAATTGTAGTGTGTACCATGTGTCAAATTATTCAAATATAATTTTAAAACTTGCAACTAAGGTACTTATATATGTATCCTGAAATCCATGAATATTTCATAGTGTGAAAAGTCCCAGACAGGAAGATATAACAAAAACATTGCATTGACATGTTTAAAATTTATTTCAGGACTATTCACAAACCCTAACTTCCATAGGTTATAAATTTGAAATTATCATGAACCTAATTCTAAAAAATGAACCAAATCTTCCCTAATATTTCTCCTTAACATGGTCCAAGTTTCATTATCTGAAACTTTATAGAAAAAACAAATAAATAATAATAATAATAAATATTGATAAAATACCAAACTAGCTTGTTTGAAATTGATTTCAGGAGCATTCATGATCCAAACTTAGACAGAAACGCAACAGAATACATATATAACCATAAGTACATATATGCAACATAAATAACACTTAATTTCATTAATATCAAAGAACTGAAATATGCTTACAAACATAATGGAAACAAACTAGCTTGGGCGATGGTAGTTTATCTCTTAGAAGAGATGTGGCAACTACATGCCTCTGAAATGTATTACAATGAGGCTCGAAGGCCTATTTATTATTTAGAAACAATGGAAAACCCTAAACATCCAAAAAACCTAACCCTAAGAGATGAAGCACCAAAACTATGGGCCCTATTTGGGTAAATTGGTGCATCAACTTCCCTTGGTCGTAACTTTGGAATACGATTTTCGTTTGACACACCCAATATCTCGTTAGATATTGAACTTGGGTCATACCAAAAGTGTATTTCTCCAAATTGGCACACAAATTTCATTGTCATGGAGTTTGGAGGACTTGTCGAATATGGCAGAGGTGCTCTTCCCAACTCTTACCAAAGATCAGTATGTTATCTAAATACACCACCATGAATTTGTTGGTGAAGGGTCACAAGATGTCGTCCATCAACCTCATGAAGGATTCGGGGGCATTCGTCAACCCGAAAGGCATGACCAACCATTCAAAAATTCCTTCCTTGGATTTGAAGGAAGTCTTCCACACATCGAAGGGTTAGATTGGTACCTGGTGATACCCAGACTTCAAGTCAATATTGCTGAAATATTTGGCCCCCTTGAGCTGGTCCAAAAGGTCATCAACCCATGGGATTATATACTTATTCCAAACAATGATCTTGTTCAGCGCCTGATAGTCAATACAAAGTCTTCAGGTCTCGTCCTTTTTTTTTACCAACATGACCGAGCTCCCATAGGGTGATGAACTTGGACTAATGTGCCCTTTCTGCAACAAATACTGAATCTTCCTCTTGATTTCATCATTCTCCATAACAAAGCATCAATATATCGGTCCATTGGTCAACGACACACCTGGGGCAGATTAATGGGGTGCTTGACCTGACATTGTAGAGGTACCCATGTGGGTGAGGTGAAGATGTCCCTGTACTCCTTCGTGACCTTATCCATGTGTTGTTGCTACTTTTTCGCTCGAGGGATTCTTCGAGCAATATTTTGAAAGGATCTCCTGCTCCCTCGTCTTTCTTTTCTTCCTACATGGGAGGTCATCGGGGTTTGTGAGGCAGGTCTTGCAATGGTTCAACCATTTCGATCCCTAACTCCTTATACCCTTACCTCGTTGGGGACATGCAAAAAAAAACAGAGAAGGAGAAGACCGATATGATACCACTGATATGAACTTAGATAGGAATGCAAAAAAATACATATATAACCATAAATACAGATATGCAGTTGAAATAATACTTCATTTCATTAATATCAAAGAACTGAAAAATGCTTACAAACATAATGCAAATAAACTAGCTCGGGTGATGGTAGCTTATCTCTGAGAATAGATATGGCGGCTACATGCCTTTGAACTGTGTTACAATGAGGTGTGAAGGCCTATTTATTATTCATAAACAATGTAAAACCCTAAACATCCAAAAACCTAACCCTAGGAGATGAAGCACCAAAACTATGGGCCTCGTTTGGGTAAATTGGTACATCAACTTCCCAGGGTTGTAACTTTGGCATACTATCTCCATTTGACGTGCACAATACCTTGTTAGAAAGATCATGTTTGCCCCAATTTTCCCAAAAAATGTTGTTTAGTGCCTCAAAACGGCTCCAGAAGTCCACGATCTGAAAAATTGCCAAAATAGTAAATTCTGCTACAATTAAGGAAACTGAAAAAATGAAATAAAAAATGATGGGGATCCAAGTGGAATAGGCGGGAAACCACCAATATCCACCTAGATCAACTCAGGAACTTTGAAGCCCTTAGAGAATATATTTGAAAGTATAGAAAAAAAAAAGATATGAAATTTGAACCAGATTTTCATTGTGATTTCACCTCAATGTGGTCCAAGTTTCATGGTCTAAAACCTCATAGAAAAAAAAAATTGTTATAGCAAAAATTCCACAATAACTTGTTTAAAGCTGAAAAACCATAGGATCATCAGCTCTGATACCAAACTGTATTATTCTTGTGCCTTAAAAATGATAAGAAACCAATAATTACAATCTTCTTTGAGGGGAAAACCTCTTTTTACAATGAATACAATGTATGAGACAAAATTTGATGATTTTAAGACTAGGTATCCTTAAAACAATATATATATATATGAGAAAAGGGGTACAATTATAATAATATGGGACCATGAGGGGTTCTAGCCTACATAACAATATAATAATAGAAATGTAATCGCGCATTATCTAGGGCTTAATAAGGGGTTTTAGGGTTAACATGGGGCTTATATAGGGCTTAACATTAGTAAATTTCTAGCTAACAATAGATAAGAAATTTTTCACTTGAGGGATCATATGAAAAAATATACTCGCAAAATCAATAAGATAAAAACTAAGAACAAGACAATAGAAAATCAAGAAATAACTTGTTAACCAATAAAGGTTAACAAATCCAATTGAAGCAACACCACTTGTAGAAGTCAAGGTACAATTGGTAGTTAGGGAAACCCTCATAGATGCAATTAAGATGAAAATCGAGATGTCATTAATAATTTCTTATCTATCATTGATAAGGTCAATCCATCAATCGAAAAAGTGAGTGACTTGATCTATTGTCAATTAAAGATCCATAAATATCCACTAATCAAATTGTATCACAACTCAAGGGTGTTAATATACCAATGATCAGAAAAAAATCAATTCTTGAATTGCATATATTGGAAGGAACCTTAATTGATAGACCTTACCATCGCCTTAATCACAACAATCGTTGCAGGGAGAAATCAATATACTAACATTAGTTAAAACATAACTCAATTTGCATTCTTAGACATCAAAATGCCAATTCCACTTGTTTCCAAATGTATCTCAATTGAAATACTCATCAAATGTTGCACCATACTATTTTGAAAAAAATTAACATAAGGTAGTTTAAGCCCTCCAAAATTAGACAATATTGTTTATAACTTTGGAGATCTTATAATTGTGTTTCCTTGAGCAATAAAGACGTCAAGAGTGTCTTCTAAAGTGAAGGAAGTTCAAGTTGGAATGAAGATATGAATTTTTTCTAACTATGCTAACCAGATTCATTGCCTTAATCATTCAACTTATTAATACCCAACTACTTTGAACAAAGACAAAACTTTGTTTGCATTCCATCAAATTAGAATTGTGTCACTTTCTTTTCAAAGACACATTATAGTAATAATAAAAGAAGTCTCTATCAGGTCAAGGAGAAAGATCAGATCTTCACGGCATTCACTACAACAAATATTGACTTGATGTATCTACATGTAGAATATCCTTGGAGAGGATCAAACAAGACCGAAAAGAAGATAAAGGTAAAACACCAGATCCAGTAAAAAGTAAAACACTTAATTATGTTAATTACATTGTTTCTTATTGCAATATTGGAGTAATTGAATATTTGTTTCATACTTCATTTTCTTCTTGGAGAGATGCATGGTTACTTGATATAGGTGCAAATTTCCATATGACTTTTCTAAAAGACTTCTTTGAAGACCTCAGTGACAATGTAGATGGATCGGTGTACTTTGTAGACAAATAAAGTCTCAAGCCCTCAAGACTTGGCACCCTCAAGCTTAAACTGCCTAGACTTCCTAATTTTCTTTTGCATGATGCACTCTACCTTCCATAGTTGTGGATAAATTTGTTGTACCTTGTTCACATTTTCCAACAAGGACACTCCATTGATATGATTAATGGAAAATTAGAAATAAGGAAAATACCTGACAATACAATTGTCATAACTGTAGTAGATGAGGAAATATTATTTATTTTGCAAGGAACATTTGCTCGTACACAAAACTCTGCATATTCTTAGTACATTGTAAAGGTACATTTTCATCCTATATTCTATGGCATGCAAGATCTGGACATCATTATTATGACATTCTTCATTTTTTGAAAAATAATGATGTTTTTTGTTTTTCAAATATTCCAGGAAACTAAAGCAATGTGATGCTTGTATCCTAGGGAATCATATAAAACAACCATTTCATTATTCTACTTTCAAAGCACGTAAAAATCTTGCACTAATTCATTATGATCTTTGTGGCCCTATACATGTTCCATCTACAAATGGAAATAGATATGTGATGACTTTTATTGAATATTACACTAGGATGTGTTGGGTATACTTCTTAAAAAACAAATTAGAAGCATATGAAACTTTCATAAATTTTCATGCATGGATTGAAAATAATGCACAATCCCACGTTGCCTCCCTTTGTACTGATAGTGGAAAAGAATATACTTCTAATGAATTTGAAAACTATCTTCACCAACATGGTATTCAATGTAGAAATTATATGCACTAAGCATGCATATGTCCAAGATCCACCTAATCTCACACTATTTAACTTTATGCAAGATATTGAATCTATTCCACTTGTTAATCTTTTGCGGAAAAATTAATTTCACACACATGTGAAGCATAAACAAAAATATTCAATCACACATAACACAGTTTTTAATCGAGAAATCCTGAAGCTGAAAACCCCGACTATATATTATGTAACATGGAGATCATATGACAATCTCATACAAACATACAAATCTTATCACAAGCTCTCGGTACAGCACAATCGTCTTACACTAATCAGGCCTAATCTTGCAAATCCATGCATCGATCTATGCCACCTGCTAGCCTGCCTACACTGTGCAATATTTGCTGAAGAATAGCACTGAATGAATTCGAATTACTCCATCCTTGACTACGCAATCCTCATTGGCATCTCCATTGTGTGTGTGATGCAATCAATGCATCACTAATAGTTACAACAGATAGTCTATCTTTCCCTTTCACCTATCTCTCCACTGGTCTCCACTGAAACTGCCATGCACTGTAGTTAACTGTTGTATTGTTCAGTTGATTAATGAGTTATTATTTGTGAATTAATTAACTAATTAATTCACTCCACTCTTACTAGTGTATCAATCAGTTAGACTAGATACAACTAGCTCAACTGAGTCTAACTGAGTTAAACTGAATACAACTCCATAACTACTTCTTCCAACTGTGTCATAACTCTGCCACTTGAGTTCTAACTAATTCCTCCATGCATTAGCTCCAGTAAACCCTCAGGAATAGTGTAATTCCTTCTGTCAGCTGATGTGCCACATCTGTGCACTGAACTGAAGTGCTCCAAGAGAATAAGTTGTTGTTTAGAGTCTAATTATTATTAAGAGCTAATAATAATCGACATGCATCTATTTTTAGATTGACAATCTATAAATAGACTTCACCCAATATTCTAAAAATAGAATTTCATCTATTTTTCCAACTTGATCAACCATCCACAAATAGCATCCTGCAACTTCTGAAATATGATCATCATGTCTAAAAATAGACTTGCGCCAAAAATAGCCTGCGGGCCCACTTAGTGAAGGCGACTTTTTTCACTAAGCTCATCATCTTGTTGAATCTCAACACTCCCTCTCAACAAGATAGGGATTATCCTTCACCCCGATCCTGCCTCTATGGTATTCTAATTTTCTCCTGGTGAGCGCCTTTGTCAGAATATCTGCATCCTGATCCTCTGTGGGAATGTACTGAAGCAGCATGATCTTCCACTACACACAATCTCTAATATTATGATACCAGATATCAATATGTTTAGATCTATCATGAAACACAGGATTAACCGAGAGTTTAATGAAACTCTGATTATCACAATGAATCACCATGGGATCTAAATTTGAACCAAACAAACCAACCAGAATATTCCTCATCCAGATAGCCTCACATGCAACTAAACTTGTTGCCATGTATTCTGCTTCCGCTGAACTGAGTGCCACAGATCTTTGTTTCTTGTTGTACCAAGAAACTGTCGTAGATCTGATACTGAAAATTCCTCCTGATGAGCTCTTTCTGTCTGTTGGGCTTCCTGCCCAATCTGCATCCGTGAAGCCATGTAACTTCACCTCATCCATCTGTCTGTACCATAAACCATACTCAGATGTGCCCCTGAGATATCTCAGAAAATGCTTTCCCACCTTCTAAAAGAGCTTGGTAGGCTTAACCATCGCTTGTGAAAGCTGGTTCACCGCATAGCATATGTTCGGTCTTGTATTAACTAAATACATGAGCGAACCCACCAATTGTTGATAAACAGTGGCACCCACTACCTATGTCGATGTAGCATCCTCTTTCTTCCAATTTCCTGGAAGAGGAGTGTCGATAGGCTTGCATCCTTACATGTGAAACTTCTCCAGGATCTCTCGGGCATACTTGCCTTGAGACACAAACAGTTCACCTTCCCGCTGCCATATTTCCAATCCAAGGAAATAATGAAGGAGGCCCAAATCCTTCATCTCAAACTCCTTTGCAAGATCTGCCTTGCATGAGTGTATCAACTGCTCATCACCTGTTAGTATTAAATCATCAACATAAAGTACAATGATTAAAAGCTTACCCTCAACCACAATCTGGTATAGGTTTTCATCCGCCTCACTCTTGGTGAAGCCAAGTCCAGTGAAATAGCTGTCAATCTGAGTGTACCAAGCACGGGGTGCTTGTTTCAGCCCATACAGCGCTCTTTTGAGCCTGCACACATGCGACTCGCTGCTGAAGATCTCAAATCCTTTAGGCTGCTCAATGTACACCTCTTCCTCAATTATCCCATTAAGGAACGCAGTCTTCACATCCATCTGATGAATGTGCCAACCCATATGCGCTGAGAGAGCAAGGATGGTCCGTGTGGAAGAATACCGTGCGACAGATGCAAAGGTTTCTTCATAGTCAATCCCCTTAATCTGTGAGAAGCCCCGGGCAACAAATCTTGCAATATAATTCTCGACGCTTCCATCAGCAGCTTGCTTTACCTTGTAGATCCATCTTGATCCTACAACTGATTTTCCCACTGGCCTTGGAACAATCTCCCAAGCACTGTTTCTGACAATGGAGTCATACTCCTCCACCACGGCATCTACCCATGTGGGCTCCTGCGCTACTTCTTCAAAATAATATGGCTCTGTCACAATACACTTGCTCATAATAGCCATGTATCCAGTATATTGGTCAGGTGACTGTCTCTGTTTGCGCTATGATGTAGGAACTCCTACATTCTGTGCCGCATCCACCTTCAGTCTCTCAGCTTCTGTGGTATGCTTCCTGCCTTGTCTGATGTTTGGTTCTGCATGAGTGGACTCCTCCACTCCATGAATCTCCTCCTGTGGATGATCCACATCCAGATGCTCATATTTGGGAACAAGAAGTTCCTCTTCCGCATGCAAGTGTAGCTCCCTCTCAAGCGACAACGTCATGGCTTTCACCTCATTGAATTTTATATCTCGTCGCATAACAGTCATCCGACTGTTTGGAAAATACACACGATAGTTATGGGGTGTTTCTGTGTACCCCACAAATATCCCAACTTCTGCAGTCGGCTCCAGCTTCTTCTTGGCATCCTTCATCACATGAATGTAAACAGGTGAGCCAAAAATCTTCAAATGAGAAATATCAGGCTTCGTATCAGTAAAATCTTCCTCGGGTGTACTCATGCCAAGTACTCTATGAGGACAACGGTTTTGCACATAAACTGCAGTGTTGCATGCTTCTGCACACAAGTGCATTAGTAGGCCCTGGTCATGCAGCATTGCTCATGCAGCACCCACGATCATTCTGTTCTTTCTCTCCGCGACCCCATTCTGCTGTGGGTTATGAGGCGCTATGAGTTCTCTTCGAATTCATTCTTTGCTATAGAAGTCTTTGAATTCGCCTGAGATGTATTCACCATCATTATCGCTCTATAGAGCTTTCACTTGCTTCCCCGACTCCTTCTCCACCAATGCCTTGAACTCACAGAACTTTGAGAACGTTTCACTCTTCTTCTGCATGAAGAAGATCCAGCATCTATGAGAATAATCATCAAAAAATATCACATAATACCTGTGTTTTGTTGTTGAAGGAACCGAGAATGGTCCACACACGTCTGTGTGAATTCTCTCCAGGATCACCAAAGCACAGTTCTCCTTCTCATGAAAGGTGGTATTCACAAACTTACTCATTGTACATCCTTTGCACTGATCTGACTGCGCAAGAATACCCTTGGGAAGTCCAGTAGAAATTTGCTGCAAAATCTTCAAAGCGCCATGGTGAAGATGGCCCAATCTCCTGTGCCATAACTCGCCCTCATCCTGGCTCACCACTTCTTCTGCTTTGCCCACCATTGCAGCACATCCATCTACCTCCAGCTTGTAGAGATTCTTAATTAGAACCCCTATCTTCTTGGTTTGACCCATTTTTTTATGTCGAAGGAAGGCTTTTCCCTCACTGAAAACAACATCATAACCTCTGTCTTCCAGCATTGCGACCGAGACCAAGTTTTTCTTCAGACCTGGAACATGCATGACATTCTTCAACAAGAACGGATTACCAGACTCCCTCTCAAAGGTAATCATCCCAATGCCAGTCGCACTGTACCAACCATCATTGCCCATCTCTATATGCATCTAGAGGTCCTTCTCCTCCAAGTCACTAAACAACTCTTTGTCTCCCATCATATGGAAAGACGCACCACTGTCAAGATACCACATCGATCCCATGTAGCTTGAAACCAATCATGCGATCAAAGAAAAATCCAGCTAAAATTGTGAGGCTAAGGCCTCTCCAGCTGTAGATCCAGCGGCCTACTTATTCTTCTTCTTCTATGGAAATTTAGTGGTGAAATGTCCATGCTCGTGACAGTAAAAACACTTCACTTTGGACAAATCCTGCTTCTTTCCTTTCGCACCAGATTTAGAAGGATTTTTATTCCCCTTCCCTTTCCTTGCTTTGACAGCCAAAGCGCAATTCTCTTCATCTTCATTCTTCGATGAAGATCCATCCCTGGTACCCCGCCTTATCTCCTCCTGCACAATATCCGACCAAAGTCGCTCCCATCCTAGCATTTTCTCCCGTCCATTGACAGAGTCTTCGTAGCTATGCCAAATATTCAAAAGCCCAAGGAGAGCCAAGCTCACCAAGTCTTCTTCATCAACAGTAACCCCCACACTTCCCAGTTCATCCTTACAGTGGACAAACTTCGTGAGGTATTTTGGAATACTGTCACCTTTCTCCATTCTTATTTTTCTGAGCTTGTTTTTCTCCAACTTCCTCTGGTCACTTCTGCTTTGGAACAAGTTTGTCAAAGCCTTCCACATTAAGAATGGAGTGGATTTCCCATGAAGGCTGGACACAATGTGGTCCTTCACACCTTCCAACAGAATCCTCCTCATATTTGCAGTCTTCTTTTGCCATGCATCAAGTAATGCAGCATCGCTAGATCCTGGCTTAGGAACATCGCTATCGATGAACTCCTTCAGCCCATTATCCTCCAGAACCACCTCCATCCTGTCCTTCCAGGCTATGTAATTCGAGCTCCCATCAAGGGCATACTCCAATCTCAACCCGTTGAAAGACATTTCAATGTATACTCGATTTATGCACCAAGAATCTTCTGTAGCAAATTCGAATTGTCCACCAGCACAAACTCACTTCACAATTGTAATATTCAATCAACAATGCTCTGATACCATGTAGAAATGATATGCACTAAGCATTCATATGTCAAATATCCACCTGATCTCACATTATTTAACTTTATGCAAGATATTGAATCTATTCCACTTGTTAATCTTTTGCGGAAAAATTAATTGCACACACATGTGAAGCATAAACAAATATATTCAATCGCACATAACACAGTTTTAACCGGGAAAGCCTAAATCTGAAAACCCCAACTATATATTATGCAACATGGAGATCATATGAAAATCCCATACAAACATACAAATCTTATCACAAGCTCTCAGTACAGTACAATCGTCATACACTAATCAGGCCTAATCTTGCAAATCCATGCACCGATCTATGCCACCTGCTAGCCTCCCTCCACTACGCAATCTCTGTTGAATAATAGCACTGAATGAATTCGAATTACTCCATCCTTGACTGCGCAATCCTCATTGGCATCTCCATTGTGTGTGTGATGCAATCGATGCATCACTAATAGTCACAACAGATAGTCTATCTTGCCCTTTCACCTATCTCTCCACTGGTCTCCACTGAAACTGCCATGCACTATAGTTAACTGATGTATTGTTCAGTTGATTAATGAGTTATTATTTGTGAATTAATTAACTAATTAATTCACTCCACTCTCACTAGTGTATCAATCAGTTAGACTAGATACAACTAGCTCAACTGAGTCTAACTGAGTTAAACTGAATACAACTCCATAACTACTTCTTCCAACTGTGTCATAACTCTGCCACTTGAGTTCTAACTAAGTCCTCCATGCAATAGCTCCAGTAAACCCTTAGGAATAGCATAATTCCTTCTGTCAGCTGTTGTGCCACATCTGTGCATTGAACTGAAGTGCTCCAAGAGAATAATTTGTTGTTTAGAGTCTGATTATTATTAAGAGCTAATAATAATCGACATGCATCTGTTTTTAGATTGACGATCTATAAATAGACTTCTCCCAATATTCTAAAAATAGAATTTCATATATTTTTCCAACTTGATCAACCATCCACAAATAGCATCCAGCAACTTCTGAAATATGATCAACATGTCTAAAAATAGACATAGTCTAAAAATAGACTTGTGCCAAAAATAGCCTGCGAGCCCACTTAGTGAAGGCGACTCTTTTCACTAAGCTCATCATCTTTTTGAATCTCAACATTCAACACCAAATTTAATTGTTTCATACAATCCTCAACAAAATGGTGTAGTTGAAAGAATGAATAAGACTATTTTGAATATGGTTCGCTCCATTATGTTTTTCAAAAATGTAAATTTCATGTTTTGGTTTAATGCAGTTCTATGTGCAATATATGAAAAAAATAGATGTCCATATCATGCTCTCAGAAATAGGACTCCTTATGAAATGTGGTATGGTCGCAATCCTTCTATAAGGCATCTGAGGATCTTTGGTTCCACCTACTATTCCTTGATTCCTAAGGAAAAAAGAAGAAAAATTAATGCAAGGAATCATAAATGCATCTTATTGGGGTATTCAGATACCACCAAAGCATATCATATTTACAATGAAGTAAATAAGAAGTTTGTGTTGTATAGAGATGTGGTTTTTCTTGAATCTTCCAAGACTAACAACATTGTTGATCGACATCTTGATCATTTGGATAGATTCAATCATGAAAAAACCTATCATGAATTTGATAATGAGATTCCACATCTTGGAGGGGGGATCCCTATCTTGGATTAATCTATGGAATCCCCTTCTAAAGCATTGTCTCCCCTCATGAAGTTCTAGCCACTTCTTCAAATTAGGAAGACCCTTTAAGTGATGTGATTGAGATGATTGGAAAGTTGAATCTTGATGTAGCCTCATCTCAATTGATGGAGAAACATGTACCATCTCATAAAGGTCACCCAAAATGGCTCACCAAAACACTTGAAAGTGTTCATCCTAATGAGGTAAAAAATACAGGAACCAAAAGTTCCACCACACAAAATGGAGATGATATAGATGATTCTAATTTAGTTGATGATATATTTGCTTCATATGATTGTGAATTGAATTTATCTACTAAATTTGAAAACTATTCCTTTAAATAATATGCTTCTCATGATGAATGAAAAGAATGAATGCAAAGGGAGTATGATGCTCCCATAAAGTGTTAGGTCCCTATATTACTAATGTAGTCTCTTATTGTTGTTAGTGTAGCACCCTTATTGTTATTTTTGTACCCCTGTAGTCCCCATATTTTTATTATTATGCCCCATAAAAGCCCACTATTGTTATTGTTGTGCCCTTACATTATTATTGTTAGGTCTGCTAGGATTATATTGTGACCCCATGGACTCCTATATATAGAAAGGAGGTTTTGTCATTTGTATCATCCAATAATTGTACATTTATGTAATGTAAAGGAGGTTTCCCCCTCGAAGAGCTTGATTTCTAAGTCGTTGACCGCTCTTTTCTTATATTTTTTGAGCTGGTTTCATAATATTTGGTATCAGAGCTTTGGATTCTAGGGTTTCACTGCTTCAAACAGGCCATCGTGACATTTTTTCTATAACTTTTTTTCTACGAAGGTTCAGAAGCTAAAACAAAAACCCATTTGTGAAGAAATATTTAGGAACTTCGTGTAAAAATTTCAGATTTTGGTTCGCAATATTTTCGGATATATGATCTGTGGAAGTTAGGGTTGTGGCAGGCTCCCAAATTTCATCTCGAAGAGGTGACCTTGGGAAAATCGTCATAACTCTCTCTCTGAGCATCGGATTGGAATTTTTTGAAAATTGGTTGAAATCACAGGGATTGTAGTTTCATGTGTATATATTTTAGATCTGAAGGAGGAAACAGTGACACGTGGAATGACATACAAGTTCGCTCTACTGAACTAGTCCATAATTAGGTCATTGTGGGAGATTGGGTATAAATTTGCCTTGAAGAATCCAAATCAGGTCTGACCTATGGCATTGGAAAGAAGATTGAGATGGCTACTAAAGGACCAAATATAAAATCTCAGGGATCTGAAATTACAGAGATACATCAATTTCAATATTGAGCTACTCAAAAGAAAGAAAAAGGTGTGTATTTTTTTTCGAATTGCATAATTCTTGTTTGAAAAAACAGTGTGAAGTGATTCCTAGGGAATGTTAAAGCATAGATATTAGCATTGGGTTCTAAAATTCCCCCTAAAAAGAATGCAACACCCATTAAGCCCTCAGAAGGCTCTATTGTGACTCATAAAGAGGAATAAGTGCAACATGATATATCAAAATTACAAGACCAAGTGCAACAAATTTTGCTCTCTTAAAGAGTAACAAAACATGAAATGGAAGTTTTAAAGAAAGGCATGGAAGCTAAGATGGATGGTTTGAAGAAAGGCATGGAAGATAATATGGATGGTTTGAAGAATAGCATGGAAGCTAATATGGATGGCATGGAAGCTAAGATAGATGACATGGAAGCTAAGATCAATGAAAAAATGAAAGGCAACATGGAATACATGAAGAATGATCTAAAAGCAGACATGGAAGGATTGGAAAATTTGATACAACAAATGATTCCTAGTGGAGAAATGATAGTAGAGGAAACTCATGAGTAGATAAAAATAAATGTTAATCATGATTTCATAAACTCAAATGTTGTATTGAAGACCCGCCATATTCCAAAGATCGATATGAGGAATTTTGATGGCAAGGATCTCGTAACATGGATACTACAGATGGATCAATATTTTTATCTCCATAATCTGCAAAATACACAAAAGGTACGCATTGCAAATTTATATTTAGAAAAAAATACATTTGTATGGTATCAATGCCTTTGCTCTCATAAAAAAATTGTCACTTGGTCAATTTTTATGAGGAAATGATAGCACATTATGAGGATACAAAGAGCAACACCTTCTTTAGCCAATTGATAAATCTCAAACAAAAGGGTTCAATGATGGAGCACATTGAGGACTTCCAAAAATTGAATAAAAGGCTAACTGATATTCCAAAGGAACACTGGATTTATGTCTTCATAGGGATTTTAAAGGATAACATCCAACATGAGGTTCGCCTTTGGGAACCTGGTTCATTGGAGAAGGCATTCAAGTTGGAAAGAAAAATTGAAAGTAAAATTATGGCAACAAGGAAGCCTACCACTCACATCTATAAAGATGGAAGTGTTGCTACTCAGACTTCCACAACCTACAAGGTTGACACCACAACAATTCGAAGAAAAAAGAGTAAAAGTTCTTTGCTACCGTTGTGATACAAAAATACACTAAAGGTCACAAGTCTGCTGAGAAGAAATTATTTTACATAGCTTGTGAAGAGGAGGAAGAAAATGAACCCTAGGAACCAACCCTAGAGAAAGAAGAAATGAGTCTGACCATATCCTGTAATGCATTGGTAGGAATTACCACTCCTCAAACTCTCAAGATAGAAGGACATATCAAGAAGAAAAATGTAATAGTGTTTATTGATTCGGGTAGTACCCATAATTTTATTCATTGTAAGGTAGCCAAGGAATTGAATTGCTTCCTATACCTAGCACCAGAGTGTCAAGTGATGGTTTCAAAAGGAGGAACTATAAATTTCTTTATAAAATGCCATAATATCAAGCTAACCATGGGGTAATATGTATTGAATAGTCCAATGCTTTCCGTTCCAATGGGAGGTTCTAATGTTGTACTAGGAGTACAATGGTTACAATATTTGGGGACAGTGGCTTTTAATTTTCAAGAATTTTTCTTGAAATTTTTTTCGGAAGGAAAGGAAGTTGAATTACGGGGTATCACAGGGAAGCCGATAAATATAATAAGCTCTAATGTCATGAAAAATCTTTTGAAGAAATAACAACGAGGCGTAATTGCACAATTATGCTCACTAGAAGTTCCAACATCAAAATCATATATTTATCCAGATCTCCAAAAAGTCTTAGACAATCATTCCAAGGTGTTTGAAACTCCTAAATGACTTCCACCTATTCGTGATCATGATCATGCTATTCATTTGATTCCAAGAAGTGTTGCTCCAAAATCAGGCCTTACAGATATCCTTATGTCCAAAAGAGGAAATTGAATGTATGATTGCAGAAATGTTAGATGCTAGTATAATTCAACCTAGTCAAATCTCTTTCTTTGCTCCAGTAGTATTGGTGCACAAGAAGGATGGATCATGGCGCATGTGTTTAGATTATGGGGAGCTCAATAAGCTCACTATTAAAGATAAATTCCCCATTCCTGTGATTGATGAATTATTTGATGAATTACATGGAGAAATTTATTTTACCAAGTTGGATATTCATTGAGGATATCATCAAACTAGAATGAAGACTGAAGATATTCTGAAAACAGCATTTCGAACTCATGAGGCTCATTATGAATTTTTGGTCATGCCTTTTGGCCTTACCAATGCACCTTCTACATTTCAAGGGTTGATGAATTCCATTTTCAAAGCCTTCCTTTGAAAATTTGTTTTAGTATTTTTTGATGATATAATAATCTACAACAGGTCTTGGAAGGATCATGATCAACATGTTGACATGGTGTTCAAACTATTGGAGGAGAAACAATTATATGCAAAAACATCCAAATGTTTCTTTGGAGTTCAAGAGGTGGAATATCTAGGTCATATGGTATCTCAGGAGGGTGTTAAGGTAGACCCTAACAAAATTAAGCCATTAAAGAATGGAAATTCCCCCCAACCATAAAGCAGTTGCGACGATTTATCGGGTTAACGGGGTGTTATCGCAAGTTTGTTAAGAATTATGGGAGAATAGCAGCACATCTAAAAACATTATTGAAGAAAGATTCATTTTCATGGAATCCTAAAGCAACTAAGGCCTTTGAACATCTTAAAGAGGCAATGTGCCTAGCACTGGTCTTAGCTACTCCAGACTTCACAAAAAACTTTATTGTGGAATGTGATGCCTCGGGAAATGGAATTTTCGTTTTTTTAATGCAAGAAGGAAGACCCATTACTTTAATTCGTCCAATCAAAGGAAAGCATTTACAGAAAGATATTTATGAGAAGGAAATGTTGGAAATACTACATGCACTAAAGAAATGGCGACCTTACTTAATGAGAAGACACTTCAAGGTAAAAATCGATCATGATAGTCTTAAATACTTTTTGGAACAAACACTATCTTCAGAAGAGCAACAAAAATGGGTCACAAATATGTTGGGTTATGACTTTGAAATCATCTACAAAAAAGGGAAGCTAAATGTTGTTACAGATGCACTCTCAAGGAAGGATGAGGAGGTGGAAGCATTACTTTGTGTCATTTCTATTTTCCAACCAGATTGGATAATCGAAGCAAGGGAGGAATGGAAGAATGACGAAGAAGTATGGACACTCATTCAAAAGTTGCAGCAATATCTCAGTACATATGATACATTTAGTTTGAAAAATGATTCATTATGGTACAAAGATCGCTTATATCTTTGTAATCATTCCCAACTAAAGCAAAATATTCTTTTGGAATTGCACACCTCTCCAGTAGGACACTCAAGATTTTTAAAAACTTACCATAGGGTGAAGAAAGAATTTTTTTTGGATGGCCTTAAATCTTATATTCAAAATTTTGTGGTGGAATGTTTGGTTTGCCAGCAAAATAAAGTTGAGACAATTAAGACCCCAGGTCTGCTACAACCTTTCTCCATTCCAAGTCAACGTTGGGAGGAGGTTTCAATGGATTTTATCACATGTTTACCTAATTCCGAAGGAAAGAGTGTCATCATGGTGGTAGTTGATAGAATTCCCAAGTATGCATACTTTTGTGCATTATCTCGTCCATTTAAAGCAAGTACAGTTGCTAGTGCATTTATGGAAACAATTAAAAATCTAAATGGAAACCCAAAGACTATTATAAGCGACATAGAACCCATTTTCACTAGAAATTTTTCGACGAAATTATTTTCTTGTTTGGGTACTCAACTAGCTCATAGCTCATCTTATCATCCTCAATCTGATGGGAAAACTGAGATAGTGAACAAATGTTTGGAAGGATATCTTTGTTGTTTTGTATCTGATAAAAAAACACAATGGGTCAAGTGGTTACCTCTGGCTAAATGGTGGTATAACACTTCCTTCCATACTGCAGCAAAAATGACCCCATTTATGGCACTTTATGGATATCATACATCATCCATCACATCATATTTAAGAGAAAATTCTAAGGTTCAAGCAGTGTAAGATCACATCAAGCATCAACAAAAAGTTCTCCAACTCTTAAAGGATAACCTAACTTTGGCATAAAATCGAATGAAACAATAGGCAGATCAACATCGCAGCGAGAGAAGTTTTAATGTAAGATACTGGGTATTTTTATGGCTACAACCATTCAAACAAACGTCCCTCAAGCAAGCTATGAAGGATAATAAATTATCGCCAAAGTATTATGGTCCTTACAAGGTGTTGCAAAATATTGTTACTATGGCATACAAATTGGAGCTTCTTGCTTCTTCTCAAGTGCACCAAGTTTTCCATGTTTCATGCTTAAAGAAGGATATAGGTGACAAACTTCTAGTTCAAACAATATCGCCAGAACTTGATGAGGAAGGAAAAATCATATTGGAACTTGAAGCATTCATGGAAACAAGAACTCGATAGTTACGAAATCGATCAATTTCAGAGTATCTCATCAAGTGGAAGAAATTATCCACAGAAGATTCCACATGGGAGGATCAGAATTTTATACAAAAGCATCCAGAGCTACTCAAGCGTTGAGGACAACACTTTTTTGAAGGATAGGGGCATGTTAGGTCCCTATATTACTAGTGTAGTCCCCTATTGTTGTTAGTGTAGGACCCTTATTGTTATTTTTGTACCCCTGTAGTCCCCATATTATCATTATTGTGCCCCATAAAAGCCCACTATTGTTATTATTGTGCCCTTACATTATTATTGTTAGGTCGGCTAGGATTATATTATGACCCCATGGACTCATATATATAGAAATGAGGTTTTGTCATTTGTATCATCCAATAATTTTTCATTTATGTAATGTAAAGGAGGTTTCCCCCTCGAATAGCTTGATTTCTAAGTCATTGATCTCTCTTTTCTTCTATTTTGTGAGTTGGTTTCATAACATTTGGTATCGGAGCTTTGGATTCTAGGGTTTCGCTGCTTCAAACAGGCCATCGTGGAATTTTTGCTATAAATTTTTTTCTATGAAGGTTCAGAAGCTAAGAGAAAAACCCATTTGCGAATAAATCTTGAGGAACTTCGTGTAAAAATTTCAGATCTTGGTTCGCAATATTTTCATATATATGATCTGTGGAAGTTAGGGTTGTGGCACGCTCCCGAATTTCATCTCAAAGAGCTGACCTTGGGAAAATCGTCATAACTCTCTCTCTCTAAGCATCGGATTGGAATTTTGTAAAAATTGGTTGAAAGTACAAGGACTATAGTTTCCTGTGTATAGATTTTAGAGTTGAAGGAGGAAACAGTGACACATGGAACGCCATACAAGTTCGCTCTACTAAAATATTCCATAATTAGGTCATTGTGGGAGATTGAGCATAAATTTGCCTTGAAGAATCCAAATCAGGTCAGACCTATGGCATTAGAAAGAAGATTGAGAGGGCTACTAAAGGACCAAAGATAAAATCTCAGGGATCTGAAATTACAGAGATACATCAATTTCAATATCGAGCTCCTCAAAAGCAAGAAAAAGGTGTGTATTTTTTTTTCAAATTTCATAAGTCTTGTTTGAAAAAACAGTGTGTTGGGGCTCTTGTTTTTGAAATCTTTGTTAGAACATTTTGAATTTTGACCTTTTTAGTTGTGGCATGAAGACACATGGCAATCGCGACCGCGTCACAACTACCAGGAGTCGTGGAGCTATCAAGGTGGCGCGGAAGCATGAGATAGCTGAAGAAAGAACACGCACAAGTACAGATGAAGAAAACACACAGCAGAAGACAGAAAGCGGAACACACAGATAACAGGAGAGAAGCTGGAAGTAGCTGAAGAAAAGACACAGAGGAACTGATAGTCGCGATAGCAGGTGAATAAATAACAGTCACCCGGCTGAAAGGAAAAAGGGGCTGCAGAGGTTGTGAGGCTCGCGACAGGAGAAGAAACACAGAGCGACTGCGGGAAATCATGCATGACATTTCTGTGGTTCCTAATCTTCTCTATTCTACCTTTCTGTTCCGTAAAACATCTGTATTAGAGTTGTAAGCTATCACTGAAGATGCTATGTAATCATGAGCTTGGCCAAGAGATTAATATAATGAAAGGTTCCTGTCTCAATAAGAGGTTTACATGCATGTGATGTGTTTATGCTGGTTTAAAATTTTATTTGCTTATGTCTGAATGCTTCTTAAGTGCTCTTGCGTATATGACTCTGTCTATATAATCAATGCATTGTCCATCATGAGTTGCGACTCTGTTCTTTTCCATTGGTCTAATCCCCTTCTGCATGTGGTTGTGGCACGCCTCGGGTGAGACTCACTGCTCTTCGGAGTAGGGTGAAAATGCCGGCGTGATCCTAGACTACATCAGACCCCTTTTTTGGCCACAACTCCTGAACCTGGGTCTTGTCCACGAGACCTGACTTCTCGCCAAAAAATGGTTCCGTTGCCGGGACCTTCATGTTCTGAGGGGAACTAGATCATGGTATCGAGGATTTTTGAAGGAGAGATACGGCGATGGTGGGATAATCATCTCGACCAATTCATTGCTCAGCAAGCAGAGCTGACCAAGCAAAATGAGGCGGCGATCAAGGAGCTCGTCCTTTTCTCTGACTCAGCCAGTGATACGTACGAAATTTTCTGGGGAAGGTTCCCTACCGACCTTTGCAATTGTTTGCGGAGATTACGAGCGACGGTGCCTCGAGAGGGTTTGCGGAAGATAAATCGTAGGTGGGCGCACGAAGATCTGGTGGCGCTGCATCGGGTGAACATTGAACTAACCCACGCGGTGGATTTTTGGGTAAGGACCACGTTATAAGGATACACTGTGGAGTTTGCTGCTGAGTGCTATCAATCTTTCTCGAAGGACGAGGTTGTCTTCCACTCAGGGCTAAGAGGGAAGCTGCTTAATGAGATTCCGCTGTGGATTAAAGCTCTGATGGTGGATGAAGGGTTGATTGAATTCCACAAAATGAATATGGAAGCGTAAACCACCCGTGCTGGGGGAGGGGTTGAGGGGACCGATGCCATGTAGAAGGTGACGCGGGGAGTGGGGATGGATGCTGAGGCCGCAAGGACGTTGAGGGAGCGACGTGCGCATCGACGGGCACAGATCGCCGATAGGTGGAGAAGAAGGGTGATGCGAGATTTGAAGAGATGGGAGATCGAGAGGAAAAATCAGAAGGAGGCGCCTCAGAGGATAAGGATTATGGACGCGAGTACCCAGGGACGAGAAGGGACCGCTGCGGGAGTGTGATGGGTGCATGGGAGCCCAGCGACGCGAGGAAGAGAGATGGTGACTAACGAAGACGACGAAAAGATGCAGCCCGAAGAGAGTTCCGATGACGAATGGCACAGCGTGATGCAGCGGATGTTTCAAGAGCAGACGGCACTCACCTTTCCAGGCAGCCCTACTTCCCACATTCTGCATGGCCAGGATCCCTACCTTCCCCTGGTACTGTATCAACCCTTAAGTAATATTTTCATTCAGTTACAAGCATTGATTCAGTCGCACAGTAGTTCATCAGCGTCAATAACGTCCGGTAATAGCAGCGTTACTAGTAGTGTTGTATTCCCTAGGGGAACCGTTACGCAACCAGGACCTGGAGGATTTATCCTGGTCAATACTCCGCAAGTACACATGGTTGGGTCTTTCACCCGGTATCCAGAGTTCTTTGGTCGGGGCAATGATGATGTAGAGCAACACTGGTATCTATGCGAAGCCATCTGGAGGGCTCGGCGGACGCCAGATGTAGGGAAGTTAATAGAGTTCCAAACCACGCTCAGAGAGAGGGCTCTGCGATGGTTTATCAAGTGGTCTGAGGCTCATCCTAACCCCGTAATTGCGGACGTAAAGCGGGATTTTGTTCGCGAATTCAAGCTTCCCCAGACAAACCAGCAGGGCCTGTCCGAGCTGTGGGAAATTAAGCAGAAGGAAGGTGAGACCACGTGGGAGTTGATGCGGCGATTCAAGGACGCGATCGGGAAACTCGGCTACCCGATCGATCCAAACCACCAGAGGGACTAGTTCATCAAGGCTCTGCTTCCCTTGACATGAACGCCTCTCACTCAGCAGAAGATAGATAATCTGCAGGACGCCTTGGAGCAAGCCATGAAGATTGAAGCCATGGTAGGCTACCCCTAGGAATACCGGGGGGGGGCCAGCCCCGCAAGATCCTTCTTTGATAGGGTTTCAACAACAGATCACCAGCCTGACTGAGAAGCTCAAGGAGCTCCAGCCAGTGAGACCAGCACCGCCGAATGTTTGGTGCACTCATTGCCTGGTCGAGGGCCACGTCGCAACCGAGTGTCCCCGGTTGCGTGGCACAGGGGTAGGACCCTCGGTCGTGGCAATCTAGGGGGTTCCACCACCTGGTGGTGGCGCGGCAATGAATCCGCAGGGGGTCTACCAGCCGCAACAGCCTTACGCGGGGTTCCCACCTCAACCGGGTTCCTCCACCACCGAGTACTGCGAGATTTTCCGGACGCTGGGGCATCCTCCTCGGATGTGCCCGATACTACAGAAGTACTCCACGGTCCCAAACAATGTGTACTACGAATTTTGTGTTTCTACGACCCACAACACTGAATAGTGCAGGGCGCTCGACGCCCTTGCGGATTGATTGGATCGTCCCTCCTACAGGGTGAACGAGGCCCCAAGGGGAAGAGGCGGCGGCATGTGGGGAGGCCGCACAGGCGGACGCGGTCCGGTGAAATGTTACAACTGTGACCAGGAGGGTCACGTGGCTCACGAATGTCCCCTTCCGCGACGACCCTGGTGTTCCCAATGCCGGGTGAACGCCCACGCCACAGAGGACTATCTGGAACTCATCAAGAAGTGGGAAGAACGGGCGAGGCAGAGGGGAGTGAACCTGATAAATTCAGAGCCACGAGGGACCGCGACTCCAGACATGCAGAACATCGCGATCGTGACGAGGGGCGGGAAGAAAACTGGGGAGGATGCCCACGGGAAGGAGTTAGCACGAGTGGTTCGACCGGCATCCCCGAAGATGTTAATCAGGCCCGAAGCCCAGAAGAAGTATTTCCAGGAGGCAGTTGAGGTTTTCGCCCAGCTGCGGGACTCGGGAGGTCTGGAGGAGCCCGTGCTGCCAGAATCTAGGGCGCAGAGCATCACAGGTACTGTGATTGAGGACTGGCTCCAGCTATTCCTCAGGATTTTTGACAATGCTGCGCTGCGGCAGCAGCTTAAGCATGCTTTGGAAGGAGCATTACAGGGGCGTACAGGAGCGGAACAAGCAAAAAATAGGAAAAGAATTCCGGCTTAACACGCAGGTTGCAGGATTCCAAATCAGCGATACCATGCTGGACTTGGGGTTCGACGTCAACATTCTGCCACGAAAGACGTGGGAGGCTCTTGGAAGGCCACGGCTGGCCTACTCGCCAATCCAACTCAGGATGGCAAACCAGTACTGCATTCTGCCAATCGGCCGGCTCGAGGGTGTCGAGGTCGACATTGCGGGGGTAAAGACATACACCGATTTTTAGGTTATTGATATTATGGGTGACAAGGATCCTTATCCTGCCTTACTCGGCATTGACTGGGATTTTTAGAATTACGCCATCATCGATCTTAAAAAGGAGCTGATGATCTTTGAGGATGGGGAGGTACGGGTCACCCAGCCCCTTTACCCGTATCAGGGCCCGCGATATACAGAAACAGTGGATAATCGGGAGGATGCTCAGATGATGGACCACCTTTATCAGATGACTGCAGGAAAGCGGGACGACTATATTAACCCGACCGTGACTGGCTCTATCAGTTGGCGGAGTGTGCAGAGCTCGGAGCTCGGATCCGAACTTGCGTGGGAAGACTGGCAGCAAGGGGGGTATGAAACCACCACGCGGAGATGTGCTACCATTGCCCAAGTCCGGTGGGTGGGGACTGAGATCCGCGGATATCCCACCCTGTCAAACATGCAAGCTGTCAATACTTTCATTACCAATGTGGAAGACATGGTCCCAGCGGAAAGCCGGATGCCACTTTTGGATGTGGCCTTGCAATCCACGTCGGCTCGGTGGTGGAAAAATCACCGCAACACTCTGGTGCGATGGGATTGCATGGCGGATGCTCTGCGGGCACGCTTTAAAGAGGATGAAGGACCTCGCAGTATGCTTAAGTATCACGGAACTTCCGACCCGCGAAACCATTTGCGGGCCTATGAGGAGTAGTGGCGCAGCACCAGGTACCCTGAGGAGCTATGGGTCCACAGGTTTATCCACTCCCTGGATACAATCCCCCAGGCCTGGTACCTGGAGGAAGATCGGAAACGGGGAACCCGCTCTTGGCAGGAAGTCACGGACAAGTTCGTTCGGTGCTTCTTGTTCGAAGGGGAGACGGCGCAGGAGTCTCGGGCCCTACAGGCAATCAAGGAGGTCTTGTTTTTCCGCCATCCCGAGCCCGACGGGGGCCCGGTTGTGTCCCGACCTGACGCCAGGCGTGAGTTTGTTTGCCAACGGATTGACGGCGATCCGGATGATGATAGTCTGGAGGACCTCAGGCATCTCTATTTTGACGAAAAGGAAGGCAAGCGGAACATCAGTGAAGAGCCGACGACTAAAGGAGTCCATTTACAGCCACTAAAGACGAAGAAGCTGAACATTGGAACAGACGAGAAACCCAAGCTGGCAACGGTGGGAGATTACTGGGACGAGGAAACGACAAAAGAAATTTTCAGCCTCCTCTGGGAATATGAAGACTTGTTCCCGTCTTCCGTTGCAGACCTGATGGGGATCAAGGGGGACCTTGGCGAAATGTGCATCGTGCTGAAACCGGGGGCCAGGCCGGTGAAGCACCGACCCTAACGGCTGAACCTACGTATCAAAGAAAAGGTCAATATGGAGATCGACAAGATGCTGGCTGTAGGTCTTATCTTTCCAGTAGAAGAAGCAGAGTGGGTGAGTCCCATTGTCATTCAGAACAAGAAGGACAAAGCGGAGATACGTGTCTGCATAGACTACTGGAGTCTGAACAATGCCTGCATCCACGATCCGTTTCCCACTCCTTTCAGCGATGAAGTTCTAGATCATGTTGCGGGAAACGAAGCCTATTCCGTCACTGATGGGTTTTTGGGCTACCATCAGGTGCACATTGCCAAAGAAGACAAAGCCAAGACGACATTCACCACCGAGTGGGGATCATTCGCATACCACGTTATGCCGTTTGGTCTGAAGAACGCACCGGTTGTGTTCTCCCGGATCGTAATTGCTGCTTTCCGGGAGTACATTCACAAGTTCCTGGAGGTCTACATGGACGACTGGACCGTCTACATCATGTTGAAGAAACACGCCACCCTTTTGCGTATTATGTTTGACCGGTGTCGTCAGCTGCAGATTTCCTTGAACTTGAAGAAATGTATTTTTGCAGTTCCATTCGGCACACTCTTAGGCCACGTGGTGTGCAAGCAGGGGGTCTGTGTCGATCCCGCCAAGGTCGCGATCATAGTTCACATGGAAGCCCCCGAAACCGTGAAGCAGTTGCGTGCACTGCTCGGGCACACAGGATATTACAGGCGGTTTATCCGCAACTACGCAAAGATTACGGCCCCTTTGGAGAAACTATTGCGGAAGTCATCAGTATTCCAGTGGATGGAGGAGTGTAGGAAGGCCCTTGACACCTAGAAGGAGAAGTTGGCGATGGCGCCCATACTTGTTCATCCCGACTGGGATAAGCAGTTCCACGTGCATATTGATGCTTCCAGTATTGCACTCGGAGCCGTCTTGGCGCAACTGGGAGAGACAACCCTCGACCATGTGGTCTATTTCGCCAGCTGCAAGCTATCGAATGCGGAGAAGAACTACACCATGACCGAGCGGGAGGCGCTGGCGATGGTGTACTCCCTCCAGAAGTTCCGCCACTATCTTCTGGGCGGAAAATTCAAATTCTTTACGGACCACTCTGCATTGAAGTATTTGGTGAATAAGCCTCTTTTAGAAGGACGGATCTGTCGCTGGTTTTTACTCTTCCAGGAATTCACGTTCGAGGTGATTGTCAAGCCTGGCGGGCTAAATGTTGGTCCCGATCATTTATCCCAGTTGGAGACGGGAGAGAACGAAGGCTCGTTGGACGATCAGCTGCTGGATGCCGACCTCTTCCGAGTCGAAGCAGTACCGGATTACTTGGCTGACATTGCCACTTATCTGACCACGGGACAATGCCCTCAGGATTACACCCCGCTCCAGAAACGCCACCTGGTTGTCCGGGCGGCCGACTACCAATTGATCGCGGGGCAGCTATACTAACTGGGCCTCAATGAGGTGTTGTGCAGATGTGTCCTTGACCATGAACGGGAAGCGGTGATGTGGGAATGTCACAGCGGTGTTGCGGGAGGGCATGTGGGTGCGAAACAAACCACAAGAAAAGTGTTCCAAGCTGGCCTGTGGTGGCCGACAGTACATGCTGACTGTAAGACCTACGTGAAGCGCTGCGATGTTTGCCAGCGGACGGGAAGGCCCTCTCACCGGGATGAGCTTCCGCTACACCCAGTGCATGTGTTGCGGCCATTCAAAAAGTGGGCTGTCGATTTTGTAGGTCCCATCTCCCCGGTCGCCAGACACTCCAAGGCCCGGTACATCATTACCGCCACGGATTACCTCACCCGGTGGGCTGAGGCGGCAGTGGTACGTGACTGCTCGGCGGAGACAGCTGCCCGGTTCATTTTTGAACACATCATCAGCCGGTTTGGCTGCCCACGAAGCTTAACCAGCGATCAGGGTACGCATTTCATTAATGCCACGGTCAAGTCACTACTGAACCAATTTATGATTCAACATCACAAAAGCAACCCATATCACCTGCAGGCCAATGGTACTGTGGAAGCATTTAACAAAATTCTTGAAAAAGGCTTGACTAAGATTTGCAATGCGCAGCGCGACGATTGGGATGAGCGTCTCCCAGCGGCATTGTGGGCCTACCGGACCACGGTGAAATGCTTGACCAATCAGACGCCATTCCAGTTCGTGTATGGCCGGGAAGCTGTGATTCCCGCCGATTTCACTGTACCCAGTCTTTTAATCGCTACGTCTCTTCAGTTCTCAGAAGAGGAGTCACTTCGGGAACGCCTCCAGGAGCTACAGGAGCTGGATGAGGCTCGATTCCTGGCGGAATTCCACCAGAAGGTTCAGAAGGCCAGGCAGAAAGCGTGGCACGACCGCCACCTCAAGAACAAAGCCTTCCAAGTTGGCGGAAAAGTTCTCTTATATGACAGACGGTTCCAGAAGTTTCCAGGCAAGCTCCAGATGCACTGGTTGGGACCCTACTTTGTCATCGAGATTCGCGACTCAGGAGCCGTTCGGTTGGCACAGCTGGACGGTACAATTCTCCCTGGGTGGGTGAATGGCGCACGCCTGAAACCCTACCAGGAGTAAATACCTTTCACTTCTCATCAATAACTCTCGCACCCGAGAGCACCCATAGCGTAGCTTAGTCGAATAACTCTCCCGCAACCAGGATGAGCGTAGGGAGTCTTTTCCGATTCATAGGTGGTCTGTCAATAACCGCTCAGTTGCGGGGGCCGCACCGCAACCGACTGTGGTCGGGGCGGCACCCGTCCAGCGTGTCATCCTTGTAGGATCCATCCACGTGCCAGTATAAGTCTAGGTCATTTCCATCAGTCCTTTTTTTCAGTCCGTAGGAACGCTCAGATTTGCATCATAAATTACCATAAGTAGGCAGTAACCGTACCATAATCATTTTCCATCATCCGCAGTTCCCTCAACCGTTGCGTCCGCCCATTTCCCCATGCCGCCGTCAGCAACTGTCAGATTACACACAGGCATGCGATCGATCGCACGATTATCGCAGGCAAGAAGGCCAACAGGAATTAATTGTCGTTATGGGGTCTCATCAACTCCGCTCGTGCCAGGTGATGACATAACTTGCATGGAGACCAACAGCATGAGAATGCCGGACCAGTTCAATTTGGAAATTGCAGCGACACCAGAGCGGTTGAAGTCTCAAAACACACCGCACCAAGATAGAAGCTAAAAGAGAATTCTCCAGGTTTACCAGCGCCGTGCCAAAATGCCAAAGGCTCTCCTCTCTGTTGCTGAACCAGCGCTGGACAGTCGGATCCATAGAACAGAGTTGTTGGTTGGCAAATACGACAGTGCAGCGTTGATAGACACCAACCTGTCCAACCCGGTCGAATTCCCCTCCCTCCATTGGCAGACATATATGGAGCATCACTACACACCAGGCAGTAGCTCAACCAACCGAATGCGACCAGAGTACAGGGGCCTCCAGCAATCGTCCCTGATGAATTTAAGAACTCTTCCTGTCTTTGGGACTACAGGACCAGCCCTGCAATGCACCCGGTTCCTCCTAAGACGAATTCAAAATGGGTCCTTGTGGCTGAACGAGGAGATCCCCATTCACGCTGAAGACATTCATCGCCTCACAGGGCTGTCCCAGAATGGCACAGACATCTCCGCTGCTGGTCAGACATCTTCCAAGTGCGCACGCAAGTCGGGTGATACAGACCTCTATGCCAAATATGGCACTCGCCGGGGGGGGAAAGGCGCCAAAATTGATCTGATTAACAAGCCGGATATTCGGTTCGCTTGCTATCTCATTGCTAGCAAGACGATGCGGCATTATACCAAAGGAGAGTGCACCTTGGATACCATCTCCATTGTGGAGCACTGTGTCCAAGGCACCAGGCTGAATTGGTGTTCTTTCGTGCTCAAAGAACTGTTCGCGGCATGCGAAGAGAACTATATGTGCACCACTAGTTTCATCTATGGTTACCTGATTGTAGCTTTTTCCATGTGGAAATGGCACATTCCTCCTGTCCGGCTGCTGGCAGAAACTACTGCGAGCCAGCCCCTCGCGATGAAATTCACCCCGTGGCAGGTGTCCTCTGACCCCAGCACGAAACAGGTGAATGCGGAAGCGTTTTGGTCTTGGTACGGGCTAATGATAGATGTGGTGGCTAACTAGCAACGGGTGCCCAGGAACCTGTTGGACGACTATAGTGAGCAGGTATGGTTCAGGGTAAGCCACAGGCACACTTACCTCTGCCCCACTTGCGTGCTAGAAGCCACCTTCCACATGGCGCCGCTCAAATTCCAGCTGGACGATGCTACCTTTCACCGCGAGGTCTGTTCGTGGCCGGGGGTCACAAAGCACATCCGCGACGGGATCCCCAGATATAACTTTGAGCGGATGCTGCTGGCGCAACGGCCTGCCGAGACAGGCGCGGCAGGGCCCTCATAGGCCGCGACGGGACCTTCTCAGGATGCAGCCGGGACCTCACAGGAACTCCCCGAATCACTGGTCCCCGTCGTCCAACACTTCAATACTCAGGTACGAAGTCTCAACGTGGCGACCCAAGTTATTTCAAGCGGTGCCCCTTTGTTTCCTTTATTTTCTGAATTCCAGCTCAGTCGTTCTCTTTCTCTGTCCCATACTGCCCCTCTCACTTCTCCCATCCCTACCAAATTATTCACTTCTACCTTACTGATGATGATCCGCCACCCACTCCACTCACAGGGACATTAATTCTGGAGTAACCCCTTATTGACCCCTCTGAATTCATCAATATTCGCCTCCCCCATACCTCCTCCACACCGTCCACCGCTCCCTCCACCGTCCATCCACCTGCCACTTCATCCGTTCCATCAAACTCATCTGCCACTGTATCCGACCCCCTTATCCGGGAACTCTTTGGAGGAGACGACGGGGCTGAAGTCACCTCTAGTACTGCGGTCGTAGTACCACCAGTCGATCCCATGGCCACACCCCAGGGTTCTTTCTCTACTATATTTACCCGGCTGGCCAACGTCGGGGCTGACTCAGTCGAGGCTCCGCCTGAGCATGCTGACCCTCCCCCCACAGGCCAGACCACTCAGCAAGAACAGCCAGATTCTGACATGGGCACCTCAACGCAGCAACAGACACCGGTGTCCCCTCCTGAGAATTCCAACAGATCAATGGCCAGTGGGCAACCTTTGCAGGAGCGAATGCCGGAGTAGGGCGCTTCCGACACCGCCAACGTAGAAACATGGGTATAGCCCAGTTGTACCTATTCATTCATAGGGCGGCCCTGTAGGCCGAACAGCTTCATTCGGATGAGCAGCACCACCAGATCATGGCGCTTACTGAATAGCGCGACCAGCTGACCAAGGAGAAGGCCTACTTGCAGGAGCAGGTCACCATTGTCACTCAGGCATTCTCAGACCTATGGCCCGCTGTAAGGGCTCACCATGCCCCACTTCCTGACGATATAGCGGAGAGCAATGTAGCCGTCCAGGCTTACCACATTCGGTCTGCCTTCACTGGTCTACGTAGGGAGACTCAAGAACTTCAAGCGGTGTTAGCCGCACGGCCCGCGCTCACCGACCCGCAGATTGTATACTCTGAACAAGTAGCAGCCAAGCAGACCCAGGCAGCTCACATGCAGGTGACCCTTCACTCTGCGGTGCGCGAGGCCTACGACCTCCTGCGAAGTCTGCAGGAGTGTTCACTCGCCCTCACGGTCAAAACGCAGCCCATCTCCGTCCAGCTGCAACAGATTTCCAGGGAAATTCAGGAGACCGCAGATCCCGCGCGGTTAGATCAACTATATGCCCAGGCGGATGAGCTTGACGTTCAAATGCACCAGACCAAGACCAACTCAGCAACGGCCAAGCAGATAATCCGGGAAATCCGTCTGCCCATTCAAGCCAGTGCCAAATCAATACAACAGCTAGCTGCAAAGGCCGAGACCCAGCTTACCACGATGTGCGGGGCTGTCCCGGCGAATATAGAGGAGGCCGCTGCCACCAGGATCACTGAGGAAGCAGACTCGCTAATGCAGGGATGGCAGCAAGTTGTTTTGAACTTCACCGGGCTCAAAGATATAGCACTCCGCAGGGTCCCGGAGTTGGGGCCCTTGTTTGAACAGCCACTTGGAGGAGCATAGCAGGAAAGGGCACGAGACGAAGGCACACAGGCCGAACAGGGCACGGGATCCAGCGGGGCAATGGAGGTGGAAACTGTCATTTGTGATTGACTCGGGGACGAATCAAGGAACTGTGGTCGGGGCCTGTTGGGGCCCTTGTTTTTGAAATCTTGGTTAGAAAATTTTGAATTTTGACCTTTTGAGTTGTGGCATGAAGACACATGGAAATCGCGACCGCGTCGCAACTACCAGGATTCGCGGAGCTATCAAGGTGGCGCGGAAGCATGAGATAGCTGAAGAAAGAACACGCACAAGTACAGATGAAGAAAACACACAGCAGAAGATAGAAAGCGGAACACATAGATAACAGGAGAGAAGCTGGAAGCAGCTGAAGAAGAGACACAAAGGAACTGATAGTCGCGATAGCGGGTGAATAAATAACAGTCACCCGGCTGAAAGGAAAAAGAGGCTGCAGAGGTTGTGAGGCTCGCGACAGGAGAAGAAGCACAGAGTGACTGCGGGAAATCATGCATGACATTTATGTGGTTCCTAATCTTCTCTATTCTACCTTTCTGTTCCGTAAAACATCTGTATTAGAGTTGTAAGCTATCACTGAAGATGCTATGTAATCATGAGCTTGGCCAAGAGATTAATATAATGAAAGGTTCCTGTCTCAATAAGAGGTTTACATGCATGTGATGTGTTTATGCTGGTTTAAAATTTTATTTGCTTATGTCTGAATGCTTCTTAAGTGCTCTTGCGTATATGACTATGTCTATATAATCAATGCATTGTCCATCATGAGTTGCGACTCTGTTCTTTGCCATTGGTCTAATCCCCTTCTGCATGTGGTTGTGGCACGCCTCGGGTGAGACTCACTGCTCTCCGGAGTAGGGTGAAAATGCCGGCGTGATCCTATACTACGTCGGACCCCTTTGTTGGCCACAACTCCTGAACCTGGGTCTTGTCCGCGAGACCTGACTTCTCGCCAACACAGTGTGAAGTGATTCCTAGGGCATATTGAAGCATAGATATTATTATTGGGTTGTAAAATCCCCCCTAAAAAAATTCAACACCCATTAAGCCCTCGGAAGGCTCTACTGTGACTCATGAAGAGGAATAAGTGCAACATGATATATCAAAATTATAAGACCAAGTGCAACAAATTTTTCTCTCACAAAGAGTAACAAAACATGAAATGGAAGTTTTGAAGAAAGGCATGGAAGCTAAGATGGATGGTTTGAAGAAAGTCATGGAAGATAATATGGATGGTTTGAAGAATGGCATGGAAGCTAAGATGGATGGCATGGAAGCTAAGATCGATGAAAAAATGAAAGGCAACATGGAAGACATGAAGAATGATCTAAAAGCAGACATGGAAGGTTTGACAAAGTTGCTACAACAAATGATTCCTAGTGGAGAAAAGGTAGTAGAGGAAACTCATGAGTAGATAAAAATAAATGTTAATCATGATTTCATAAACTCTAATGTTGGATTGATGACCCGCCATATTCCAAAGATCGATATGAGGAAGTTTGATGGCAAGGATCTCGTAACATGGATACTATAGATGGAGCAATATTTTTATCTCCATAATGTGCAAAACACACAAAAGGTACGCATTGCAAATTTATATTTAGAAAAAAATACATTTGTATGGTATCGATGGCTTTGCTCTCATAAAAAAATTGTCACTTGGTCAATTTTTATGGAGGATATGATAGCACGTTATGAGGATACAAAGAGCAACACCTTCTTTAGTCAATTGATAAATCTCAAACAAAAGGGTTCAATAGTGAAGCACATTGAGGACTTCCAAAAATTGAATAAAAGGGTAACTGATATTCCAAAGGAACACAGGATTGATATCTTCATAGGGACTTTAAAAGATAACATCCAACATGAGGTTCGGCTTTGGGAACCTGATTCATTGGAGAAGGCATTCAAGTTGGAAAGAAAAATTGAAAGTAAAATTATGGCGACAAGGAAGCCTACCACTCACATCTATAATATGGAAGTGTTGCTACTCCTAGACTTCCACAAGCTACAAGGTTGATACCACAACAATTGGAAGAAAAAAGAGCAAAAGGTCTTTGCTACAGTTGTGATAGAAAATACACTAAAGGTCATAAGTGTGCTGAGAAGAAATTATTTTACATAGATTGTGAAGAGGAGGAATAAAATGAACCTTAGGAACCAACCCTAGAGAAAGAATAAATGAGTCTGACCATATACTGTAATGTATTGGTGGGAATTACCACTCCTCAAACTCTCAAGATAGAAGGACATATCAAGAAGAAAAATTTAATAGTGTTTATTGATTCGGGTAATACCCATAATTTTATTCATTGTAAGGTAGCCAAGGAATTGAATTGCTTCCTATACCCAACACCAGAGTGTCACGTGATGATTTCAAATGGAGGAACTATAAATTGCTTTCTAAAATTCCATAATATAAAGCTAACCATGGGGGAATATGTATTGAATAGTCCAATGCTTTCCATTCCAATGGGAGGTTCTGATGTTGTACTAGGAGTACAATGGTTACAATCTTTGGGGACGGTGGCTTTTAATTTTCAAGAATTTTTCTTGAAATTTTTTCCGAAAGGAAAGGAAGTTGAATTACGGGGTATCACAGGGAAGCCGATAAAGATAATAAGCTCTAACGTCATGACAAAGCTTCTAAAGAAATAATGACGAAGCGTAATTGCACAATTATGCTCACTAGAAGTTCCAACATCAAAATCATATATTTATCCAGATCTCCAAAAAGTCTTAGATAATCATTCCAAGGTGTTTGAAACTCCCAAAGGACTCCCACCTATTCGTGATCATGATCATGCTATTCATTTTATTCCAAGAAGTTTTCCTCCAAAATCAGGCCTTACAGATATCCTTATGTCCAAAAGAGCGAAATTGGATATATGATTGCAGAAATGTTAGATGTTGGTATAATTCAACCTAGTCAGAGTTCTTTCTTTGCTCCAATAGTATTGGTGCACAAGAAGGATGGATCATGGTGCATGTGTTCAAATTATGGGGAGCTCAATAAGCTCACTATTAAAGATAAATTCCCCATTCCTGTGATTGATGAATTATTCGATGAATTACATGGAGCAATTTATTTTACTAAGTTGGATCTTCATTGAGAATATCATCAAATTATAATGAAGATTGAAGATATTCTAAAAACATAATTTGAACTCATGACGGTCATTATGAATTTTTGGTCATGCCTTTTGGCCTTACCAATGCACCTTCTACATTTCAAGGGTTGATGAATTCCATTTTCAAAGCCTCCATTGAAAATTTGTTTTAGTATTTTTTTATGATATACTAATCTATAACAAGTCTTGGAAGGATCATGTTCAACATGTTGATAGGGTGTTCAAACTATTGAAGGAGAAACAATTATATGCAAAAACCTCCAAATTTTTCTTTGGAGTACAAGCGGTGGAATATCTAGGTCATATTGTATCTCAGGAGGGTGTTAAAGTAGACCCTAACAAAATTAAAGCCATTAAGGAATGGAAATTACCCACAACCATAAAGCAGTTGCGAGGATTTATCGGGTTAACAGGGTATTATCGCAATTTTGTTAAGAATTACGGGAGAATAGCAGCACTTCTAACAACATTATTGAAGAAAGATTCATTTTCATGGACTCCTGAAGCAACTAAGGCCTTTGAACATCTTAAAGAGGCAATGTGCCAAGCACTAGTATTAGCTACGCCATACTTCACTAAAACCTTTATTGTGGAATGTGATGTTTTGAGAAATGGAATTGGTGCTGTTCTAATGCAAGAAGGAGACCCATTACTTTTGAAAGCCGTCTAATCGAAGGAAAGTATTTACAGAAACCTATTTATGAGAAGGAAATGTGGGCCATAGTACATGCACTAAAGAAATGGTGAGCTTACCTAATGGGAAGACACTTAAAGGTGAAAACTGATCATGATAGTCTTAAATACTTTTGGAACAAAGACTATCTTCAGAAGAGCAACAAAAATGGGTCACAAATATGTTGGGTTATGACTTTGAAATCATCTACAAAAAAAGGGAAGCTAAATGTTGTTCAGATGCACTCTCAAGAAAGGGTGGGCGGATCTGCCCATGGTTTTGTGCATGGGTTTGCACATGCTTTTGGGGTACGATGGTTTTTGGCCCCTGGTATTTTGTAGATCCAGTCAAGGGAACTACGGTTATGTTCTAATCCAGGGTTAATGGATTGGGGTTTATGTATGCTTCGGCATGTATATATATATATGTGTTGTAACACTAAAAGGAATATAACGAAAAATCAAGCTCTTCATCCAGATTTGGGATCCAGGGGAAAATCTTTGTGTTTATCTATTTTATGTTTTATTCTCTCGCTATTGTTTATTTTATGTCTTAAGACTCATTAGTAGATAATTTCTATACAGAGTTAAAACCTACATTTGGTATTAGAGCAGTTTCGGCTTCAAGGGGATGCCTTTGCTGCTGAGGGGTTTTTTGTTCGGGCCTGAGGTAGACCCTATTCAGTGGGAGATCTGCGAGATCGATTCTTGCAGTGAAAGAAGATGACGAGCGGTGGGAAGATAGAGATCGAGAAATTTAATGGTCAGATTTTTGAGTTGTGGAAGCTCAAGATGGGGGATCTTCTAGTCGATAAAGATTAGTGATTCGTGGTAGATCTGGGTACTAAACCAACAATAATGTCAGATGAAGACTGGAAAAATATGGATCGGAAGGGAAAGAGCACAATACAATTGTGTGTCTCAAATTCAGTATTGTTGAATGTATCTGGGGAAGCTACAACGAAGACCTTGTGGGATAAGCTAGGGACTTTGTACCAATCTAAGTCTCTAGTGAATAAATTTTTCCTGCGAAAAAAGCTATATAACCTAAGGATGAAGGATGGAGACTCGGTGACGAAGGGAGCTAACGCCTTCAATATTGTAGTAAGTCATCATCGAATGTTGATATTAAATCTCGGATGAAGATGATTGCATCGATTTTTGTGTTCTCTACGAGACTCATGGGGTATGCGGGTTATTGCAATAGGTAGCAATACAACTACCTTGAATTTTGATGACGAGTGTCTCGGCCTTTGTATCCGGAGGAAATGAGACGGAGAAATATGGAGGGCCAAAATGGAGATGCCTTATCTGTATGAGGAAGGTCCCAAAACAGAAACAAGAATAAGGTTTCGAGTGGGAGATCTAAATCTCCTGGAAAGTTTGTAAAGGTGTGTTGGAAATGTGGAAAGAAAGGGCACTACAAAAAGGACTACAGATCTAAAGCTCCTGAGAAAGGAAAGGGATCTGATGATGTTCCTTCTGCAAAGGAAAAAACCACCTCAGATGAAGGTGGGGATGTGTATTTGGCTTCTTGTTCAAATACACATGTAGATCATGAGTCATGGTTGATTGACTCGGGTGCATCCTTTCACTTCACTCCCCATAGGGAGTGGTTCTGCGAGTATGATAAATATGATGCGGTGATGTCTTCTTAGGTGATGATACCAGCATGGGAGATCGTCGGACGTGGAAAGGATTACTCTTGCTTCCTGAGTGTGATATTTCTGCATTGGCCAGAAATCTGATTTCTGTAAGAAAGATGGATGATGCAGGTGTAAAAACAGTGTTCGAGAAAGATACCTGTAAGATGGTTCGGGGAGCACTGGTATTAATGCGGGGAGTTCAGATTGGAACTCTGTACAAGCTTCAGGGCAGCACTATTATTGTTGGGTGCAACAGTTCTATGGTTCCCTAAAGTGGAGCAGAAAGCCTAGCGGTCTCTGAGAAAAGACCATGCTATGGAATCAAAGGCTTGGACATATTGGAGAGAAGGGCCTTCGGATACTGCATGGAAATGGTATGGTAGAAGGTATGTCTAATAGCTCTCTGGATTTCGATTTTTGTGAACATTGTGTATGTGGGAAGCAGAATCGGGTGATTTTTCCTTCTGGTGCTAAGAGGGCGAACAAGATATTAGAGCTTATACACAGTGATGTGTTTGGACCTGTGTCGGTTCCATCAATGGGTAAGTCTGTGTACTATGTTTCATTCATAGATGACTTCTCAAGGAATACATGGATATATTTCTTGAGGAAGAAATCTGAAGTCTTTGACAAATTTAAAGAATTTAAGGCTCTGGTGGAAAACCAAACACAGAAGAAGATAAAGGTGCTGAGGACAAATAATGGTGGGGAGTTCTGCAAGAAGGAATTTGAAGAGTTCTGTAAGAAGTGTGGTATAGCATGGAAGAAGACTACTCCATACACACCTCAGCAAAATGGAGTTGCAGAAAGAATGAATAGAACATTGATGGAAAAGGCAAGAAGCATGCTCAGTGGTACCGAGTTAGGACAAGAATTCTGGGCAGAGGCAGTGGAGACTGCATGTTACTTGGTTAATAGATCACCTTCATCAGCGTTGGAGGATAAGACTCCACATGAGGTATGGACTGGTAAGAAACCCCCTCTTTCACATCTGAGGATATTTGGATGTGATGTGTATGTACATGTTCCAAGGAGAAAACGACCAAGTTGGATAATAAATCTGAAAGGTGCATCTTTATTGGGTATAAGGATGGTTTAAAGGGTTACAATATTTGGAACCCAGAAACAAGGAAGGTTGTGTACAGCCGAGATGTGGTGTTTAGAGAAGTGAAATATGTTGTTAAACATGAATTCCTACCAAAGGAACCTGAGAAGATAGAGTTTGAGCTAAAGGAGGATGAATCGGACTCTACAACAGAATAAGACTCAGAAGAGGAAGAGCCACAAACTTTAGTTGTGAGAAGATCAGCTCGGGAAAGAAGACAACCAGAAAGGTATAGTCCATCTACTTTCTGTTCAAATTTTGCTTTAACTATAACTAATGGTGATCCCATACCTGTCAGGGAGGCAGTAGATTCATAGGATGGAAAACTCTGGAAGGATGCCATGGTTGATGAAATGGCATCTTTACATAAAAATGAGGCATGGGATCTGGTGGATTTTCCGACTAGAAGGAAGCCCATCGGGAGAAAATGGGTGTTTAAGAAGAAGATGAATGTAGAAGGCAAGGTGGAGAAATAAAAAGCTCGGTTGGTAGCAAAAGGTTATTCCCAGGTGCCGAGAATTGATTTTGGTGATATTTTTTCTCCTGTTTCCAAAGTTACTTCTATTAGATTACTTTTATTTGTTGCTGCTGCATTTGATTTTGAGGTAGAATAGATGGATGTGAAGACAGCATTTCTTCATGGGGATCTAGAAGAGGAGATCTACATGAAACAACCTGAAGGCTTTATGGTGAAGGGGAAGAAAGAACTAGTATGCAGGTTAAAGAAGTCTCTATATGGGTTAAAACAGTCACCAAGGATGTGGTATCATAAATTTGATACCTACCTATAGGGACTTGGCTTCACCAGAAGCAAGGAGGATCACTGTGTTTATTTTAAATTAATTGGTGATCGTGTTATTTATTTGGTCTTGTATGTGGATGCTATGTTGTTGATTGGAAATGAAAAATAAATTATCCAAGATTTGAAGACCCAACTATTCTCCAAATTCGACATGAAGGATCTTGGTGCTACAAACTATATTTTGGGCATGGAAATTAAGAGAGATCGGGCAAAGAGGAAGCTCTGGTTAAACCAGAGGAAGTATGTCGAGACTATATTGCAGAGATTCAATATGTAGGATAGTAAATCGATGAATGTTCTAATTCCTGTAGGTACAAAGCTGACTTCTGAACAGTGTCCCAAGACACAAGAAGAAGAGGACGATATGTCCCGTGTTCCATATGCAAGTGTAGTGGGTAGCCTGATGTATGCAATGGTCTGTACTAGACCAGAAATTTCACATGCAGTGGGAGTATTGAGCAAGTTTATGTCAAACCCAGGGAAGGAGCATTAGACAGCAGTGAAGTGGGTTTTCATATATTTACGTGGCACTAGTGATTATGGCTAGTGCTACTATGGAAGACCAGGATTGGAAAGAGTGTTGGACATTCATGGTTTTGTTGATGCAGACTAGGCTGGAGATCTGGACCAAAGAAGATCTACAAGTGCGTATGTGTTTAGCCTATTTGGAGGTGCAGTCAGTTGGATGAGTAAAATATAGTCTGTAGTGGCTCTTTCAACTACAGAGGTTGATGTGTTTTAGCCCATGGTTTTGCGCATGGGTTTGCACATGGTTTTGGGGTACAATGGTTTTTGGCCCCTGGTATTTTGTAGATCCATTCAAGGGAACTACGATTATGTTCTAATCCAGGGTTAATGGATTGGGGTTTATGTATGCTTCGGCATGTATATATATGTGTTGTAACACTAAAAGGAATATAATAAAAAATCAAGTTGGTCATCCCGATTTGGGATCCAAGGGAAAATCTTTGTGTTTATCTATTTTATGTTTTATGCTCTCGCTATTGTTTATTTTCTGTTTTAAGATTCGTTTGCAGATGATTTTTGTACAGGGTTAAAACCTACAAGGATGAGGAGGTGGAAGCATTACTTTGTGTCATTTCTATTTTCCAACCAGATTGGATAACCGAAGCAAGGGAGGAATGGAAGAATGACGAAGAAGTGTGGACACTCATTCAAAAGTTGCAGCAAGATCTCAGTACATATGATACATTTAGTTTTAAAAATGATTCATTATGTTACAAAGATCGCTTATATCTTTGTAAGAATTCCCAACTAAATCAAAATATTCTTTTGGAATTTCACACCTCTCTAGTAGGAGGACACTCAAGATTTTTAAAAACTTACCATAGGGTGAAGAAATAATTTTTTTGGGATGGCCTTATATCTTATACTCAAAATTTTGTGGTGGAATTTTTGGTTTGCCAACAAAATAGAGTTGAGACAATTAAGACCCAGGGTCTGCTACAACCTTTATCCGTTCCAAGTCAACGTTGGGAGGAGGTTACAATGGATTTTATCACATGTTTTCCTAATTCTGAAGGAAAGAGTGTCATCATGGTGGTAGTTGATAGACTTACCAAGTATGCATACTTTTGTGCATTATCTCATCCATTTAAATCAAGTACAGTTGCTAGTGCATTTATGGAAACAATTAAAAGTATAAATGGAAACCCAAAGATTATTGTAAGCGACATAGATCCCATTTTCACTAGAAATTTTTCGACGGAATTATTTTCTTGTTTGGGTACTCAACTAGCTCATAGCTCATCTTATCATCCTCAATCTGGTGGGAAAACTAAGATAGTGAAAAAATGTTTGGAAGGATATCTTTGTTGTTTTGTATCTGATAAAAAAACACAATGGGTCAAGTGGTTACCTCTGGCTAAATGGTGGTATAACACTTCCTTCCATACTGCAGCAAAAATGACCCCATTTATGGCACTTTATGGATATCATCCATCATCCATTACATCATATTTAAGAGAAAATTCTAAGGTTAAAGCAGTGGAAGATCACATCAAGCATCAACAACAAGTTCTCCAACTCTTAAAGGATAACCTAAATTTGGCACAAAATAGAATGAAACAATAGGCAGATCAACATCGCAGCGAGAGAAGTTTTGATGTAAGAAACTGGGTATTTTTACGGATACAACCATACAAACAAATGTCCCTCAAGCAAGCTATGAAGGATAATAAATTATCGCCAAATTATTATGGTCCTTACAAAGTGTTGCAAAATATTGTTACTATGGCATACAAATTGGAGTTTCCTGCTTCTTCTCGAGTGCACCCAGTTTTCCATGTTTCATGCTTAAATAAGGCTATAGGTGACAAACTTCCAGTTCAAACAATATTGCCAGAACTTGATGAGGAAGGAAAAATCATCTTGGAACCTGAAGCAGTCATGGAAACAAGAACTCGACAGCTACGAAATCAGTCAATTTCAGAGTATCTCATCAAGTGGAATAAATTACCCACATAAGATTCCACCTGGGAGGATCAGAATTTTATACAAAAGCATCCAGAGCTACTCAAGCATTGAGGACAACACTTTTTTGAAGGATAGGGGCATTTTAGGTCCCTATATTACTAGTGTAGTCCCTTATCGTTGTTAGTGTAGCCCCCTTATTGTTGTTGTTGTACCCCTGTAGTCCCCATATTGTTATTATTGTGCCCCATAAAAGTCCACTATTGTTATTTTTGTGCCCTTGCATTATTATTGTTAGGTCGGCTAGGATTATATTGTGACCCCATGGACTATTATATATAGAAAGGAGGTTTTGTCATTTGCATCATCCAATAATTGTTCATTTATGTAATGTAAAGGAGGTTTCCCCCTTGAACAGGTTGATTTCGAAGTCGTTGATCTCTCTTTTCTTCTATTTTGTGAGATGGTTTCATAACATAAAGAATGGAACATGGAAGTTTGTGGATCCTCCATCTAGAATCAAACCAATTGGTTTCAAGTAGGTCTAAGAGAACAAGCACAAATCATATCACTCCCTTGACAAGAAAAAGCAAGGCTCGTGGAAAAAGGATTTGCATAGCAAGAATGTGTTGATTATGAATATACCTTTTCCCCATGACAAGATGGGCCAAGATATAGACTCTTATTTCCTTGGTAGTTTAGAATGGATGGAAATTTCATCAAATGGATGTGAAAACTACTTTTTTGAATGGATACTTGAAAGGAAATAGCTCCTTGTCTCGGCCAAAAGGCTTTTTTGTGAAGGTACAAGAACATAAAATATGCAAACTCATCAAATCCTTATATGGACTAAAACAGACACTACAAGCCTGGTATGAGAAAATAACTAAGCATATTTAGAAATTAAATTCCAAACACTTTAATATTGATGATGAAACTTTTTTTGTCAAGGAAATTGGAAAAAAAAATTTCCATCTTGTGGTATATGTAGATGATTTGTTAATGACAAGTAACATAAAAAATTATATCGCATGCATAAAGAAAGAGTTGAAGAAAGGATTTGAGATGAAAAATTTGGGACATATTAACTACTACATGGGCATTAAAGTTACCCAACATCCAAGGTATATAGTCCTAAGTCTCAAAATAATTCATTGGATCATGATTGAACAAGTTTTGCATGGTTAAATGAAATCCGATGTCTACTCTAACGGAACAAAATATAAATCTCACATCTAAATAGAGGAATGAATTTGAGGATCCAACTAAGTATAGATATTTCATGGGAAGTCCTATATACCTCACAACTAGACCATACAATTCATTTTTTGTCAGAATACTTTCCAAATTTATGCAAAATCCTTGTGAAGGACATTAATATGTTGCAAAAAGAGTTTTAAATTACTTGAAAGGAACTCAATACTTCAATATTTAGTTAAACTAAGAGGGGGGTGAATCAGTTTAATACATTCATGGACTTTTAAACTTTCCTTTAAACTTATTTACACTTTCATTTCATGATCAACTTAATATATAATCAAACAGCAATCTTAATATGTGAGCAACAAGTATTAAGCAGATTAAATACATAACATCAACACATAATCATCATGTTGATGGACAGTAGATATAAGTGGAAACCCATAAGAGAGAAAACACATCTTATTATTGTTGTGATGCAAAGGCAAGCTCCAACTCCCTCTCACCACTGATTTTCTGTAGGCTCCAACCTACAGGAGGCTACTACCTCAAATTTTGCAAGCTACAACTTGCAAGGAAGCTCCAACTCCCATCTATTTTCTGCAGGCTACAACCCACAGGAGGCTCCTACCTCAACTAGATACAACTAGACATCTATCAAGATACAACTTGATATGGAAGCACCAACTTCCTCACACTAAAATAAAATCATATGTTGATTTACCTAGATATCAGCTCTCTTTTACTCCTTCTTCACTGTTGTCCTTCCAACCTTCAAATCTTCCTTATATTAGCTCTAGATCTTCACAGCTTCTCTATGTGCTCTTTCTTATTCTTCCACTCTCTCACCTCTCTATGCACATTACAATAACATCATTTATAGAGATTACTTCATGTCTGTTTGCATTCCATAGGGAATATGAAGTGAACAGGCACGCTCTTGACTTTCACCCACTTATTTCCTCACTCAGCAAATTTCGAATGTTATAACAATATATACAATCATCACAGTATCAAATTGGAGTTTTGCTTTGCCTGTGGAGACTTGCCTTTGCATCACAAACAATATAAAAAAAAAATAATACATTTACAGTTACATTCAAATATCTCATTCAGCCCTTTCAGCTTCTTAGATTTTCTATTCATCTTGTCTTCTCTACCTTCTGTCCCTTTGTCTTCTTTGCCTGTTGTTATATTTCCAACTGTGTTGTTGCACTACTGTCTTAACCCGACTTGACCCATGCCTTTATGCTTTACACCGCCTCTGCCTATTGCATATCTTACCTGTAGTGTTCTATGCTTTTCTCTGCTCCCTTGCTCTGTGTCGGGTTACTCACCCGAGTCTCCTTTTGCCCACGTTCAGTCTTTGTTATCAAATTGTCGCAGTCGCATAACACTTATGCACGAGTGTTAGGTCATTTTCCCAGAGTTTTCTCTCTTGCGTTCAGCCTTTCCTTTTTTACTCACAGCCACATCTACATGACACTGTTTTGCACGGGGTCGGGTCCTTTTACTTACCCGAGCCTTTTCTTGTTATTTTAAGCCTTTCCTTTGTTACCTGATTCGTCCTCTGCTTCCAACGTTTTCTTCATAAAATCACATAGCCGCGAACTTGAAATACATTAGATCTTGACTTTGAACATTATCGCATCCGGTCTCATGTCATATTTCGGCGTATAAAAGGTTTAACATTATAATTCCCTTTTCAACCTCTGATGTGATTTAACACTAGAAAGGCTCGGCATACATGCTTAACTTTGGTTGAAGGGTCCCACAATGCGGTGACCAATCATAGTGCATCGCATTTCGCTTGCCCGTAAGTCTTAACGTTTTGCAACAAACGTATCTCCTATTTTCTGCAATATGTGATCGCATCGCATCGCATCCATCTTATCGTGCGAACTCTTAAGTACAAACCATGAAATTTGTGGTGTGTGCTCATGCACAATGTCGCCACGTGGTCTCCCCTCATCACATCACATATTCTAACCTTACCGCATCACAAACAAATTAACATTCCTTAGTGCTATTTGCTAGCATTTGCGATGTGCGGGCCCGTGATTCATCATCTGTCGTTGATCTGCCCCCATATCTAATGGTCCTCATCTGATCACACTGCACACTTCATAAATTTACTTTTTGGTTATATTCTATTTCTTGTGATCTGTGAAGTTGTGTCATGCCAACACGTGTCTTCTCCATTTTGCATCGCAAATACTTTAACTTACCATGTGATGCCTTAATGCTAAACCCTTAAATGTTTCGATTTGCAAAATCACTCCTGATGCGATTCGATCTCCACCATCCATCTCTTGCCTTCACTTTTGCGATCTAATCTTGACTGTCCGTTCCTCTCCTTTGGAAATTTTCTAAGTGATCTTTGCCTTAGTCGATTTTTGTTTGTTTATCCTATCTCTGCTTTGCAACACCGGTTCCTCCACGTTGCTCCTCCCTGAGCTTTATTCAGTTTCTAAGTGCATTTATCTCTCCTAAGCTTGTTCTTCTAGTCGCTATTCACTCTGACTTGGGATTCTTTCGCTTGTTGTGTGCCTTTGTTGCTTCTATGATGCCTTTGTTGCCTCTACCTCTGCTACCTTTGCTGCTTTGTTGCCTTTGCATCTGCTTCTTTGTGCAATGTTGCCTGATCTGCTCCTTTGTCTTATAGATGGTTCTGGTGCTGCTCCTTTGTGCTCCTTTGCCATCAATGAAAATATTTCCAACAGTCTCCCCCTTTGGCATTGATGGCAACACATCCACCAATACTCCAATAATTCCTCCAGGACTTTCTCCCCCTTCCATTCTGCGAAGTGTCTTTCTTTCTTCCTCTGCTTGCTTTTCAGAAGAGCCTTTATTCTTCTGCTTTCTTTTCCTCCCCCTTTGATATCAATGGCAAAGGGTTGCATTATTTCTCTCTGGGTTGTGTATAGGCCTTCTTCTTATGACTTTATACCTTGCTACTCCAGAGTGGTGTACAAGAGTTGTTGGGAGAACACTTTGAGAATCATTGAAATTGTATGTATATACATAGTAAGCTAATACCATCCCAAAGCACAGACTCCTTGCTCTTGTATAAATATGAAAGTGATGATAAGGACACTTCATAAAACACATTGTAAATACTTATACAATTAGAGATGCATCATTGGAATAATACTAAAGTACTGAGAATGCTCCATACATCATATAAAGTCTGCTCCAAATATACTTCAATCTATATTATGATCTTCATCTGATATACGTATCTGTTAAGGAAGGTTGTAGATGGAAAATGTCTTCTTCTTTTATACACATTTGCAATACACATATGTTCAAATATGATGATGCCAATATATCTTTTGTAGTTGTGGTTCACCTTTACTGCCTGTTATCGGTGATATGTGCTAGACTGTTGATAGGGATATTACACTAACAGCCGAAAGGCCCTTGATACTGATGTGAACAATGAATCTCAAGAATCCTTACAACTTGTTGTAAAACTAGACCTTCTTTCAATCTAAAGACCCAATGACTTTAATAATGCACAGATTATTTTCAAAACAAACCCTTGAGGCTTAGATACATTCAATTCATTGGTCAGTCTCACTTATCAACTATACAAATTTATTTATGACATAAGGGGGGTATGTATGTCAATGATCAACCTCTCTGTAATGGTGAGATACCAGTAAATCCTTTCTGTTGAAGTAGGATTTATATGAATCAATAAAAGACTCTTTCAGCTTCAAATCGTAAGATTAACACAACTAGTCCTTCATACTTCAGATACATAAAATGTTTTATCATAATGATTTTCAGCAACACATATTGAAGTTGTTTAATTGAAATCTCAACAAACAGAATTCACATAGTTTTATGAATGATCTTAAGAAAGAGGCCTTGAATATATCTCTAACTGAATTGAGGAAGGCATGCAGTTATATCTAGAAATAGATACTGCTTCAATGCTCAAAATAATACTTCAAGAGTAAACAAGATAATGATCCTTTAGCACTGGTATTTACCTTTTTCATGCTTTAATAATGAAGATAATGTTGTGAATACTACCTTGATGTACTTTTTCCATAATAATTTGATCCTGAGGACCTGTAGCATACCAATACTCCATTGATAACACTTGGTATTCTGCTGATGGGTCGGCTGCTTGTTCCAAATACCAGTTGATATTAATTCGATAAATCATGCAGTAATTTCACTTCAGCTCGCACATGCACCCATAGTTAAGACAACCAGCATAGTTTCTACTATTGATCTCTCCACAACAATCATCAATATATTGAATCTGATCTTGGCATCATTAACCTTTTTCTTGTGCTGTCGTTCTGTTTTAAAATAATATCACTGCATTTTCCTTTCTAGGACTGCTCCAGAATCATTGTTTCTCTATATACACTTCAACTGTCCTAACATAATGATCTTCGGGAAGACATCTTCAATTTCTTTACTCGGAATCTACAAGGACAGACCACTCATGGTTTTATCACTCATTTAACTGCTTTCCTCCAAGGGGACCTTCTATAGATGAGTGATGTAATGATATGATGATGATAAACATTTCTCTTGCTTATCCTTATTAATTTTGTTTCATTGTTAACTCTTGTAGTGTGATGCATAGTGTGATCATCCTCTATGGATCTTTCCAAGTATAAAGCTCAAAACATAGTTTTTGAGATTTTAACCATCCATCACTTAGTGTGTTGTTGTCTTCTTAGCTTATATGTTCATGGCTGATGTTCTCTTTACCACCATGGCCGCTTGTTGCCTTCTCTCCTTCCATCAACCTATTGGCTATTGAATGCTTCAAGAATCCTTCTTCCTTTATAGTTCTTTGTCAGAGGAATTTTCCTTTCCCTTCCTGAACTTTTAGTTGTTCTTATTCCAAGGAGCTCTTCTTAGACTACTTTTATGGGGACCTTTTATGAACTGCTCTCCCCCTGGGATGTTGCTTCTTATCTATTACTGACTGGATATTTGTGTTGCTTCCTAGAGCAGCTCCCCCTAAGACTATGATGGATATATTATGTTATTGAAGTAACAGGCTCCCCCTTTCTCTTTTCCTTCCATACTTTATTGGGATTCTTCATAATGTCTGCACTTCTTTTTTATTCACAGTTTTGTTTGATTCAATTGGATTCCTTCATCTGTCTAGATTTATTTAATGTATAGGGAAGCTTACATTCTTTTTCTTTATGACCAAGCTTATGGCGTGAATAACATCTTATTTTACCTAAGTAGGGTTGAGCTGATGTATGGAATTTTATTCCCCTTTTTTAACACAATTTACATTCAATATATTTATGTTCAAATTCATTGCATGAAAAACAGTATCCATGGAAATGATTTGTGTACCTGGTGATAGAATGTATTCTCCATTTGTTTGCTTGAGGTAGTCCTTTCATTGGCTACATCTCTAGTTGGTTGGACTAGATTTTCTTTCTCTTACAGTATGCTGCAATATGTCCAAGTTTTTAGCAAGAAAAACAAGTGATACTTCTCATAGGAGGAAATAACCTCCTTTGATAGCTTCCCAATTTATTCAATTCATATTCAGGAGTGTATGAGCCTTTTTCAGCTGACTGTTTCTTCTTTTCATTCTTTGTCATTTGATGTTGCTACTTGTTTCTGTTTACTTCATTGCAAATCATGTTCTTGTTGGCTTCTACTTCTGTAGGAATCTTTTGAGCTGCTTCATTATTCTTTACAGCTTTTACAAAAATGATATTCTTGTAATCTTCTACCTTGGACTTACTGGTTTCTCCTTCATAGCCTATCCCAGCCTTTATGAGAGGAGATCTTTGACCATTTAGTACTTTTTCCAACTATTCAGAGCTTTTCATTCGTGGAGTGTTCATAGATAATTCCCTTTTGGCATTTTCTAATTTATTTCTCAGGCATACTTCTTCTTCTTCCAATTTCTCTTGCTCCTGATTTTTATCTTTAATTTTCTTTAGCGGATGTCTTCCACCTTCTTAGCTTCTTCAAGTTCTACTTTCAACTGAATGAGGTTTTCCAAATTTGGTTCTTCCTTTACATATTTCAAGATACTGTCTTTCTATTTTTTGCACTTGAGTTTAAGTCTGTCTATTTCCTAAAGGGCACTCATTATCCCCCCCTCGAGATCTACCTCACCTTCTTCCTCATCATCTAGAAGGAATCCTTCAGGCTCTTCCTCGGCCATCAACACAAATTCAGAGTTTCCTTCTTCATTTGAGGATTCATCTAAGCTTTCAGATGCACTTCTATCTTGCTAAGCATAAAATGATTTTCTATTGAATCTCTTCCCTTTCTGCCAGTTATTTATTTTGGTTTTCTCTGTCTCTTGTGGCTGGTTCTTTGTTTTCTTATGAGGACATTTAGATGCATAGTGCCCCACTCTTCCACAATTAGAGCATTTAAATGGAAGTTTAAATTTATACTTTCTTGTACCTCTATCCAAACTTCTGACAAATTTGGCCTCTTCTTCATCAGAGCAGGAGCATGTATCTTCCTTTTCTTCTTTGCACTTATCTGCCTTAAAGGCTGCCTCCCTCACATTTGACTTTCCCTTTGGAAGTCGCATCTCATAGGCTGTCAAGTTTCCAAGCAATTGGTTCATGGTCAGTGTTTCCCAGTTTGTTGTTTCTTCTATGGCAGAAACCTTAGGGTTAAACATGGATGGTAAAGATCTCAATATATTTTGTACAATTACACATTTTTTAATGGTTTCTCCTAGAGATTTCATGTTATTCATAGCTTTTGCAACCTTTAATAAGAAACTGGCTACATCTTCATCTTCATTCATTTTTACATTTTCAAACTGAGCTCTATAGGCTTGCATTTTGTCCATCTTCACCTTTTTATCTCCCTCATGGATACTTTCTAATGTATCCCAGATTTATTTGGTCATCACACTGTGCATTACTTTGATAAATTCTAGCTCACACAGACCGCTCAAAAGTGCATTCATGGCTTTTGCATTGGCTATGAAATTTTGTTTGGCATCTTTTTCTAGTGTCAGTATCCTTTGGAGCATATCCATCTCCCACAGCAGCCCAAACTTATATTCCTAGAGACATTATGTATGTCCCCATTCTTATTTTCCAAAAAGCATAGTTTGTGTCAGTAAACAATGGGGCTTTACTTGTCGAGCATCCTTCTAGGCTAGCTATCTTGGGGACCTAGGATCTCCTTCGAGTTGTTAAACTGATACAGAAGGAACTGGCTCCGATACTAATTGTTGAACCCTTAGTTAAACTGAGAGGGGGGTGAATCAGTTTAATACATTCATGAACTTTTAAACTTTCCTTTAAACTTATTTACAGCTTCATTTCATGATCAACTTAATATATAATCAAACAGAAATATTAATATGTGAGCAGCAATTATTAAGCATATTAAATACAGAACATCAACACATAATCATCATACACATGGACAACAGATATAAGTGGAAACCCATAAGGAAGAAAACCACATCTTATTATTGTTGTGATGCAAAGGCAAGCTCTAACTCCCTCTCACCACTGATTTTCTGTCGGCTCCAACCTACATGAGGCTACTACCTCAAATTCTGCAAGCTACAACTTACAAGGAAGCTCCAACTCCCATCTGTTTTCTGCAGGCTACAACCCACAGGAGGCTTCTACCTCAACCAGCTACAACTGGACATCTATCAAGCAACAACTTGATATGGAAGCACCGACTTCCTCACACTACAATAAAATCATATGATGATTTACCTAGATATCAGCTATGTTTTACTCCTTCTTCACTATTGTCCTTCCAGCCTTCAAATATGCCTTATATTAGCTTTGGATCTTCACAGCTTCTCTATCTTCTCTTTCTTATTCTTCCACTCTCTCACCTCTCTATGCACATTACAATAACATCATTTATAGAGATTACTTCATGGTTGTTTTCATTCCATAGGGAATATGAAGTGAACAGGCATGACTCTTGCCTTTCACCCACTTATTTCCTCACTCGGGATATTATGAATGTTACAACAATATATACAATCATTACAAAATCAAATTGGAGTTTTGCTTTGCCTACAGAGACTTGCCTTTGCATCACAAAAAATATAAAACAAATAATACATTTACAGTTACATTCAAATATCTCATTCATCCCTTTCAACTTCTTAGATTTTATGTTCATCTTGTCTTCTCTACCTGATGTCCCTTTGTCTTCTCTACCTGCTGTTATATTTCCAATTGTGTTGTTGCACTACTGTCTTAGCCCAACTTGACCCATGCCTTTATGCTTTACACCGCCTCTGCCTATTTTATATCTTACCTACAGTGTTCTATGCTTTTCTCTGCTCCTTTTCTCTGTGCCAGGCTACTTACCTGAGTCTTCTTCTGCCCACGTTCAGTCTTTGTTATCAAACTGTTGCAGCCGCATAACACTTCTGCATGAGTGTCGGGTCATTTGCCCAGAGTTTTCTCTCTTGTGTTCAGCCTTTCCTTTTTGACTCACAGTCACATGTACATGACATTATTCTGCATGGGGTCGGGTCCTTTTACTTACCCGAGCCTTTTATTATTGTGTTCAACCTTTCCTTTTTTACCCTAGTCGTCCTATGCTTCCAACATTTTCTTTATAAAATCACATAGCCCTGGACTTGAAATACATTAGATCTTGACTTCGAACGTTATCTCATCTGGTCTCATCTCATATTTCGGTGTATCAAAGGTTTAACGTTATAATTCCCTTTTCAACCTCTAATGTGATTTAACACTAGAAAGGCTCGGCATACACGCTTAACTTTGGTTGAAGGGTCCCAAACGCGGTGACCAATCACAGTGCATCGCATTTTGTTTTCCCGCAAGTTTTAACATTTTGCAACAAATGTATCTCCTATTTTATGTGATATGTGATTGCATCATATCACATCCAACTTATCGGGCGAACTCTTAAGTACAAACCATGAAATTTGCAGTGTGCGCTCATGCACAATTCCGCCACGTGGTCTCCCCTCGTCGCATCAAATACCCTAAACTTACCGCATTGCAAATAAATTAGCATTCCTTAATGCTATTTGCTAACATTTGTGATGTGCGGGCCTGCGATTTATCGTCCGTCGTTGATCTACTGCCGATCTAACAATCCTCATCTGATCACACTTCGCACTTCATAAGATTTAATTTGTGGTTATATTATATTTCTTGCGCTCTGCAAAGTTGCGTTGTGCCAACACGTGTCTTCTCAATTTCACATCGCAAATACTTTAACTTACCATGCGATGCCTTAATGATAAACTCTTAAATGTTGCGATTTGCGAAATCGATCCTAATGCGATTCAATCTCCATCATCCATCTCTCACCTTCACTTTTGCAATCTAATCCTGACCGTCTCTTCCTCTCCTTTGGAAATTTTCTATGTGATCTTTGCCTTAGTCGATTTTTGTTTATTTATCTTATCTCCGCTCTGCAACACCGGTTCCTCCACGCTGCTCCTCCTTGAGATTTATTTAGTTTCTAAGTGTGTTGATCTCTCCTGAGCTTGTTCTTCTATTCACTATTCACTCCGACTTTGGATTCTTTCGGTTGTTGCATGCCTTTGCTGCTTCTTTGTTGCATTTTCTGCCTTTGCCTCTGCTTCTTTATGCATTGTTGCCTAATCTGCTCCTTTGTCTTATAGCTAGTTCTGGTGTTGTTCTTTTGTGCTCCTTTGCCATCAATGACAATATTTCCAACAACTCAAATATTCATAAGTGGGTGACTTCAACATGATTGGATATCTAATTCTAACTTTGACAAAGTTAAGGAAAATGGAGTGTCTACTTTAGGTTGTCTTATGAGTGTTGGATCAGGAATTGTCTCATGCAGGTCATGCAAATAATAAATTTCAGCAAATTCCATAAAATGAGGCAAAATATGTGGCAATTGTAGGAGTAACAAAGGAGATTATATGACTTGGGAAAATTCTGGAAGACTTGCAGGAGAAATAAGTGAACTATACTTCCTTTTTTATTGAAAATACTTCTACAATTAAGTTGGCAAAGAATTCAAAAGTCCATGATCGAACCAAACATATAAACCCAAAGTATCATTTGATTTGATATCGTGACATACAAACCAAGACTATTCATGCAATAAATTGTTCCACAAATGAGAAAATTGTAAACATAATCACCAAAGCACTTGGAAGAGAAAAGTTTAAAAAATTCATAATGTTGCTTGGACTCACAAACACAACTTTGGATTAAGCAGGGCTTATCTACAAGGATTGGGTGAATAACTTGTAAATATGTAAATAAAAGTAAATTTGAATAGTTAGAATAGGATGAAACCTTGGAAAATGAAACCAAGGGTCATTCTTATATGCTATATAAGTCTATTCTCATCAATTCAATAGAAACACATTTGGGAGTTACTCCTTTGCCTGACACTATTACACTCACAAAATTGAAAGAGTATTTGAGATAAGGCCTAAGATTCACATTAATAACAAGATATACATATGAATACACATTTTTTTGTTTAAATATTTAACTAGGTTCGGTCTTCATAAATATTAAATGTTCTCTTGATTCTTTTTTATTGTAATAAGAAAGAAAATTTATTATTTTTATTTTTGTAGCATGGGTTTCATGCTTAAGGTCATTTTATTTAGAGGCCAAGCACCCATTGTGTCCTTCTATGATTTGTCTTAGAGCCAAGAAGTCAATAGAGTCATTGTCATTTGAAGAAGACCTCATTGGGCATATTGTAACATGTCAAAATAATTATTTTTGTATTTAAAGTGTCAAAATAACCCTCCAAGACCAAGTCGGTCTAGAAACTAAGAATTCAGCCGAATTAGGGCATGTCTTCCTCCTTGGAAGCTTATATATAGGAGATAAATCGACCTCCTATGGAAACTCACTCATTCCTCATCATCCAAGCGAAGAAGAGACATAAGAAAGGAAAGCAAAGAAGGATAGAAGGACAAAGGATTCATGAATTTTGTGGGTTAATTCTCTCTCTCACACACATGTGCAAAGGTAAGGCTAGGGTTTTGTAGCAACAAGATTGAAGTTGTCAAGTTGCATAAATAAGGTCAAAGAAAGGACTTTTAGATTACCTTCTAGACCTAGAAAGAGAAGCATCCCAAGCGAAGGAGAAAGGAAGCCTTGGAAGCCCTAAATTTTCTCATACGTGTGGAAGAAATAATTGTTGTAGGGACAAAAAAAATTATACCTACAATGGAGGCCGAAATTTTTTAGTTGGGGGTCGAAATTGTGCAGTTGGAAGAGATTTAACAAGGTTTGACTTGGAGAGAAGAAGCACATCATCAGGAAGGTTTGGCTTGGTCTTATAGGACTATTGGAATTGGTCTAGAGATATTGGAACTATTCATTTGAAGAATCTATAAGAAGAGAAGATATTGGTGGGTTTTCCTCTCAAGAGGAGAGGTTTTTTCCCTAGCTTGCAACATTCATCTTGTGTTCTTGTGTATTATTTATCTTCATGTTTTTTGTAGTTGTTTGATGATAATAAAAAAATAATAATAAGTGAATAATATAATAGTGAATAAAAAGTAAAACTACATCACAAGCAGTTATCAAGTATAAGAGAAATCATCCTAACAATAGCCCTATCGATTTCTCAACATGGTATCAGAGTTAAGGTTGTCAAAGGGCATGATGAAGATCACTACATGTTTGAAGAATTCTTTGAATCATTTTATATGATGTCAAATCATCTCAATCAAGGAATCAAATCATTTTGGAATATTCTATTATCTATCAAGAATCATATGACCAAGACTTCTACTACAAAGGACAAAGGATTATTCTCAACACTTATAGGTACATTTGAATATGAAAATATATGGATAGTTGATAGTAGAGCATCTAGACATATGATAGGTGAGCATAAACAACTAAAAACCCTATCAAAAGGAAAATATTCCTTCTATGTTGAACTTGGATACAAGAAGAGCTATCATGTAAGAGGAATTGGATCAACTTCGTTGGAGATGGAAAATGGAGCAAACATAAATATAAAGAAAATTTTATTCATACCAGGTTTGTAGAAGAATTTACTTTCTATTTCATGTCTAGAAGATAATGGAGATAGATATTCTTTTATATATGGAGTATTTATGGTATGGGATAAAGGCTCTAGCATCAACAATGCAAAAAATCATTAGGATTCATAACGGAAGAATCTACAGGTTACTTACACCTCTCTCTCAAGCCTTGGTTCACATTGAAGTCAGCCTATGTGAGCTTTGGAATAGAAGGTTTAGACACCTTCACTGCAAAATCTTACCAAATCTAAACACAATGGTGAATGGCATCCCTGAACTTAAGGAGGATCATGAAGGAGTTTGCAAGGGATGTGCATTAGGTAAAAATGTTAAGAAATCATTTGGAAGCAGTGCTTCAAGTTCAAAATAAATCTTGGATCTCATTCACTCTAATGTATGTGGTCCTATGTTTACAAATTCTCTTGGAGGTCATCTATACTATGTAACTTTCATTAATGGCCACACTAGTAAAAATTGGATATATTTTTTAAAGTCCAAGGATGAAGTGTTTGAAAATTTTCAAGAATTCAAATCAGAAGTAGAAAATATTACAGAAAGAAGGAAAAAAATACTAAGATCTAAAAAATGGAGGATAATACACATCAAAGGAGCTCATAGCTTTCTGTAAGGATGCTAGAATTAAGAGGGATTTTATATTTCCATATAATCCAAAGAAAAATGGACTAGCGGAATGAAAGAATCACTCGATTAAAGAAAGTGTTATAGCTATGTCACATGATCAAAACTTGCCTCAATTTTTGTGGGCTGAAGCATCCAAAACCGTTGTCTACATTCAAAATCGAAGTCGTCACAGATCACTATAAAACATGACTCGTGAAGAAGAATTTCTTGGGAAGAAACCATGTGTGGACTATCTCTGAATATTTGGTCTTTTTGTCAACATTCACATTCCAAAATATAAAAGAAATAAGTTGGATCCTAAAAGCATGAAAGGTATATTTTTTGGCTATAAAAACACTTCAAAGGAATATATGATCTACATAAAGGAAGGGAAATGAATTGAAGTAAGCTAAGATATGATCTTTGATGAAAGTGTTGCATATAATAAATCTATATATCTCTCGAATTACTCTAATGATGAAGAACTACCGATATCTGAATAATTTTCTAGGGAGGAAGATGATTTCAATCATGAAGAAGAAGGTCCCAGTGAAACTATGCAACAAGTCATCATTCCTGAAAAATAGAAAAAGACCTAATTGGTTGAAGTCTATTCTTCAAGATGTAGAAGGACATGGAGTAGCCAAGGGTACATTTAGGTAAAGTAAGAAGCCTAAAATGTATTCAAGGTATACAACCTATATGACAAATTTTATTGAAGAAGAACCATCCACCTTTGAAGATGTTGTCAACCATCAAGAATAGAAATATTTTTTGAATGAAGAATATCAATAAATAATGAAGAATGAAGTTTTGGAAATCATTCCTAGGCTGAAATGCAAATTTGTGGTGACTTCCAAGTGGCTCTACAATATAAATGCAACATATGGAAGTATTGACAGATATAAATCAAGATTGGTGGCTGGCGGTTTCTCCCAATAGGAAGGAATTTATTATGAAGAGATATTTTCACCTACAACTAGATACACAACTATGGAATCATTAGTCTCTTTGGCAACATCGATGGGATGGAGCATCCATCAAATGGATGTCAAGACAACATTCATGAATGGTACTATCGATGAAGAAGTCTATATATAACAACCCTTGGGATTTGAAGTGAATGAAGAGAGACTCGCGTGGTAGGATGAAGAAGGTACTTTATGGCCTTAAGCAAGATCCAAGGGCTTGGTATGTAAGGATGGACACATATCTACAAAGGTTTGGCTTCTGGAAGAGTTCTGATTATTTGAATCTCTATGTCAAGGTAGTGAAGGATTAACTCGTAATAATTATTCTATATGTTGATGACATTCTCATAACAGGTGTGGAAGGTTGTATTCAAGAGTGCAAGAAGCAACTGGAAATAGAGTTTGATATGAAGGATCTAGGGTTGATGCACTATTACTTAGGATTGGAAGTTTGGCAAGGACCTAGTGAGATATACCTAGGTTAGGAAAAAATGTGATTAAGATGTTGCATAGGTTTGGAATGATGTATTTCAAACCTATGACAACCCCCATGATCACAAATTTGAAGAGGCTAAGATGTTTTTATTCAAGCCTTGTGGATCCTACAAGGTATAGACAATTGGTTGGCTCTCTGATTTATCTGGTGAACACGTGACCAGACATTTGTTTTGTAGTGAATATTCTTATTCAATTTTAGATAAAGCCTAAGTATGACCATTGGATATCATCAAAGTTATATATACTGAGATATATACGAGGAACAATCCATTATTGCTTGAAATATAATAGAAAGAATGATGTCAAATTTATTGGATACATATTCTGATTGGCTAGGTGGTGAGATAGATGGAAGAAGCACTACTAGAGGATGTTTTAGCTTAGGATCCTCTATGATATCATGGATTAGTGGAAAGCAAGATTCAAATTCTTTGAGTATGGTTGAATATTAATAAATTCACCATGTGAAGTTAGTACATAAGTTGGTTGGTTAAGGAAGTTTTTGTATGGCCTGGATTAAATATTGATGGACACTACAATTATACAATGTGACAACACCAGTTGCATAAGGTTGTCTGAATACCCAATATTCCATGGAAATACAAAGCACATAAATAACAAGTATCACTACATATGACATTTGGTGCAAGATGGATTGTTGCAACTACAATATATCTCCACCAATGAGCAGGTAGATGACAGTTTGACAAAATATCTTCCTAATAATAAGCTTGTGTATTTGAGAGACAATCTTGGATTCGTTGATATATCCTACCTAGTTGAGAGGGAGAGATAAACACATTGTTCTTGTCTTCACTTTGTGAAGAAAGAATGTAGGATTGGGTAAGCATCTGGTTTTTTATACTATTTTAGGATGAGGTAGGACATCCAATAGGTAAGAGTAGTCGAAGAGGAAATTCCTTGAGGATGTTTTATTCCAAGATAGGAATTGTCCTAGAAGTACATATCTCGTGAACACTGGGTGGGGCATGTGCCTTGAGAGATTGTGATGATGGTGTCCATCAATCATTTTTCTCACCATCATTGTGAGCTGATCTTGTGGAGAGATAGAGTTGATATTCAAGGCATTGCTATGTGGCAATGTTGGTTGGTTTGATGAGATGCAATGAGATAAGCTAAAATAATAGCTTATAAGATGGCTCACCAATCAGACTCTTCTTATGAGATCTCTTAATTTTGAGAATTTCCATGTTCCATTATGAATACCTCCCTAGTTAAGAGGGAGTCTTGAAATATGTAACTAGGTTCGGTCTTCATAAATATGAAATGTACTCTTGATTCTTGTATATTGTAATAAGAAATAAAAATATTATTTTTATTTTTGTAGCATGGGTTCCATGCTCAAGGTAATTTTATTTAGAGGTCAAACACCCATTGGATGCTTCTAGGATTTGTCTTAGAGTGAATAAGTCAATAGATTCATTGCCATATGAAGAATACCCCATTGGGAATATTGTAACCTTTCAAAATAATTATTTTGTATTTAAAGTTTCAAAATACCCCTCCAAGGCCAAGTCGACCTAACAGCTAAGAAGTCGGCCTCATTAGGGCATGTATTCCTCCTTAGAAGCCTATATATAGGAGAGAACTCGACCTCCCATGGACACTCACTCATTCCTCATCATGCAAGTGAAGAAGAGGCATAATAAACGCAAGCGAAGAAGGATAGAAGGATGAAGGACGAATTTTGTGGGTTAATTCTCTCTCTCACTCTCACGTGTGAAGATAAGGCTAGGGTTTTGTAGCTACAATCTCGAAGTTATCAAGTTGCAGAAAGAAGTTTAAAGAAAGGAATTTTAGGTCACCTTATAGCCCTGGAAAGAGAAGCCACCCACGTGGAGCAAGGAAGCCTTGAAAACCCTAAATTTTCTCACATGTGTTGAAGCAGCAACTATTGCAAGGTTGAAAAATTCAGACCTGCAGTGGAGGCCAAAATTTTGTAGTTAGGGGTAAAAATTATGCAACTGGAAGATATTTGACTGGGTTTCACTTGGATAGAAAAATCACATCATCAGGAAGTCCTGGATTGGTCTTGGTCTATAGGTCTTGGAATTCGTAATTTCAAGAATATATAAGAAGATATTTGTGGGTTTTCCTCTCAAGAGGAGAGGTTTTTTCCCTGGCTCGCAACCTACATCCTATGTTCTTGTGTATCATTGATATTTTTGTTTTTGGTAGTCGTTTTATGATCAGAAAAACATAATAATAAGTGAAGAAGATAATAATTAAGAAAAAGTAAAATACATCACAAGCAATTATCAAGTATAATAGAAATCATCCTAATAATAGTCTTATTGATTTCTCAACATGGTATTAGAGCTAAGGTTGTCAAAGGGAATGATGAAGATCACTACATCTTTGAAGAAGTATTTGAAGCAGTTTTATATGATGGCAAGTTACTCAATTAAGGCATAAAATCATTTTGGAATCTTCTATTATCTATCAAGAATCATATGACCAATACTTCTACTACAAACGACAAAGGGCTATTCTCTGCACTTTCAAGTATGTTTGAAGATGAAAATATATGAGTAGTTTACATTGGATCATCCAGGCAAATGACAGGTGAGCACAAACAAATAAAGACCCTATCAAAAGGAAATTCATCCTAATTTGTTGAACTTGAAGAATAGAAGATTTATCATGTAATAGGAATTGGAGCAACTTCGTTGGGGTTGGAAAATGGAGGAAAATACATATCAACAAAATTATATTCATGCCAGACTTGAAAAATAGTTTACTTTATATTTCATGTCTAGAAGATAAGGGAGATAGAGTCGCTTTTATAAATGGAAAATTTATGGAATGGGATAAAGGCTTTAGCATCAACAATGCAAAAAATCATTGGGATTCATGAAGGAAGACTCTACAGGTTACTTACACCTCTCTCTCAAGCCTCGATTCGCATTGAAGTTAACCTATGTGAGCTTTGGCATAGAAGGCTTAGAAACCTTCACTAAAAAATCTTGCTAACTCTAAACACAATGGTGAATGGCATCCCTGAACTTAAGGAGGATCATGAAGGAGTTTTCAAGGGATGTGCATTAGGTAAAAATGTTAAGAAACCATTTGGAAGCAGTGCTTCAAGTTCCAAAGAAATCTTGGATCTCATTCACTCTGATGTATGTGGTCCAAGGTATACAAAGTATCTTGGAGGTCATGTATACTATGTAACTTTCATTGATGACCACACTAGGAAAACTTGGATATATTTGTTAAATTCCAAGGATGAAGTGTTCGAAAAATTTCAAGAATTCAAATCAGAAGTATAAAATCTTACAGAAAGAAGGACAAAAGTTATAAGATCTGACAATGGAGGAGAATACACATCAAATGAGCTCATAGTGTTCTGTAAGGAGGCTGGAAATGTACTTTTGGTATGACTCAGGTTTAATATATAAGGTACATCATTGATGAGTGGCGGGTGCATGTGGAACTAAGATACAAGTCATTCGTGATTGTCCAACCCCAACCACTCTGACAGAGCGACGCAACTTTTTGGGACTTGCCAATTTCTACTGCAGATTTGTGTTGGGTTTCTTTCATATCACTTGGCCTTTTAGTCAAGTCACCAAGGGTGGAGTGAAAGCAAAGTTATTCTGGTTATAATCCCAACTGAAGGCATTTTCCGAGTTGAAGCATCGCCTCTGCTTTGCCCTATTGCTCACATTACCAAACCTGTAGCAACCATTTGATATTGAGACAAATGCCTCTGACTATGTTATTGAGGTAGTTCTTACTCAACAGGGAAATCTGGTGGCATATTATAGTGAGACACTTTTAGACACAGTCCGAAAGTATCCCACCTGTGACAAAGATATGCATTCCATTGTGTAGGCCTGTTGACAATGGAAGCATTACATTATGGGGAAGGAAACAATGATCCACATAGGACACTAACCCCTATAGTTCATATAGACACAAGGAAAGTTGCACAATGATTAGCATCATAAATGGTCTGCATATCTGCAAAAATACCATTTGAAAATCAAGTACAAGAAGGGAAACACAAATAATTTTCCGATTGTCTCAGTCGACCACCGGTTATGGCACTGACCACTGTGCTCGAATATTTTGGACACGAGACTTCAGGGTGACCACATCTTTAAAAGAGCGATCCATAACTCAGAAACACATACCAGATGCTCCTGGAAGGCAAGCAAGTTCCATATTTTAGCCTCCAGGGCACACTGTTATGCCACCTGGGACACCTTGTTGCACAGCATTTTGTCACTGTCCCTGCAATCCCCATCTCGCACATTGGAGGGTAATTTATGTGATCAATAAGAAGTGTCATGCCTTGCAAAGACCATCATTGCATCCCTTTACATGAGAGCAATATTCCTTCTGTTGAAAATTCCTTTAGCAGAGCTTCAAAAACCTTTATTTTTGCCTTGGCACAAATAGCCAGTTCTACCCTCACACCGATGAGGAAGATTAACACTGGGCCCCACGCCAGTTGGCGCTCTATCCCAGTTAGACACCCACGCCGAGTTGTTTATGGATTTTTTTTTTAAATAAAGGCGAAGATTCCACGTCAACAACTTCGAGGATGAGTCATTGGGAGTGTTTGTACTGAATAACCACGGACTCCCTCCTTTAGTTTATGGTTTCCACCTCCCATGAGAACCTCCTAAAGGATATGCCTCCCTCCCACCTTTGTAGGGATCCTAACCTCCTCTTTTTCCTCTATAAAAATAAGTTATCTCTCTTTGCATAAGCTAGTTGAACAGTTGAATAGTTGAACATGGAGAATTGAGTATACTATAGTAGAATTGTTGAAGAGATAGAACAAGAAGGAACTTTGTTGAGAGAGCTTAAGCTCATGCCCTCATCCCGTCTGAATCCCCTGACGAGTATCTGAGACGCGCTTCGGCTAAACCCCATTGGAGGAGACTGCGACATCAAAGCTTTGGTTGTACCTCTTCCTTCTATCATTATATACATGACTATTGTTTGGGTTCCCATTTTGTGTTATGTTGTTTGTTTTAATGCAATATGCTTAGCCCTCTTTGAATGGTTAGTGATTACGAATGGAATTATTATGTTGTATGCTTTTCTTGTTTACTGTTTTATGTGCAGGTATCCAAGCATGACTGCAGAAGGATTGTGACTTGCCAAGGCAGGAGTGAGAGGCCACCACTAGAGTCGTAATGACAGCATTGGATTCCAGGTAGGTCGATCTACCGTGTCTTCTCCCATTCTGTAATTAGGAACCTACACGCTAGCTTGTCTCTTTGTTCCTAGACCCACTCTAGGGCTAGAGGGATCGTCTCTGTGTGCAAGGAGGATTTACCTGCTTAAAAAATTGGTGACTCCACTGGGGAATCAGTGTGAGTTTGTCGTTTTAGCTTGTTGGGTCAATTTCGGTCGTTGGCTTGCTTGTTTTTCTTTTTCTGGTTTGCTAGTTTGCTTGCCATCCCCTGTTCATCTCCAGAGTGTCAAGGTTGACCTCTGCTCATAGGATTTGCCTTTTTCCTATGGTTATCTAGCTTGGCACATTATTCGTTTGAATAGCCGCGCCGATTGGCATAGGTTTCTTTTGGTGGAGTCGCACCAACCCCTGTTTGGCACTGAATACGGCCTCATAGTCGCACCAACTCCTATAGAATTAGGTTTACCCTCCTTAATGAGTCTTTTGGTCAATTTTTCTTGACTTTGGGTGATTTTTTGTGTGTAATTAAGCCTTTGGGACTGTTTTTTTATTGTTGTTGACTTGTTTTTTTCAGTCGTTTGTCCATTTTCCTATCGGTGTAGATTAAGGCCTTAGGGTTTCTAAGCGTCTTTGTGCACTGAGCCTTCTGCTTGGAAATCAAGTCTCGTTGATTATTGTCAGTCTCATTCTCGGGTTGATTGCACTAAGTTTCTTGATCCTTTTGAGTGCTTGCTTTGGTTGAATGATCATTTCGTTTTTCGTTTGATTCTTCTCCTAGTTACTCCAAGCATAGATTACATTACTTGTTTTGGGTCATTTTTGAAAACTTTCTTTTGGTTTGGAAGATTGCAGCATTAGTTTGAGAGCTCTCTTGTGTTTGTTTTGTGTTTGGTTGAGTCATTCAATTTCGGTTCTTACACAATACTCAAGCTAGTGTTTGTTTTCATTTTTCATGTAATTAGTGCATTTGGTACTTCTTTTCATCGAAAAAAAACATATTTTGCATTCTTTCTTTGCATCGAAATTGAAACATTCTTTTGCATAACTAGCATTTGATAATCTAGGAGAGAGTTTCATTTTCGGTTGATTGCATTAGAGGCATTAGAGGATTTATTCGCATACTTTCATTGTTTTTTATTGTTTGGAAGATCTCTATCCTTCTCATAACTAGCATTCATTGAATTGAAAATGATGTTCATTTGCATATAGTTTGCATCTAGGAATTTGAGCTCCAAATTCGATAGGGCCTTGAAATTGAAACATAATCCAAGATCAACTTTAAAATTCACTCAATCAACCTAAGGAAACATTGGAACCTAACGCAAACATTATAGTGGTCTAGGTTAGTGACATGTTCTGGTGTCGTTAAACCTAGTAGTTGTCGCTCACCATCCGGCTTTAGACAGTGCTAGTATGGACTTGTGCTCCTCGCACCATCGCGTATATAAAGGGAGACCCTCATAAGTTTCAATGATTTATCCATAGGAAGCCGAGTCTTCTGCCTTGTAACCATGATACACCTAACATAGCATTTGAAGAGACTACTTGCACGTACGTTAAGTCCTTGGTCATTTCTCTTTCATTTGATCACCAAGGTGTATATGGAAGTTCATGGAAACTTGGTACACCCTCTTGCTTAGAGTACCTGAGTAGTCATTTTGATATTTTCGTCACTCCTTAAAAAGAGAAGAGATCGCCGAGCACTTGTCCCTTCACGCTCGTTTCAACTTGAAAGTGATAGAGTCGCCTTTTTCTTGTTTCTCGATTCTTAAAATATGAAACGATAGAGTTTTTTTTCAATGTCTTAAAAAATTAACTACCCATGAAATATTCTTGGTTCAAGTTATCTTCCTTACTGTGTTGTTTTAGGGTTGTTTCCAATGGAAACTTTTTTGGAGTCTACCAACCAAGGAATCCCCTCCAAAGGGAATCCTGGTCCTTTTCCTTCTTTTGGGAATGTTGGTGCTCCTTATATGGCGACTTTATCTCTTTCTGGGCTAACTGTTGGTTTTCCCCTGTGGTTATTTTCGACCTCGGTGGTCTCGAGTGGTATGACCTCTGTTCAATCATCTCCTCCCTCTGAACAACATCATTTTTATTCTAAGCTGGACCACTCCCCTTCTTCGCCTATTTCTTCGTCCTCATTCTCTACTTCTCCTAGTGAAAGTCTGGATTCTAGTAACCAGGTGGCTAAGAAGAAGAAGCAGAAGATGAAGAAGAAGAAGTCAGATAAGCGAGAGGCTAATGTTGCAGTTGTTACTCCTAAGATGCCTTCCCTTGATAAACCATCAACCTTCCACAGAAAGTCAAATTCCCTTGCATGTTGTGCAAAGGTGACCACTTTCTTCGAGACTTCCCTGGCATTCCCAAGGTACTTGATGGTGGTCCAATGGTCGTTCGTCGTTTCCTTTGGTTTCTGGAAGTCATATTGGTGGCACGTCTTCGACTAGCCTTGATAAGACTCACAAGAAATAGGGTAAGATTACGAATCCCTGTAAGTTGTGTGAAGAGAATCATCCCATTCACCTTTGTCCGTACAGGATGAAGCCACAAAAGTGTTGGAAAACCCTAATATTTCTGCACCCTACCTTCTGGTTGGTTGCCACAAACTTTATTTGATTCCTCTGCTAGTTGATCGACCAATCGATCAAGATTCATCTTTGGTCGATCCCACTCCCCTGGAAATTAAAAATGACAAATCCTTTCCCAAACAACCATTGGTCGTAAAATTGGTTGATCTGATCCCGTCTATGTTTCACCGGGTCTTTTCCATCGAGAGTGGATCTCATCCCCCTCATGTTCTTATTATTTCTTCAGATTCCTCGGACTTGGAGAAAGATCCTCCCGTCCCTGTGACTCAAGATGTTTCTCTTCCTGCTCCCATGTCTGTGGTCTAGGAGGATTCTCCTCTTTCTCCTGTACCACGAGGGGATGACCATCTCATTTCTATGGTACCCCCTCCAAGTAGTTTGGTCGCTTCCTTTGATTGGAGTCTATTTGCAGGATACCGTCTTCCTTCTTATGTGCCTTTTGAGATCACGGTACAAGCCTTTGATGTGGCCGTACCTAGCACGATTATAGATGAAGGTGCATCTGTTAGTATTATATCTTCAACTACTTGGAAAGCTTTTGGTTCTCCACCTCTTGTGCCTGTTACGTGGAATCTGTTGGCATTTAACAAAAGAACCAGTCAACCGTTAGGGATCCTTCTGAATTTTCCTGTTACTTTGGGAGGGAAAATCGTATATATAGATGTGATGGTTGTTCCAGACCCCTTGGATTTCAACTTACTCTTGGGGTGCAATTATGCTTATGCCATGGGTGCACTTGTCTCTTCCCTCTTTCGTGTGATCTATTTTCCACACAAAGGTCAGATCATGACCATTGATCCACTTTCATTCTTTGGTCCTGATGTGGCAGCTAGCCCGCCATCGTCTCTTCCGAATCTTTATCCGTCGGTTGTATCTTCCCCACCGCAGGTTAATTATGTGGTTACCTATCCCGTGCCCGCATTAAGTGATGGTGTCGTTGTGCATCATGTGCTCAGGGCATTGGATCCTGATTTCCGAGATGTTGTTCTCCCATCAGATGAGAACCTCTTGGATGCCATGACTTCTTATTCAAGATGATGATTTGTCGTCAAAGCACAGTTTGTTTTCTTGTGTCAAGCTCCTTAAAAAATGAAACAAGCTCTTTGGAGCATAGTTCCTTTTCTTGTGTCAAGCTCCATAAAAAATGAAACAAGCTCATACGAGGATGGTTCATCTTCTATGTCACCCTCGTTAAAAAATGAATTCGGTCACGGTGATAGTTATTTTAATGTGTCAACCTCATTAAAACAGTGAAACACGTTCCTGTTCAATTCGAGTCTTCGATACGATCTTGTAAAATCCCAGTCGATTCTTTCTCTTGATCTCGTAATTTGAACCTTCACTCCATCTGCCTTTCATATGGATTGAAGCTTGGGGGAATGTACCTCGAATTGAGTCACCATGCTAGGGGCATGCTTGTTTTCCCCTATTTTCAAGCATAGTTTGTTTCCGTTTCAAGCTTGTGTAAAACTGAAACCGGTTTCAAGCATAGTTTTCTACAAAGTTTCAATCTTGTGTAAAAACGAAACCAACCTCAAGCAGAGTTTCTTGATTTCAAGCTTGTTTAAAAATGAAACCATTCATATTTTAGTTGTCGTGATTTCCATTTTATCAGCTTGTTTTTCCAGATGAACCTTGGTTTTCTCATTCCATTGTGACCATCTGCTTGGCTGATCATATGCCTTCACTTGATTGTTTTACCCATTCCTGAGGAATCACTGCAATGAGTGATCTTCTTAGCCAACCTCTTGACCTTTACTTGTTCTGAGCAGTTCCACAATCACTGGAACCAGTTCCTACCCTTAATACCACTCGTTCCTCTAGGGGGATTCAACTTTCAGCTCTTTTCTTACTCTCTAAAATTGAAAATATTGTCGAGATTCTTGTCATTTTGAACTTGTTAAATGGCTACGAAACGATATCTACCTAGTATACATTTACCCATTTTTCGGGTTGGGGTAGATAATTTACGAAAAATGAATACCTTAGCCTATCGCGACTAAGAGGTTCTTTCAGATATTGTTTTATACCTTTTCGAATCTGAGAGACTATCTATGAAAAGGGCCATGTTGGAGTTTTCTTTTCTGCCTTCTTTTCAAACTCTCTAAACATGAAAAGATGTCGAGTTCTCCCTTTGTCAGACTCGTTAAACCTTGATGACATCGGACTTCGTCGCCCTGACGTTACTCGAGTTCCTCCTTCTTAGGGCTCATAAAATGTACTAAGTTGGATTTGTCCGAAGGACAAACTTACATTGCAAGCATATGCTATCCCGTTCAAGCTTGTTTTAAAACATGATCGAGGTACTCGCCAAAAATGGTGGGGGGGAAATGGAACCCAGTTCTAGTTACATTGGCAGTATGTCGCTCTTGAACATGGCACTTGTCTGCATTCGTGTTGGGTTGGGGACATCTTATTTCATCATTTTTGCAGATCCCTTGATGTCAAATACTACCAAATCTAGTGTCGTGTCGCTGCTATGTTCAAGAGAAGTTTGCCTCTGCAGTTTTCAACCTTCCTCTGATTCTCGGTTGGTCCTGATTCACTATAATCATGTTCCTCTGTCTCGTGCCGATGATGTGGGAAACATTATGGCCCTCCTTTGACCAAGTCACTTCCTGTCGACTTCATCTCATTATCCAAGAATCTAATCTAGAGACTCCCTTTCAGTACCTTGGAGCCTGCATGCCTCAATGGCAGGTTTTTCGCATTCGACGCAAGGTTCACATCATTGGCCTTCGATCGAGTGATTCTGCAGGTGTTCGATGTCAGATCACTGTTCACATTCCGTAGATTGTACCTTTCATACCTTGAGGGCCATTGTCATTATTGGTGGTTTCTCTCGCGTCTATTAACGACTTTCATTATTAGCTGGTAATTAAACGATTTTCTTACATGTTTGAATTCAACTCATATATTCGCATGCTTGAAATTGTACTTGTTTGGGTTGATATGGAGCGCAAGACCCTGGGTTTTGTCTGATAAAATCCAGGCTGCGGATTTTTGTGGATTATCATGACTTATTACATGACTCTTTTGATTGGGTTGTTGCGACCATACCTAAGTCTATTTTTTGATCCTTACTACTGGATGGTTGCGTCCATACCTTGGATCTCGGTCGTTATGTACTCTATTATGAATGCCTGCACCCATACCACATGTTCATGTATTAGAGATATCAATTGTATTTTTAATTGCAGGTTTTCCGACAAAGGTGTTCAGTTTGAACGCATTCTCATAAATCATTTCGCCCCTCCCTCTCCCTCGGACCTCATGCTTTAGGGGGTATCTGTTACACAGCATTTTTTCACTGTCCTTGCAATCCCCATCTCGCACATTGGAGGGTCATTTTTGTGATCGATAAGAAGTGTCGTGCCTTGAAAATACCATCATTGCATCCCTTTACATGAGAGCAATATTCCTTCTGTTGACAATTCCCTTAGTAGAGCTTCAAAAACATTTGTTTTTGCCTTGGCGCGAATAGCCAGTTCTACCCTTGCACCGATGAGGAAGATTAACACTGGTCCCCGCACCAATTGGTGCTATGTCTTAGTTAGACACCCATGCCGAGTTGTTTATGGAATGTTTTTTAAAAATAGAGGTGAATATTCCACTTCAACAACTTCGAGGATGAGTCATTGGGAGTGGTTGGACTGAATAACCATGGACTCCATCCTTTAGTTTATGGTTTCCACCTCCCATGAGAGCCTCCTAAAGGATAGGCCTCCCTCCCACCTCTGTAGGGATCCTAACCTCCTCCTTTTCCTCTATAAAAAGAAGCTATCTCTCTTTGCATAAGCTAGTTGAACAGTTGAATAGCTGAACATGGAGAATTGAGTATACTATAGTAGAATTGTTGAAGAGATAGAATAAGAAGGAACTTTGTTGAGAGAGCTTAAGCTCATGCCCTCATCCCATCCGAATCTCCTGACGAGTATCTGTGGCATGCTTCGGCTGAACCCCACTGGAGGAGACTGCGACGTCAAAGCTTTGGTTGTACCTCTTCCTTCTATCACTATATACATGACTATTGTTTGGGTTCCCATTTTGTGTTATGAGGTTTGTTTTAATGCAATATGCTTATCCCTCTTTGACTGGTTAGTGATTATGAATGGAATTATTATGTTGTATGCTACTCTTGTTTATTGTTTTATGTGCAGGTATTTGAGCATGATTGCAGAAGGACTGTGACTTGCCAAGGTAGGAGCGAGAGGCCACCACTACAGCCGTAACGACAGCATTGGATTACAGGTAGGTCAAGGTACCGTGTCTTCTTCCATTCTGTAATTAGGAACCTACACTCTAGCATGTCTCTTTGTTTCTAGACCCACTCTAGGGCTAGAGGGATCGTCTCTATTCGTAGAGATGATTTACCTTCTTAACACACCTCTATTTTCCTTCAAGCGAGCATTCCAATATGATTTGGGAGGCACACTACAATAGGGTAACAGGACATTTCGGAGTAGATAAAACAGTGGAACTGATGAAAAAGTATTTTTATTGGCCAAAAATTTGACAAGGTGTTGGGAACTACATCAGATCCTACACTGCCTGCACCATTTCCAAACCGACAATCAAGAAGGGAGGCCTATATACTCCTCTTCCTACTCCTAGTTTTCCTTGGGAATCCATCTCCATGGATTACATGTTCGACCTTCCTTGCACTAAGCATTGAAATGACTATGTTTTGTGGTCATTGAGAGATTCTCTAAGATGGCCATTCTGGCGGCCTGCAAGAAGAGTACCACAACAGAAGCCACTGCTAAGATCTTCTTTGAAGGAGTGTGGGTACACTTTGGAATCCCATTGTCCATTATCTATGATCAATACAACAAGTTCTTGAGTATATTTTAGTCAAGCCTCTAGTTGATGCTAGATACTAATCTCACTAATTCCATGACCTTCCACCCCTAAACTGATGGCCAAACAAAGGTCATCAACAAGATGCTCATGCACATTTTGCGCATGTACAACTCAAAGAATCCATGCAAATGGGACGAAAGCCTCCCCTATGTCTAGCAGAGCTACAACAGATCTTTCCATAACTCAACTAGTCACAACCCCTTTCAGGTGGGGTTGGGATTCGAACCATTATGTGACATTGATGTGGCCATACCATTTGCATTTATTCGTGCAGATTCAGTTCATGTCTAGTCTAAATATGACAGGGATAAAAAACCCATTGAGTTCATTCAGCACATCCTCTAGTAGGTCCATGACATATTGGATAGAGCCAATGCCAAGTACAATCAACATCATGATCAACATCGGGTGCCACGCAAGTTCCAGGTGGGCGAAAAATTTTGGTTACATTTGCAGAAGGAGCACCTTTTTGGGCCCCACCACAATCTTTGCTCACTCTGGTGTGGTTTGTACACCATCACCAAGGCTATAGGGGACAATGCCTTTGAGCTCAACATTCCAATATTCCTTGGCTTGCACCCAGTATTTAATGTGGATTGATTGCGACCATACTTTCCCCCATTGTTGGACACATCCAATGTTGTTGAGCAGCTGACACCAATAGAGATCAACCCAAGCCTCATCAAGCATGCCACAACAAATAGGATCATTGACATGCATATCAAGAACACTCGCCATCAGAGGATCCAGCTATATCGAGTTGTCAAAGTAGGCCAAGTCCTTCACTAGGGCAAGTGGTGCACCAGGTACCAAGTTCAATATAAATTTCCTCACCTTATGGAGGCTCTGCACTCAATGGGGACCATTTCTTCTTAAGGGGGGAGGACTGATACAAGTGGATATTGGTTAATACACTCTTATTCCACCTAGACCCCAGTCAGTTTTATATGTTTCCTTGATTATAACATCATTTACTATTTTTAGTAGTTTTTCTAGTCTTAAACTTCTTAAGTTGTTTTGACCCCCTAAAAAACGCTTTTTTTAGGTCCGCAGTAGGCCCATTTCCATAGGCAAGGGCTATGGAAAATGATGTACTACTCAAAGAGATATTTCCAACAAGGTATCATACGTGCCAAACGGAAATCATATGACCAAGTTACGACCCTAGGAAGTTGGCTGCCCAACTAACCCCAATGGGGCCCACAAACTCTTGGTGTTCCATCTCATGGGGTTAGGGTTTTGGTTGTTTAAGGTTTTCCCTTTTTTTTAAATAATAAAAATGCCCTTGAGCCTCATTGTAACACAGTTCAAAGGCATGTAGCCATCACATCTCTCCTTAGAGATAAGCTACTATCGCCCGAGCTAGTTTATTTCCATTTTGTTTGTAAGCATCTTTTAGTTCTTTGATGTTAATTAAATGAAGATTTATTCCTATTGCATCTTTGTGTTTATGTTTATATCTATATTATTTTACGTTCCTGCATAAGTCTAAATCACTAGTGCACAATGTGAAGGGCACTATGATTTACAGAATTGTTCGTGGCAACCATCTCATGGTTTTGCCGGACCAAGGTCAATTTGCGAAGGTCGAGAGTGTAGAGGAAGCACAATAAAAGCTTCTTCCACACAATGAAACATTTTCACATTATTGTTAGTAATTTGCAGAGTGTGGAGGAAGCACAAGCTTCCTCTGCACTCCACACTCACAGATTCATTGATTGGCCTCACACAAATTCCTTAGATGTAGCAGGTATAACATTTTTATTGCATATAAAGATCAAGAAGTGAGGTCGTTTGACATGGCATGCCAATCGCCAAGAGTGCATTTGGGTAACAAACAAGAAAACTCAATAATGATGCAAATATTATTTGGGCATACGCGAAGATGTAAACTAGAGACACATAAGCTCATGTCCATACACGAAGATCATGCCAATCATTGTATTTGGTAATTTATTTGGTACAGATAGATACACATGAAAGATGGTGCTAGGCAAAGGGCCATGGTAAATGTCATTTTATTTTCCCCGCTTCCCCCAATTCTGCATTTAAGGGCAATAGTATATCTCTAACATCTCGACCAACAACACGCACCGCCCACAACTTTTTTCGACGATCACTTGGAGGCTGCACTTTGTCTTTATTAGAATGATTTCAATATTTTTGTCACTGGAATTTTAGACAAAGATGTTGGTTAAGGTTGTCATTGATGTCAATATGGAATTGTTGGAAATGGCAATATTCTTGCCCTTCCAACATTCTCTCCCCCTTTGACATCAATGGCAACTGGGTGCCCAAGTAATCCCCCTATAAGCTGCTTCTCTTCATCATATTTTCTTCATAAATAATACTTCTTCATAAGTATGATGCTCCCCCTGTCATGGTGCTCTTCCTTTCGGCAATGTGGTCGATGATATGTTTTCATTTCTTCATGTGATGAACCAACTCCCCCTGCTTGCATAAACTCCTCTAATTCAAGAAGGAATGTTGCCTTGCAATCGGGTGGAAGAAGTCAATATTGGAATCATGTTCTTCAATGGAGCTGCTCCTGAGAGATGATCTGTCAAGATTGTCCATGTGTGACTCATCAAGGGTTTCATAGGGCTCTTCATAGATAGCTTCTGCAAGAATTGTTAAGAATCATAAGCCCCCCCTAACATTATGCATGGTCTCCTTTTTGGCAGAATTTCATCATCAAAACTTGGAATATCATATCTGCCAAAGATGCATTCATCAAATCAAAAACAGGTGTTGTTGGCTTGAGTGTTCAAGAGACTTTCGGACCCAATTTTCTTCCTTTTCCATACTTGTGTAAATTTCTTTTTTTAGCTTGGTAGACATGGTTTTAGCTTGTTTAGGGACCCAAGTCAGATTACAATCATGAGCCATATGTCCAATTTTATGGCAATTGAAGCACTCCATCTTATTCATGAATGAGTAATCATGACTTCTTCTTGCAAAATTGCTTCTAGAAGATTGACGGAGAACATTATATTTATCTTTGTGACATGCCCTACAATCCTTTGCCATATGCCCAAAGTTTGTACAAGAATAGCAATAACCAAAAAATATACTTTGGTACCTGGGAGATGAATATTTCCTTGATGTACTTCTAGAGTCTTTTTTCCTTGGGATTCTTTGATGATATTCATTTTCTTTTGTATTCTTGACATAATTTGCACGTCTCCTTGCAGTAGGATTTCTTCCATTGTTGTCTTGAATCTTCTCCTTGCCTTTGCTGGAAGAGGGAGCATCAACATTTGTTCTTGGCTTCCTCACATCCTTGTTTTTTGAAACATTATCATTCTTGCTTGAGGATTCACCTGCATAGCCAAGCCCTGATTTATCAAAGGGAGACCTTTGATGAATTAGGATGTCATCTAGGGTTTGAGATATTTTCAAGTTCTTATTCAGCAAATCAACTTCCTTTTTAAAAAAGACAATTTCTCCTTTCAACTTTTCACAATCTTCATCTTTCATAACTAGTTGCTTCTTCATTTCTTCCATCATCGTTGTTGCTTCGTGTCCTTCAATTTTAAGGGAGATGATATTTGATTTCATTATGAAGACTTCTTCATTCCCTTTTGCTATACTGCTCTCCATTTCTTCTTGTATTCTTGTAGCTTCACATGTTTCGACCTTGAGAAGATTGATGTCTAATTTTAGTTTGAAGATTTCTTCATCCTTTTCTTCTAGTTGGCATATCATGGTGTTTCTCTCCTTTTCTGCTTCATCAACTTGTCCTTCTATGAACGCTAAAGTTTCCATCACCTTCTCAGCTCCTTGCACTTGTTTCCTTGCTTCTTCTAGTTGAGATCTAAGAGAGGAGACCTCTTCCTTGTATTGACCAATATTTGCTTCAAGATTGTTCAAGCTCTTAAGTCTTTTTTCAAGGTGGCTTGACAAAGTTTCATCCCTTTTATTTACCTTATCCAATTGATTTGTCATAGATATGACTTCTTCATGATGCTTTCTTAAGTTTTGATGAAATTCCTATTTAAGTTTGGCGAGCTCCTCATCTCTTTCTTGTACTTGAAGCTTGACAAAGTCAAATTCCTTCCTTGTCTTGTCTTGGTTACCATCTTGTGCTTTCCTCTTAAGTTCCGCATTTTCCTTTTTCAAACTGTTAATCTCTTCCATGGAAGCCATAAGTTTATTCAGGAGATCTTCTTCAAAGTCTTGTTTGTTCTCTTCATCTTCTTGGTCTTCTTTAGCCTTGTTGTCATCTCTCTTATCTTCGGCTTCCTTGATGGATTCTGGACTTATTTCTTGTTTTCCATCATCTTCTTGACTAGAGATCATTGTCAATGCTCCTTTTGAGTGAAGATCTTTAAGTTTGTCCCACATGACTTTTGCTGAAGAACATTTTTCAAAATTGGCCTTCATAGAATTTGGTAACCCATTCAAAATTTCCTTCATTGCTCTTGTATTGTACTCCTTAGATTCTTCGTCCATTGTGTCATTAGTAATCACTGATTTCCAAACTTCAATTCCTTGAGTCTTCAACAAAATTTCCATTGAACAATGGAGCCTTCGCAAATTGATTGACTTCAACTTCGATGGTTGAGGAAGACACATCTTTAGGAGGATTGAAGACTTTCTTCCTTGGCTTTGCCATTTGTGTCCTAATGATCAAACTTCAAGCTGTTAGGCTTTGAGTGAAGGTACTGGCTCTGATACCAATTGTTGGAAATACTGAGAGGGGGTGAATCAATATTTCTTTTCAATTGTTAATTTACCAGTTAGATCACTTTATGTAGAACACAAAATGAACAATGATGGAATACTTTTATTAATTTCTTCTTTACAATAAGTAAAGTACAATAATGATATAGGGATCCAACCCTAAATGAAGACTCCAATCTTCTAGGCTCCAACCTTGTCAATTTGAGGCACCAACCTCTAGGGCTCCAACCCTATCTCTGGTACAGGCTCCGACCTAGTTTCTTGAGGACTCCAATCCTCTAGGGCTCCAACCCTCAGCTTCACATCGTCAAATATGTTTGGTTATTCTTTACGGCTCCCAATGTCTTCTTCAGCGAACCCTAACAATCTTCAACTATCCCCTCACTTAGTCTCCATGTCACATCATCAATGACAACCTTGATCTCCACATGAAAGTGTCTTCGTTGTCTTTCATGGTACCCAATAAAATTCTCCAAGTTGCCTCAAGATGGTTAATGCATCATGGTCTTAAACATTATATCCACAAGGTATTCAACGCATGTATCTAAGAATAGTATCTCCGAGGTTAGTCAAGGCTACTGCAAAAGGTATGAGTCAAGTCATTTAGGCTTTGGGGATTCTTCATCAAGAACAAGGATGTCATATAGCAAGAGTTTCATGGTAAGCATTCTTCTTTATCATAGATCATACAATATGAGCATCTAGAATTTCATTAATGCACTCATGTACTTAGGTTCAAGTCAAGTAGATAGATTTTAGGTATCCTAGGGTTTGCATGAGATTAGGGAAACAATACAAGAATATTTTCCATCTCCAACAATGCCATATTTACATCAATGCCATATTGATTCTTAACAATTCTTGCAGATGTTATCTGTGAAGAGCCCTATGAAACCCTTGATGAGTCACACATGGACAATCTTGATAGATCATCTCTCAAGATCAGCTCCATTGAAGAACATGATTCCAATATTGACTTCTTCCACCCAATTGCAAGGCAGCATTCCTTCTTGAATTAGAGGATTTTATGCAAGCAGGGGGAGTTGGTTCATCACATGAAGAAATGAAAACATATCATCGACCACATTGCTGAAAGGAAGAGCACCATGACAGGCGAAGCATAATAATTATGAAGAAGTATTATTGATGAAGAAAAAATGATAAAGAGAATCAGCTTATAGGGGGAGTACTTGGGCACCCCATTGCCATTGATGTCAAAGGGGGAGATAATGTTGGAAGGGCAAGAATATTGCCATCAATGACAAAGGGGGAGACTGTTGGTTAAGGTTGTCATTGATGTCAATATGGCATTGTTGGAGATGGAAAATATTCTTGTATTGTTGCCCTAATCTCATGCAAACCCTAGGATACCTAAACTCTATCTACTTGACTTGAACCTAAGTACATGAGTGCATTAATGAAATTCTAGATGCTCATAGTGTATGATCTATGATAAAGAAGAATGCTTACCATGAAACTCATGCTATATGACATCCTTGTTCTTGGTGAAGAAGCCCCAAAGCCTAAATTACTTGACTCATGATAATGATGATTGTTGAAGGTTATGAAGAAGATCTAATCCTAATAAAATTAATGGAATAAGTCTATGATGAATGAGCCCTAAAAATTAAATACCTAAAAATAAAATCCTAATGGCTTCCATGAAAAATAATAATGACAGTTTCACAAATATAATTTTCTTGATGGGAAAATGACCTCACCCAAGGATGAAATTGACGTCATCTTGTAGAGGATAGTTTTCCCTTTCTAACGAGCTATTATACGCCTCATAACTCCTCCTAGATTGTGAGAAATTGAATTTATAAGTTGGAAAAAATATTATTTTTGCCTAGCCGACTTGAGCCGACTTGTGTAGGCTGTCATGTTCCCTCAAGAGACATGTCCCTTCGTTGGAGGTCAAACTAATATATATATGACGTTAGACACATCATTCTAGCCATAAAATTTCGTTGAAGAAACACAATAGTTACAGGATTCCGAGGTGAAGAAAAAAATTACAGTTTGGGCATATTTTTAAAAGGATACATTATTGTTTGTTTTTTTTCTTTGCTGGACAGTCCACTTCAAAAATTACGAGCAGACTTACATTTGTGAGGTCCAAACTTTAAGAACAGTCATCTTTTGAAGCTCGAATTTGCAAGAACCTGTGACAATAATTGAGCACTGTTTTGTGGATGTTTCAGAGCTACTGTAGGTTGGTCCAACTGTAGGAAGAAGGCCAGTACAGCCTGTTGGGAAGTGTATTTAAGCCTTGGATCTAAATCTTACAAATGTGGAAGGCTTTTGGAGGCCCAAATTCTTAACAAAATTGTAGCTTGGACCTTTTCATATGCTAGGGTTTGTTTGCAACTTGCAAAGGATTCAAACTTGTTGCAGTCACCTTGGATTGAAGACATTCATCGCTAAACATCACCTCAGTTTCATTTGTGGAGAAGCTGCAAGCTTCAGGACAGTTCTAGTCACCTATTTCAAACACTCGGATAAGCTCGGGTGGACAAGTCAATAATTTACTTAGGCTAAGTTTGGGTTACTATACATATCTTAAGTCTTAAGCAACGAAGTAACAATGTTTTGAGGAAAGTATTTTGGGAGTTTTGAGATAGAGTTGAATACACCTTCAATTCCATTAAAGTTGAGCTTTGGAGGTTAGTGAAGAATACCTTTTGCAGTAGCCTTGACTAACCTTGGAGATACTATTCTTAGATACATGTGTTGAAGACCTTGTGGAGATAATGTTGAAGACCATGATGCATTAACCATCATGAGGTAACTTGGAGGATTTTATTGGGTACCATGAAGGACAGCGGAGACACGTTCATGTGAAGATCAAGGTTGTCATTGATGATGTGACATGGAGACTAAGTGAGGGGATAGTCGAAGATTGTTAGGGTTCGTTGAAGAAGACATTGGGAGCTGTAAAGAATAACCAAACATATTTTGACGATGTGAAGCTGCGGGTTGGAGCCCTAGAGGATTGGAGTCCTCAAGAAACTAGGTTGGAGCCTGTACCAGAGATAGGGTTGGAGCCCTAGAGGTTGGCGCCTCAAATTGACAGGGTTGGATCCCTAGAGGTTGGTGCCTCAAATTGATAAGGTTGGAGCCTTGGAAATACCAAGTCGGTGCTTGGCACAATACAAGTTGTAGCCTGGAAGATTGGAGTCTTCATTTAGGGTTGGATCCCTATATCATTATTGTACTTTACTTATTGTAAAGAAGAAATTAATAAAAGTATTCCATCATTGTTCATTTTGTGTTCTACATAAAGTGATCGAACTGGTAAAATTAACAATTGAAAAGAAATATTGATTCACCCCCTTCTCAGTATTTCCAACAAAAGCCACTTTGGACAGTCTGCGGGCCCCTAATTGTAGGAGGAAAGGCCTTAAAAATAACACAAATTTATCTAATTCCAATGGCAGTCATATGCCTTCCTAGTTAGAGACTCTGGGATATAAATTCTTAAGTGGAAAATGGTTCACTACAACAAAATTGACCGAATCATTTTTCAGTTTCACAAAATCATCCATACTATCCAAGGATGACATTAGGGAAGAAAATAAGGAAGAAAAATATAAATATTAAGTTCATGGTGGCAAACCACACACAACGATGGTCCTTCAACGACCTTATTGGTAGATTAGTGATTGTGTTTCCACTAAAGGATGGTCGATTTTACCTGGAGAATGAAGAACTTTGGACAATTGACATGGGGGTGATAGATGAAAGCTCTGCACAATGACTACTTGATGTGGTTCTTTATTAGCCTCTTGAACACACAAAAACATATGTCATTAGTTTATTACATTTTTCTTTATTTATTTTATCTTGTGCAAGAGTGTGAAGCTCTGCACATTGAGATTGTAAATGCCTCCTCCCACATTTATCCACTTTCACCAGCTTTCCCGGGGTAAACATGAGCTGAGGGTCACTATGATAAGACTCAACCTCCTAGCAGACCTTAATGAAATGGAGTCAATAACTTAAGATCTTACTGACTTCCTTCATGTGCCACAAGACCTCCAGGAGTAACGCAACCCCTCTAGGTTCCAACACCTGAGACAACTCACTTTTTCCCTTACCTAGAGCTCCAATCACTCCCTTGTCAAGGCCTCCATGTGACTACTAAGGGTTCTCAGTCACACTCATAAGACTTCCTCGATGCAACTATGTACTTTTCTTCTCATTTCTATGCCAATGAATCTGAATTCTGAGCCAGGACTTAGGTCTTTACCCAGAACTCAGTGAAACTTCCAGAGGTTATAAATGACACAAAAACAATGATTGTAAACCAAAAAATGAAACTGAAATTAACCTAACCATCCCCAACAGGGACTGACATTATGTCAAACACTTGGTGAATATACAACCTATAGGTCATGAATACAAGTCCAAACATAAGGGACTAAAAAAATATCTGAGGTTTAACAACAAGGGTCATTGTATTCTCACATTAGTTGTCATAACATGAATTAGGTCTTGCATTCATTATTCATTCAGTTACAAATGAAAACATGAGAACAACCATGACTAATATATGTCATAAATCCATGCTTTTAACCATCATATAACCAAATAAATAACAATAAGAGAACAACCATTAAAGCCACATAATAACCAATAAATTTCCTTATCAAAAGCAAGAGAAACTTAGCTTTTCTTAAATATAGGAAAAACTGACCAGGCTCAGGACTTCCACGTTCCACCTGACCATAGATTGGCTGAACAAATTCTTTCTTTCAACCAATCACCCTTGTGTCATATTCCAAGCATTAATGTGGGATATCATGGGATAAACCAATCCAAAGACAACCACCAGCATCCATAGGTTAAACCACCTCCACCCTCTCCATATCGTGATCTCACCCAAACCGGTGTGGAGATCACAAAACCAAACCGAGCTTGGATGACTCAAAATTTATTCACCAATACCTTGAGGAATTTTCCTATCTCAACCCTTAGGCTTTATCGTGTATCTCTCCATTACCATTCAAGGGATTCATATGCCTTTGGGAACTTTCCTAATGTTAGCACTCCACCGGATCTCTAAAGGCTGAGAAGGAGACTAACAAAGGTAACCACAGACCGCTTTTGACCTTGTAGCTAACCCTACTAGGCTAGAGAGGGCTCTCTCTGTGAGATCTCAGTCAAATTTACTGGATAATTAAGATTTTAGGCTAGGTATAGTAGGCTCTAGGGTTTGATGGATTTGAATTTGGTGCTATAAAGTGAATTAGGTCTAGGAAAAACTAGGTCAAGGCTCTGAAAATCAGACTTGCAGAGATATGATGGGGCAAGATAGGCACACACTTTAGCACTTTTTGGGTATCTTGGTGAGTGTGATGAACTTATAGGGTTTCAAAATGAGCATGGAAATCATGAATTAATTTATATCAGAATAAAGTGAAAATTGTGATAATTTCTCCAAAACAGAGCATCAAAATAATGAATTATGCTTATCAAACTTAGAAATCAATCACATGAAAGCATGGAGATGGAATGGCAAGGCACAAAACATTCATACATATGAAAACAGAAGAAGAAACACTGTTAAAACACATACCACATGAATCCCACCACAATAGTTGCAACTTTGCCTATTAGTTCCTGCCAAAATCACTGAATACACTAGTGTTCAAAGATCAATTACACATCATCCAACTAAACAAAAAGCTAGGGAGGTTATGAATTGTCTCCACTTTTAGCTAACCAACTAGAGAATTCCTCTCCAAGCATTAATGAGAGGTAAAGACACCTATTTGACTCTATTACCATCCCTTTTACATTCACTTTAACCCTTTACCCTTTTACTGTTACCCTTTTTACATTTACCAAGGTGAAACTGACAAATGAAAATTACACAGGGTAAGTACAAAGATTAATCAGGGAATTTCCAGAAGCACAAAAAATAACTTGTAAGGCATTTTTGGGTGCCTTCCCATCATCTAAATTTGAAAAGGAGTTATTCTGAGTAGTTGGTCAAGTGTAGATGACTCCAGGATTTTCAAGCAACAAAATTGGCTTTATTAAGCCGGCTAAAAGTTCCTTCTCCAAAGATCACTCCCAAAAATGCAACGAATGTCTGAAAATGAGGCAAAAAGGTGATTTTTGACCTCTTTTTTTCGAATTCCTTGAAAACTAAGCCCTAAGCCCGAAATATGACAAAATGGGCTCTCTGTATATTTAATTAGCTTTCAAGAAATATAAACTTTTTCCTTTCTGGAGGCCTGTACCAAAATCGTAGTAAATTTTGTTGCGTTTCTGAGGAGAGACAAAATTGCCAAAAATTCAGAATTTTTCAAATTCTCCTCCAAAATTTCCCAAAATTGTTGTACAAGGTCCTGACGAAGTGTGTTATGCAACCAAAGAGGCATCAACAAGCAAATGGAGTTTGCCCCTCTCCTTCTCGGTGATTAGGGTTTCTTTTAGTTTGTTTTGCATTTGCTTGTATTTGATGTTGCGGACCTTGTTTCTAGTGTAGTAGTGATGGGCCATGTGCCTCAACATCTGATTGTCCTTGTTGGCCTTTTCAAGGAGCTTATCTAGGTGTATGTTTACTCTTTCAAGCCAAAATTCCCTATATTTATTGATTTCCATGGCAATCCTCTCCTCAAAAGTGATTTCCTCTACAAGAAGTGCCTCGTGTTGTTTTTTAGCTCCAGTGCTCTTTTTAGGCCCCTTGTTCTTGGTCTTTTCATGGTGGTCTGGGCCTCATCCTCATCAGATTCATCATTCTCAATCGCTTATTTTCCTTTCAACTCTTGACTAGTAGCCTTAAACAGGTCCTTTTCCAAGAGTATTTGATTTTTCTTTAATTGTTTGTTCTCTTGCTCAAGGAAGGAGATAACAAACATGGACCTTTCCAAATTGTCTTGTAGAACTTTGATTTTGGCATATTTTTCTTTGATGACTAGGTTTAGGGTTTCCTGTTCATCTTGGGACTCCAAGTGCACCATCTCAATGTCATGGTGAAGGGCTTCTTTCTCTTGGAAAATTGTCTCCTGCTGCTTATGATATCCCTACTTTGTTGATGTAGAAGGCAAGGCCCCTTCCACAATTTATGGAGAAAACACTTGCCTATCATCCTCTCTGATAAGTTCTAGCCTCTTTGTCCTTTTTTCTAGGTCTCTGAATGAGATGGTATTATAAGTTTGGGATTGCCTAAATTTTTGAGGAAATTTAGTGGAATAGGGGATGATGTTATGAAGTAGGGAGAAGTGACCTTTTTGAATTTGTGTGAGGGGAAGGGGATGAAAAGGCCAAAACACAGGCCTAGGGTAAAAACAAGGTGGAAATTAGGGTTTGAGTTTAGTTTTTGGGAAAAATAGGAATTGGTGAAGGGAAGATGTGTAAATTATTCAAATGAAGTGAATGAAGGTGTACAAAGTGAGTTTCAAGGTTTTCAAACTGAAAAAAAAATGACCATGAACATTATTTCTCTGAATTGACTTTAGAAACCATAGTTGAGAGAGTGAAGTTTTTTATGCTTTGAAAACCGATGAAGAAAGGGATGAATCTCTTTGCTTACTTGATTACAACTTGTAGATGATCTTCAAAAACTTGAAAACCCCTTACTTGCTCAAAATTTTCCCTTAGCAACCAATGCCCTGCCTCCTTGCTAAAATGCACAGCGAAGTTAGCAGAAGCACAACAAAAAACACAGCAGAGTGTTTGGATGCGCAGCGACACTCCAAAAACGCAGTGAGGTTCGCTAATGCGCAACGAGGAGAAATTTTTGCCAATGAAAGTTGAAAACTCAACCTTGCTGCCAATGAGGAGCAGATTTTTGTTGGGAAAGAGTAGAATAATGAACATAAAACTCCTTTCTTTGATTTTTGTATTATCTTCTTCAATTTTAGTGGGGTGGCCCACCAAAATTTCATTTCGACTTTTTTATTTGAATAGCTTGGAATTATTTTAGAGAAAGTGCATTTTGAAACTTTAGAACCAATCTCATTAACCATGGAACATGCTAGCTAAAACATGAGCTTTTGAAAAATTTGACTACTACTCCTGCCTCTTGAGGGTTTTATGAATACAATGGGATATTATTATGACCATAACCCTAGTGACCTAATGGTGAGTTTAAATGAATGACCATGATGATGAATGGGCATGAAATGATAATGACACTTTTTTTTAAGTGATGACTCAACAATATTTAGATAATAATGATGATTTGGAAGTGAGACTTGGCGAGGAGTAGCAGCACCCTAGACTTGAATAACCGATGATCAAATTTTATTTGGAAGACTCAATGATGTAGTAAATTCTGAAAAAGACCCTAATAAACCTAGGAAGAGTAGACTGATATTTTCTCACTGGTGACAGGACAAACTTAGACTGACACTAGCACTTGAGACCACCTCACCCGAATCCAAAATCTTCTGGCAATCTAAAGCTCAAAATCGAGAACAACCCCATCACACCATGGCTATCCAGAAATGGCGAGGCTAGGCTAAAATCTATTGTCAAAACCCAACAAAATCCATGCCAATGACAACAAAAAAACCAAATACCAACATGCACATACCATGCATGTCAAAACCAACTAGGAAATGATACATGAAACTTGTTACCTATAAGTATTACCACTGAAGCTGCTTGATCCTTGCCTTCCTTTGATTTCCTTGTCCTTCTTTATTTTTCCTTTCCTTTGCTTTGCTTTTCCTTTCCTTTCCTTGTCCTTCTTTTTTTTTCCTTTCCTTTCCTTTCTTGGTTACTTTCTTTCTCCTCTTGGTTCTCTTCTCCTCTCTAAGGCTAATTCTAAAGCTAAACTAACAAAAGGCTACCAATTGATGCTTTGAGGCATTTTTATTGATGAGGCCTCTAATTTCTTCACACTTCCATTATTTTCCTTCATTTTCCTCCTCACATGCAACTTGTGACCTTTCACCTTCCTTTTCTCCTAATTTCCATTATTTTCATAATAATGTGCCAAAAATACATTTTTGCCTTTCCAAACCTTTGCCAATTCTCTCTTATCCACAAAGACAACAAGTGATGCCCACTACGATATTTTTCCCAACATCCATCTTGGAATAAGTGTCCCTTGTGAGTGGTCTTATTTTACCTTTATTAACTTTTATTACATGAAATTTTAACCCAAGGTTGTTACAAACCCCTCCCCCTTAGAGGAACACCGCCCTCGGTGTTAAACCACACCTATACCCAAAAAAATTGCTGAAAAACAAAAACATGCTGCCTGTGGAGCTTTATAACCTAACTTGTTGCAATATTTGCAATAAAAACCTACTTAAAAGCAAAACCATCATGTAAAACATGACAACCATACTACTTATTGGAGACTTATAACATAACTCGTTGTAGTATTTACAATAACAACCATACATAAATATGTACAAATACCAAGACTCATTTTCCTTCACTGACAAACAATAAAGGATACATAGCCCACATTTGATCAACCATCTCCCATCTAGCATCATTGGGCCCAAAGTGTTTCCACTGCACTTTAACCTAATCGAGTGCTTGTTCCGGAGCACAAGATGTTTCCGTTGCAATATGCATTAGGGTTTCGACTATAATTATATTTCTTGCTCCACCTGCAACATAGACCAATTAATAATATTATCAACATCCTTTATATGTCTTTTAAGCAGTGAACACATGAAAAACATCATGGACTTTCACTGTTGGAGGCAATGCAATTCTGTAGGATAATGGTCCAATCCTCTCAAGGATCTCAAAATTCTGCAATACCATGATGCCAACTTGGCACATGATATGATCCTCAAGGATCTATTCTTTGGCTTGATGCAAAAATACACATGATCCCCAACTTGAAACTCCTTAAATGCCTTGTGTTGTTCTGCATAACTTTCCTGCCTATCCCGTGTTGCCTTTATATTCTTCTTTATAACCTGCATTTCTTGTTTCATGTATGCCAACATTTCTAGTCCAATAAGTACCTTGTTCACTGGATCCCTCCAATTGATGGGAGTGTTACAAATCCGCCCATACAGTGCCTCAAACAGGCTCATCCTGAGTGACTCCTGATAATCGTTGTTGTATGCAAACTCAACCAATGGAAGGTACTCCTCCCATCTCCAATGTTGATGCATGACATACGTTCTCAGCATATCCTTCAGAATCCTATTGACCCTCTATGTCTATCCATCTTTCTGTGGACGATAAGTTGTGTTGAAGGCCAACTTTGTCCCCAATCCTGCAAATAGATCCTTCCAAAACTTGGACATGAACTTGGCATCCCTGTCTGACACAATCTTCTTCAGAACACCATGCAATATTATGATCTCTCTGATGATGACTTATGCTACCTCACTGGCTGATTAAGTAGTCTTCACTGGAATGAAGTGACCTACCTTATTCAATTTTTCTACCACAACCATGATATAATTATGTTGCCTCGATGCCCTCGAAATACTTGTAATGAAATCCATGGAAATGACCTCCCATTTCCATTTCAGAATCGAAATAGGCTTAAGCAACCCAACTAGATGCTTATACTTTGCTTTGACCTACTGGCAGTCCAAACATATCACCACAAACCCTGCCAGTTCCTTCTTTAGATTCGGCCAAGAGGAGAACCTCTTCATTGTTGTCAACATATTCTGATATCCTGGGTGACCTGAATATGGTTTTACATGAAACTCTCTTAAGATAAGCTTCTTGAGTTCATTGTCATATGACACATAGATCTTGTCCCTAAATATCACCAAGCCATTTGTTGTGAGACAATAGTCCACATCCTGATCACCTGTATCCTGCTACAACTGGTGCATAAGCTCCATGTACCTGTCATCCTGTTGTCCTATCTGTAAGATATGATCCTATAAATTTGTCCCATATGAGCTCACTGTTGCAACATGGTTCAACTATAATTTCTTGCTGAGATCATTTGCAACCTTGTTATCCTTTCCCTTAATGTATTTAATATCAAATTCAACCTCACTAAGGGTAGCCAACCATCTGGATTGTATTCAAATTTGGTTGGTCAAATAGATATCTCAGCCCACTATGATCGCTCATCAATACAAACCTCCTACCAAGAATATAATGTCTCCACATATTCAAAGCATGAATAATGTTTGTCAACTCAAGATCATGAGTCACATAGTTATGAATGTGCTCATTCAGTTTCCTGGACTCATAGCATATCACCTATCCCTCCTGCATACGGACTCCACCAACCCCTCTCTTGCAAGAATTTGTACATATTATGAACTCTTTATCTGGATCTGCAATATTTAACACTAGAGCATTTTTCAACAACTATTTCAACTTCTCAAAAATTGTTTCACACTCCTCTATCCATTCAAACTCATTACATTTTTGTTGTAATGATGTAATAGGATATGCAATACATGAGAAGCTCTTGATGAACCTCCTATAGTAACTTGCTAATACAATGAATGATCCAACTTTATCCACATTTCTAGGAGCTTCTCACTCCATGATAGCCTTTATCTTCTCTGGATCTACTGTTATGACATTCTTGGAAACAATGTGTCCCAAGTAGTGTACTCATGTCTGAAAGAAACTGCACTTGCTGAGCTTAGCAAACAGATGATGCTCTCTTAACAATATCAACATTGTTGCTAAATTCTCGACTTGCTCTTCCTCATTCTTAGAATATACCAAAATGTTATCAATGAATACAATAACAAATTTATCTAGATAAGGATGCAACACACCATTCATCAAACACATAAAAGTAATTGGAGCATTAGTCAAATCGAATGGAACTACAAAAAACTCATACTGCTCATACTTAGTCCTGAAGGCGGTATTGTAGATGTCCTCTTTTTTGATGCATACCTGATGATAGCCTGATAGCAGATCAATATTTTAGAACATTGTTTATCCCTTCAACTGATCAAACAAGTCATCAATCCTTGAAAATGGGTTCCTGTTCTTGATCGTCACCTTGTTCGACTTCTTGTATTCAATGCACAATATAAGAGTACCATCCTTCTTCTTCACGACCAACAGTGGTGCGCCCCAAGGCGATACACTTGGTCTAATATATCCCTTATCAAGCATCTCCTTCAACTACAACTTCAACTCTACTAAGTCTAGAGTGCTCATCCTATAAGGTGCCTTTGATACTGGTGCTACCCCTGGTACAACTCAATAGAAAAGTCTACTTCCTTGTGCAAAGGAAACATTGGAATATCTACTACAAACACATCCTGAAACTGCTGCAATACAGGGTACCTCTTGAATATTTTTGCATCCTCGACATCCTTACCCTTGTCACTAGAAATATGAACTACAAACATCACACACTATTGGCTCGAGGGGTCCTGACCCAGGTTCGGAGGTTCAAGGTTTGCCTACAAACCCATATACTACTGGCCCTTTCGGCAGTGACCTACTTGTGCATGCCAAAGTCTCACCCGAAGTAGTATGGGTGGGTGCTGGAACCAGGTTTCCACACCCTAGGAGAGGGTAGGCAGTTAAGCCAAGCTGCGTTAAGTCTTATAGCAACATGATCTTATATTATAGAGCCTAGATCTACAGATTCCCTTCGCATCCACGTGCAACGATACTCATAGTAATCGACAGATCATGAACTTATATAAAGATAACACAGCTATTCTAGATCTTCTTGCAGAAAATGTAATAGAACAGTCCCAAATATAAACAAGTAACACAAGTATATTCGCAGCTTAAAACAATAACACATCAACATATATTAATCAACCAAGAATCACAGAGTAATTCCAACTGATTCAGATATCCAACAATACTTCCGCATTCATTAATCCTTCAGATCCACTTACAATGCCCAAATCCCAACCTACGCACACAGCAGCAGGGTCCGCACATACCAAGACAGGGAATCTCCACGCACACAGTAGTAGGATTCCTTCCCCAACAACCCTAACCAAATCTATCAATTCGCACTTAGCATCAATCTCTTATCATTCTTAATCTATTCTACAACTCAAAAAGGTTCAACTACTTATACTATTTTAGCCTACGCATCCAATGGTCTGTAAACCGTGGTTTGAGGACTCTTGGTCAACCCTTGACCCATTTAAAATGCTTTAGGGGCTTTGACCCACCCCAAAATCCCCTGCGTTAGACTAAATATAATCAAAATATACAAAATGGACCAGTTTCACAACTTGCAGGAGACCTTGTTCCAACAGTCCCCCAACACAATCTTGTGACTCGTCCCGAGTCACTGTGATGGTGGGGTCTCCACCTGTGCGCGTAGTGCATTGATGGCAGCGATCAGCGGGGGCGGCACTTCTTGACTCTGAGCAGTAGCGCTCTCTGCAATAGCCACGAGCTTCTGGGATGTCGGTCCTTCTGTTGCCGCAGTGACACTTTCCAGCATTTGATTGAGCCGTTTAACCGCGACATTAGTATCCTATGATATTTGGAGGGTGGCAGCAGTCCAAGGCTTCAATCATTCCCCGATGGCGTGTTTCTTGCGCTGAAGTTCCTCAATTTCATCTTGGAGAGTGTTGATGGTTCTCAAACGTGCCAAACGCTGTGCAGGAACTAAGGAGGGAAATGTAGCCTCGACCTGACCGAAAGCTTCTTCCTTCTACCGCAAATCCTGATTGATTCTTTGGAGGACCGGATTGCACTGGATCATGGTCCATAGCTACATGGCGTCCTCAAGTAACCGGGTGCCTCGAGCAATCTGTCCTGTAATGGTGTTGGTAGCTTCGGTCACAAGCGCAACGCACTGGGCTCGTACCTTCGGAGGTGTTTCAGGCTGCAATTTGGCCTGTAAGTTAGTGATTTGCTGCTCCAGCTACGTCTTTACGACCTGCATCTCCGTCCTGGATGCCTTTAATGTCGCGACTAATCCCTCAACTTTAGCCCGGGGGGTGGCTGCGACCGAGATCTCTTTTGTAACCTCCATGCAAAGCTGGTGGATCAATGTTTCAAGCTCCGCTTGTTGCGCCACAACGAGGGACACTTCAGCGCTCTGTGCTGCAATGGTCTACTCGGCCGTACTAAGTTGTTGGTGCACTTGTTGGTCCTAGTGATAAACCTCTTGGAACACGGCGGTGTGGAGACCTTGTAGTGCCTCATGGGACAGTGTGGCCAAATTCAACTACACCTCTGCGCTAGCTTGGGGCTGTATCCTGATAAGGGCAGCCCCAGGGAGGGAGCAGAGACGGCTCTCCCCTATAACTGCTATCATACTACTGGTTTCCGAGGGCGGTCGCACCTGAATTACACTGGTTTGCAGGGCGCGGATTTCGGCCTGGATTGTATCGACCGCAGCTTGCTTCTGTGCTTCAAAGGCGACCCATTTCTCCTCCGTGGCCGGGGTGACTTCGTCTACTATTTTTTCGAGATCGCCCTTAGTCAGCGTGAGTGTCTCATCGCGTTCCCCTCACTTATATCATTGCTTCTTGCAGGGTCCTTTGACAGGCTCACTTATTCGTTTCACGCCCCAAGGGGAGGGGGTACCTCCGATATCCAATCCACCCGTACCCAAATCCGGCCGTGGATCGACCTGAGGTTCGGCCTCGGTGTCCTTCATGGTGGTATAATTTGGATGTGTGTCCTTTTCTATGGTTACGTCTGAGCCTTTCTTGCTTGGTCCTGCGTTCTCCTTGATGGTGTTTTTGAAGCCTATATTCTAGGCGAGGGGCCATAGTGCAATGACATTGTCGATTTCCTCATCTGCTACCATATAAGGAAGTGACTTCCAAGCCTTATCCTTGTGGCTACGGATCTGAATGTTTTTCGCGGTAACCTGAAATGCTGTGATATTCTTGTACTTTTCATATACTGTGGGGGACAACCGGGGTCGAGAATTGATAATTGCAGCCACGCTACTCTCGAAGAGGACCCAAAAGACCTGGTTATCTTCAATGTGTTACGCATCCTTGGAATCCCACAAATGGGTATACCGGGCTCCTTCACACATATCTGGAGTGAGTTCGGGGGGAACCGACTCCTCAACGGATTCCCAGGCAACAAGGGCTATAAGAAATAGTAGCTAGGCATAGCAGAAGGCTTTGCCCTGCTCCTACGATTCACGGACGTTGGTTAAGAACTCATTACATAAGTACTGGGCCCAATTGAGGCAAACCCCCTCCGTACACTGACCGGCTAGCCGAATGACATAAGCCGGGATGGTGGCGACATGGCACTTTCTCATGAGCTTACAAGCTAGCATTATGGTACCTATCTGCGTGGCTGGGTCGCTGATGGATTTTATAATAAATCCCCACATATTTCTTTGCACATGGTAGGTCTGTCGCACATGTTCCGCAGTGTCCCCATCATATTTCTTACCCACACGTTCCAGAGGGTGTGGCCCGCTCATGGGAAGACTCGTGATTCTGTGGACCAGTGCAGCATCTATGGGGATCCTATACCTAATCCACAAACAACCATTATGAATTAGGGTGAGAAGCTGTCGGGCCAGCCGATCCGTGATATTGTAATGGCCAAAGTGGGGCATACGCAGCAGGTTCAAAAGCCCGGATCTGGCCAATCCGCTTACCCATCGCTGAGGAACAACTGTGACCCCATCATCCGCGTGAATTGTGTCAAAGTACAGCTTGGGGTTTAGTTCAGGGAAGGCTTCGTAGTTTTCCAAGTCATGATCGTCGAACTTAACCTCATGGAGCCTCCGGTAGGGGTCACTTAGGACAGGGACTTCCCCCAGGGTTAGCAACATCTGCAAATAGGTCACCAGACCATCAAGGTTCTTTGGTGTGCGTGTCGAGGGCCTGCGTGGGAGGACAAAGGGTGGTAACCAGTTGATTGGATTGGCAGGTAGGGCTCCTTCCTGGGCAGCTTGAGCCCAAGGCGTTGCTTGCGGGGACTTGGCTTGCCTTGGGGAGTTCCTGGGCTTCCCTGAAGCCCATTTCGCTGCTTTTGGGGGATTTCTTGAGCCTTGTGCTTTCTCTTTTCCCTTACTTGTGACTGGTGTAGAGAGCACTTCTTCATCCTCAGACCTAATCTCCATTACGTCTTCACCTTCTGGTTCTGTAGGGTTCAAGGGTTCAGCAGGGTTCGTGGCCGTCATCCAAGCGCGAAAAATGAATCCCCCCTCTGGGTGGCCACTATTAGATGGAAGGGGTTTAGCCGACATGAAAGGGACAGTGCAAACCCGAAAAATCCTACAGCTTACGCTCGTTCGAGGCAGAGATGGTAAGTGCAAGCTGTGCAAATGAGATGGAACCATCGATTAAGCTATCCTGCCCTTTTTATAGTGCCTGTAATCCTCCAACGGTAGGGTATGCTTCATCTGGAACTTCCCGGCAAGTAAACGGTAAAAAATCCCCAAGATTTTCCTCATTAAATGCCAGCGGCCCGCCCTTTGCAACGGTAACTTGGGATTTTTACCAGTCGTTAACGTACCAAACGACTAGTTTTCGCACCTTTCGTGCGCTTAGCAGACCTGCCACGCTCGGGTCAAACACTTGTGCCTTCTGCGCACCCTCCCCCAACATAGGCTTGTTCCCTAGGGACCTCTCAACCAAAGACATATTTTCCCGACAGGTGTCATCCCAATTGAACCAGACCCTTTACAGAAACAAGTCTTTCAGAGGCACTGTAAGTAACGTATATTCCCAAACAAACTTGTGGTAATACCCTATATGGCTAAGGAGTGACCGCAGTTGTTTCCTTGTTGTGAGGGTCGTCGAATATATGATAACTCCACCTTCTGTATATGCATCCCTATTCTTAGCCAACATAGGGCGCGTCCCATTTCTACTCAGTCGCAACCCGAGCGGCTCGATAGTCGTGCACACCCCTTCAGATGCAGCTCGTGGATCATCCTTACCCTTTGTGGGGCTAGGCTATGGTAGCTGACCATGCTTGGTATCCGTGTTTCCCATGTGGGTATTTTTGGTGCGATAACCAGGTGCAATTTACCCCATAACCCAGCGTCAATGTCTCGCAGAACTGCGTCAAGCACGCCGATCCCGCCTACTAACCCAAATGTTCCTAGGAATTCTTCCTTCAACGTCCCCTAGTGGTAGGTGCACTAATGTAGCTTCGCATCTAAGTACCATGCAGATGGAAGCGGCCCTAGGTCATGAATCAGCAGGTGAACCCACTCCTTAGTCATCCTGTCACACCACTGCTCTTCCCATGTAGACATATATTTGTGTGGATCTTCTGATCCGAGGAATGTTTTGACTCGCACGTCAGTTGGGGCTTCAAATCACCGGATCATCATATCCTGACATTCCTCCCAATCCTGGAATGCCTCCTTATGCATTTCCCACCACTATGCAGGTACCCCTCGTATGGCCAGCTTAAGGGCCCATAGCCTTCATCCCATGGGAACCTCTACTTCGAATGCTCACAAAAATTCCTTAATGCTACCAGAACCATCAAAGTAGGGTAGGTCTCTTACCTCTGAGGAAATGTAGCAGAAGTCCCTTGTGACTCGAAGACATCACAGCGCCGAGACATCGTGCAATCAGTTTTGCCATTTCTCAATCTCCCCATCAGAGTCAGAGAAGCATTCACTGTCCTTTTCCCAGCAGAGTACTCCTTCCACCGTGGGGTTGAACCAATCTTCGTCCCGCGCAGTCAACTTATAAATGTGATCCATCTTCTCCTCATCGCGCATTGGCTCTGTGTATCATTCACCTTCCGCGAGGTCTAATGGTATTATCACCCTTGTACCATTATTCCCAAACACCATGCTTCTCTTTTTGAGGTTGATGATACCACCCATATCTATGGCCCAGTCTAGCCCTAAGAGCGCAGGGTAGGGATCCACATCTTCTACAATTTCAATTACTTCAAATTCGGCTCGGGTCTTTACTCCTGCGATATCTACCGTAATTTTAGACAATCTTCCTAGTGGGATGATTTTCTGCTGATTTGCCATGTGCAGCTAAATAGTGGACCATTCCAACTTAGGCTCTCCCATTTGTTGCCAAGTCTGTTTAGGTAATATGTTCACATATAACCCCAAGTGCAAAATAGCCTGACTCATCTCGTAGTCACCAATCTGCACAGACAACCGCATTTCTCATCCGATGCGTTTTTTATACCTGTATAGCTTGTGCACATCCTTGACCTCGGGAGGTAGATTGGTTCGCACTGCGCAACTATCTATTAATGCCTGAAGATTCTCCACAGCCTTTGGGTTACGCAGTAGCTTCATACATGCCTGCAAAAACGGCTCGACCTCCTCATCTGCCTTGAGGTTCGCAGGTGGCCGACCAGTAGCTGCCTCTACCTCAGCAAAGTCCTTGCGAGCTGTGATAAATGTTTCTCTCCCCTTTCTTAATTCCAAACCTTCTTGTTTACTAACAACTTGTCGGATCAGAGGTTCCATCGCAACCTCCTCGTCAGGTCCCCTGGTGGCCATCCCACTGCTTGTCACCACATTCACACTCGAATCTTTGTCTCGCAGCTCAGCCTTAACTCTCTGCACATTCTGCATAGGTGTTGACTTCTTTTCCTGCATTTTTGCTATCAAGATTGGACAGTCTTCAATCGCATGATCCGGCTATCTGCAATACCGGCAGGATTGCCTATTGGGGTTTGGGCATTCCCTTGCAAAGTGTCAAACTTCTCCATAGTTATAACAGATTAGCTGACCTCGTCCTTGTCCTACACTTCCTCCTCGACCGCCTCCCCTACCCCTAGCCGCGGAGCCGCCTATGCCTTCTGGGGACCTTGGTGACGCAGGATTCGTCTGTACCCTATATAAGTTTCCTTGATCTATCATCAGATCATACGTTTGACAGTTCTACTCATCATGTCCTACTAACCGGCAAAACCTGCACCACTGTTGTTTTACTTCTGGGACATACGCACCTAGGCGGGGGCAATGGTTCGTATCATGTAGGCCGGCTACACGAAAATCCTCACACCACAACGCAGGTCCACTAGAGCCTGCACGCAATGGACTAAGTCCTCTGCTTGATCTTGGGTGCAGTGGACTAGGTCCTCCTACCTGCATGTAGTCTGTTAGTAGAGGGCAGTTATCTTTGGTGTGACCATTCACCCTGCATCGTATGCACCACCTTTCAGGGCTAGCTTCTGCTCCTCATTCTTGTCGCGGGTTCTAGATCTCCATGTGCATTGCTTCTATCTGCCCTTGGATCTGTTGGACGCCCGGTTGGGTCTCATCTCGAGGCGTCACTTCTAACTTCATCGCAGCTCCCAAGGCTTTCTCCTGCGATTCAAAAGTTTGGTGACCCATGGGTGTGCGTAGGTGAGGCAGTAACATGGCGATGAACCATTATGTATGTTGTTTGTCATCATATTGAAATCTTCCTTCTCTAATCGCTTTCTTCAGTCGTTGATCGGCCTCCCACACAAAATCAGAGGACCCTTGCTTGAAATCTTTGAGATCCACCACTATTTGCGAGTAGGACTTAGGCTTCTTAAATTGATGCTCAAAAGCATTCTTAACCTCCTCAATTGTTGCGCTTGCTTGTTGTATGATGTATCCCATGTACCAATCCAATGATCTGCCTTCAAAGGCAAGGGATAGTTGTGCTCCCCTCATCGCATCACTAGCTACGTTCTGCGCATTCCATACCGATTATGTGACAAACCAGAACTGATCCATGTCTTCATCTCCTACACCCTTAAAGGTGGGTAACTTCATATGCGCGGCCATATCGTCTTCCGGTGGTGGCAGCGGAGGTGTAGGTGAACTCTTACCCCTATGCTGGTTTGAAAGTGGTGTGGCTGGAGGACTCTGCGAAGCTGCTTCCCTTACCGGACTGTAGACAGATCTATATCCTTATAGGTTGGTCCTGTAGGATTTTCCACTTCGTGTTGTGCTCTCGTCAAAATCAGGGGTCATTCTCTCGGTATGGCTACACAGAATACTCTTTTCGCATAATAATATCTTGATCAGCAATGGTAAGGTCTTAATAAACTTACCTCGGAACCCCGTGAAGAATCTTCGCTCTGCTTCATAATAAGATACAAACTGATCGATGGAAAATTCTGTCACAAATCCTCCTAACACACTGTCTACCCAGTGCTCCATTGTGTGAGTGATGGTGTTATCAGTCTTTTCTAAATGCTATATTAGTTCAGGGGTCCACTCTGTGATCCACTCGTTCTTCCAACACTTCTGAAATTATACCAGCCTTGCGAGCCACTCCTGGAGCTCGATCGCAATCGTTACAAAGATCTCGTAGATCTCTGTGAAAATGTACTTATTCTTCCACTCTTCGGTGGTCAACCTCTTACTGCGATTTTCTTTTATGAAGAATTCCTGAACTTGTTGTTCAAACCAGTCATCAATTTCCTTTTTCTCAAGCTTCTAGTATGGCCTTGGCATTACCCGATCCCTCTCTCAAAATGTTCCATGTCCCGGCAACGGAACCATTTGTTGGCTCTAGGGGTCCTGACCTAGGTTCCAAGGTTCAAGGTTTGCCAAAAAACCCCTATACTACTAGCCCTTTCGGCAATGACCTGCTTGTGCAGGCCAAAGTCTCACCTGAAGTAGTATGGGTGGGTGTTGGAACCAGGTTTCTGCACCCTGGGAGACGGTAGGCAAGTCAAGCCGAGCTTCGTTTAGTCTTACAGCAACCCGATATTATATTAGATAGCCTAGATCTACATATTCCCTTCGCATCCATGTGAAACGATACTCACAATAATCAACAGATCATGAACTTATATAAAGATAACACAGCTATTCCAGATCTTCTTACAGAAAATGTAACAGAACAATCCCAGATATAAACAAGTAACACAAGTATATTCGCAGCTTAAATCAATAACACATCAACATATATTAATCAACCAAGCATCATAGAGTAATTCCAACCGATTCAGATATCCAACAATAATTCCGCATTCATTAATCCTTCAGATCCACTTACAATGTCCAAATCCAAACTTGCGCACAGAACAGCAGGGTCTGCACACAGCAAGATAGGGAATCTTCGTGCACACAACAGCAAGAGTCCTTCCCCAACAACCCTAACCAGATCTATCAATTCACACTTAGCATCAATCTCTTATCATTCTTAATATGTTCTACAACTCAAAAAGGTTCAACTACTTATACTATTTTAGCCTACGCATCCAATGGTTCACAAACCATGGTTTGCAGACTCTTGGTCTACCCTTGACCCATTTACAATGCTTTAGGGGCTTTGACCCACCCCAAAACCTTTGCATTAGACTAAATATAATCAAAATATACAAAATGGACCAGTTTCGCAGCTTGCAGGAGACCCTGTTCCAACACACACCATTTCCTGCAACTGCGCTTAGCCTGCATAGTTGTGACCATCCTCAATTATGTAGGCTTCTTCTTTCCCTGCAAGATTATATTTTCTCCATTATCATTTGGGAACTCAATAACCTTGTCATAACAATATACTTTGGTCTTATAAAGATACAACCAATCCATTCCCAAAAGTATAGTATATGATCCCAATGGTAGTACATTCAAATGTGTTGTTGTAGGCATACCATTCAACTCAAATCACAAGATCTTATACAATAATGAACTGCCTTGTTCATACTTGTAGCCAACTACACCAACCAAGACTCTGCATGCACTTCTTTTCTCAAACCACACTTATCCACCAGGTCAGGATCAACATAACTATAATTAGATCCAGGATCAATCAAAATAGAAATAATTTTATCACAAACACTATTGTCCATCTTAATGGTAGATGCTTGGTGATCCACCTGCATGTTTTCCACATTCGCATAAATCTAAGGAAAACTGACCGACATCCCCAAAAATTTGTGCCTCCTGAGCACTATAGATCTGAGGGCTACCTCCCTGGTACAATGGACAACCCTTCTTACGATTATCTTTGCCACATATCCAACACTGCAACGGTGCTCTACCATCACCTCTAGTCTGCTACTCTTCAGGCTGCAACACATGTCGCTTCTCAACTGCATTGGAATTATTGTTAGTAGCAACGTTTTCTTTCTCACCTGCATCTTGAGGTATTTCCCGGTTCGATGGCCATTTCCCTTTTACCTTCTCATTTCCATTCAAGTCACGTTTAAGCTTAGCTTTTCGCTTTGACTGTTCATAACAATGCTTCAATTTCGTGATGGCTTCCTCTAACTATCTAGGCTCATCAAACTAAATTTGGTCTTTATATCTTGTTGGCAATCTACTGATGAATCTTGGAATCTTAGCCTTCTACTCCTTGAGATATGGCACATACCTCAACAACTCCATGAATCTATTAGTATACTCATCATTTGTCATAGAACCCATCTGTAGCTCATAAAACTCCTTAGCCCTATCACCATAGTACCTCTCCGAGAAGTACTTCTTTAAGATCCTCTTGAAATCATCCCAAATAAATTATTCCTCCCAAATTCCCTTAACATTATTGATATCTTCCCACCAGATATTTTCTTTCCCTTTAAGACTGAAGGTGCATATCTTGGCTTTCATGTTCTCTGAATAGCTATGCAATATGAAGAATTTCTTCATCCCAAGAAGCCATGCCTCTGCATCTTGTCACTTCTTCATCTCTCCATCAAATGTAGGAGGCTTCACTTTCTTTAAATCCCCAGGTAAATACTCCCTCCTCCTATAAGGATGATGACAACAATGACTATAATGGTGTCTCCGAGATGAGGAACTAGAATGATGGCCATACATACCGGTCTTCCTGTCAAGTGTGTTGTTATGTAGACAATCCCTTCTTCAGAAAGAAGTGATCCCTCTAGCCCAATGAGTGGGTCTAGTTAGGGAAAATTTTAGGGGCTAATATTCGCAGGTGGGCTAATTTTCTATACTTTTTCCCAAAAAATATTCGCTAATTTCCATTTTTTCTAAAAATAATTCTCCCAAGTTTTATAGTATGAAATTATTTTCCTTAAAAATCACAAAGATCTTATATACAATAATATAATACAATCAAAATTTCAGATTTTTTTACAAAAATATCCTCAAACTTTTTACATTTTTTCTATTATAGTGTACTAAGATTCGCCAAGGTTTCTAAACTTTCAAATAGATATCCATCCTTAAAATTTTCCCTGGGACTAGTAACAACCGCGAAAAAGAATGCAAGCTTTCCTAGTTTAACATCGAAATAACATGAGAGAGGGAGATGGCCTACCTCACTCCTATGAAATCGCTTTCTCAATGTTGATGTTGGTCCTTTCGCTTTTGGGATTTCTCCTCGCTATACCGTCTGCGTTTGAATACCTGCAAGAAAGATCATACGACAACAAACAAAAGAGACGTAGCATAGATATATTTCAAAGTAAACCACATGACTGATCAAGGAGCATCATACTAAACAAGTTAATATTAACAAGTTCATGGAAAGCAAAACACACTTTGTATTATTAAGTAAACAAAGGGAAGCTTATAATGGGTGCATTGATGTTGGATGCCTCATTCGGAATGCAAATCCAAATCCAAGCCAATCTCTTCAATCTCTTCTCCTTTCTCATCAAATTGACAGCATATAGACACAATCAATCAGAAGAATTACAACCAACAATGACCAACCAAGACTCACTAGCATGGCACTCTTTTATAGCAGAGCTTGAGAGGTTATGGATCCACTGATGAGGGGTAAAGGTCTTATCTCAAAGGGGAAAATATTTAGAGATAAGGTCAAGGGTAAAAAATGGGAGTATTCGACCATATCCTGAACCAATAAGTACCGGACCTCTGTTCTCGAAAGTTCTAGAGGACGAAGCTTCTGCTCCATTTTTGGAGAACCTGTCTAAAGAGGACTAGCGTGACTTTACTACTAATTTTTTGTGTTGGCAATGTTGTTCATAGGTTAGGGGCAGGGTGATAAGTGCGAGGCTATTAAGGAGAGAACCACGTTGGGCTTGCAATTTAGGGTTTTTTTAAACTTTGCAGAAATGCTTCAAGGCATTTCTCTTTTAGGTCTTCAGGGATACTTTAAGCATATTATCCAAGGTGAATAAGTTTACACAACTCTTCTCACTTTGCGACGTTTGTGACATGAGCGACACAAAAGACGACATTTAGGATAAGTATTGAGGAATGCGACAAAATATTGTGTAATAGATTCCCCCTAAAGCATGAAAGTAGAACCAGAAGTGATGGTTGAATCACTTTATCAGCCATGGCAAGGACTTTAGAAAACCACCGTCAGGAGACCTGCCAATCAAACACAATACAATATATGACATCTCTGATATGAACATTCCTAATAACATATATATGAATAAGCATCAAATAACACATGAACAACCATCTTTCTGAAAGAGATCATGAAAATGAATCCATGGTATGGTTGCAGCCATCCATATAGAAAGGATCATGTGTACATTCATGAATACTCAATAACTCCATGCGACCTGGATAATAACAGATGTGATCCATGGTCTTCGTCTTTAACTCGATATCCACACCGTACGAATATAACCATGCGAATAGATGTATTGATGTCGAGCACGGTAGAAACCAACTGATTATCAGTTAATAAGGAAAGTCATTAACAAGTGCGAGAGAAACCACCAATAATGACGATGGCACTCAAGGTACGACAACACAACCTACAAGTGTGAATGAATGAACTGAAGTTGAACACTTGAAGAATTATTCAATCGGAGGCCAATGATGTTAACTTGTCATTGAATGAGGAAAACATTCCATTGAGTCATGCAAGCTCCAAGGTACTGAAAAGGAGCTTCTAAATCACCTTCCTAGATAATGAGTTGAAGTCGACAGGAAGTAATCCATCGAAGGAGGGCCATAATGATTCCCGCATCATCGATACAAAACAAAGTGTTTCTCGAGATGATAGGAGTGATTAAGGATTATTGCAAAGAGGGTCAAATAAGTAGACAATTTTTGAATTTTACATATAGGACTTCTCTTGAACATATTGGTGACACAAATTCGGAGTTTGGCATCATTTGACTCAAAATGGGATCAAAGGTCATGGTGAAAGCAGATGATGATCGAATGAGAGGTAAATAGATTTCCCAAAGCTAGGAAAGAAAATGAGGAATGAAGAATATCCCCAACCCAACATGAAATGCAGATGAGTGTCATGTTCAAGAGCGACATGTTGCCTTTGGTACAGAATACAAAACATGCTTTAATTCTAATTTCCCCCGTTATTTCTAGCGATTACCTCTTTATTTTTTATAGCAATCTTGAAGAGGATACCATATGCTTAGCGTATAAGTTCACCCTTCGTATGAATCCATCCTATTAAGTTTAATGAGTCCTAGGAAGGAGTAACTCGGTTTCGTCATGGTGACAAGTCCTTCGTTGTTTAAGTTTTACGAGTCCGACGGAGGGGTGCCTCAGTATCTTTTTCATGTTTAGGGAGTTTGAAAAAGAGACGAAAAATAAAACTCCAAAAGGTCCCTTTTCATAACTAGTCTCTCGAATTTGAAAATGTAGAAAAATATATCTGAGAGAACCTCCTAATCATGATCCATCGAGGTATTCCTTTTTCGTAATTATTCAATCTCAGCCCGAAAAATGGGTAAATGTATATTGAGATGGCGTTAATTCATTTAATTTAACGAGCTTGAAAGGACAATTGCTCCGTAATATTTTCATGTTTCAAGAGTCGAAAAAGAGCTTACAGTTGACTCTGCCTTGAGGAACGAGTGGTATAAAAGGTAGCGACTGGTTCCACTGATGATGGAACTACTCAGAACAAATAAAGGTCAAGAGGTTGGCTAATAATACCACTCATCGCAAATGTTCCTCAGGAAAGGGTAAAACAACCAAGTGAGAGTGTATGATCAGCCAAGAAGATGGTGATGATGGAATGAGAAAACCAAGGCTCATATGGGAGAAGAGGTAGATAAAAGGGAAATCATGAGAGGTGTATGGTAATGGTTTCATTTTTTTACATGAGCTTGAAACATGGGAAACTATGCTTGAGAACCCTTGAAGATGGTTTCATTTTTACACAATATTGAAACAAAGAAACCATGCTTGAAATAAGTTTGCATGCCCCTAACACAATGACTCAATTTGAGGTACATGCCCCCCAACTTCATTTCATTCACCCAAGTAGACTAATGGTTACTAACAGGTGGATGGAATGAAGGATCATTTACGAGATCAAGTGAAATACTTGATTGGGATTTTATGAGATCTAATCAAAGATTCAAATTGAAAGGGAATTTGTCTCATTTTTTAACGAGGTTAACACATTAAAAGAACTATCCTCAGGACACCTTGTTTAATTTTTAAAGGAGCTTGACACAAGATAAGGAACTATGCTCCAGATACCTTGTTTCATTTTTAAGGAGCTTGACACAAGACAAGGAATCATGCTCCAAAGAGCCTTGATTCATTTTTTAAGGAGCTTGACACAAGAAAAAGAAATTTTCTCTAGATACTTTGTCACGACCCATAATAGGTCATGGCTTCCAAGAGGCTCTCATTAGATGGGAGAACAACACTCTAGAAGTAAAGGTCCAATGCCCCCAGTACATGGTGCACTATATCACTAACTAGATTTTTAGTGGATGCGGGCATGGAACAGGTTGCCACATAATTAACCTGTTGTGAGGAAGATACCACTTACATGTAAGGACCATTTAGGGATGATGGTTGATTGGGATCCAAATTAGGACCAATGAACGAAATCTGATCAATGGTCACAATTATTCCTTCATGCGGGAAACACATCACATGATAAAGAGAAGAGGTAAGAGCTCCCATGACATAAATATAGTCATGGCCAAGGAGTAAATTAAAGTTCAAAGGGCCTTGGACAACCATCACGTCCATATAGGCAGTCTTTCCTCTGAAATTAATAGGCAACTTAGGAAGGATCCCTAACGGTTGAATGGTTCCTCTATTAAAAGTTAACAGATTCTAGGTAACAGGCACAAGCTTCAGAGAACCGAAAGCTTGCCAAGTAGTTGAGGAAAAAATACTAACATATGTGCCTTCATCTATTAGTGTGCTAGGTACGACCACATTATAATCATGTAATGTGATCTCAAAGGGCACGTAAGAAGGAATATGATATCCTGTCAGTCGAATCCAATCAAAGGAAGTGACCAGACTACTTGGAGGGGGTGTCGTGGGAACAAGAGGATTGTACCTTATGTTACGGGAATGGGAGGATCGCCCTCCTGTAGGGTGGGAACAGGAGTATTTCCTTCCAATTCATGGGAATCTGAAGAAACAAAAAGAACCTAAGTGGTATGAAGTTCACTCTCTATGGGAAAGGCCTAATCAACCGAAGGCGGAATCGGGTCAACTGTTTCCTCAACCAATGGTTGGTCAGGAGCGAACTTATGGGATTTCCTTTCAAAGAGAGTGGGATTAACCAAAGATGAATTCTGACCAATCACTTGATCAACTAGTGGAGGACCATAGGAAAGCTTTCGATAACCATTAGGAAGGCAGGGCTGAGAAGCTGTAAGGTTTTCCAATACTTTGGAGGCTTCATCCATATAAGGACAAAGATAAATGGGATGATTCCCTTCACATAACCTACAAGGAAATTTAACTTTACCCTTCTTCCAATGGACCTAACTACTACTAATTTAGGGTTTATCACCAACATGATCTCCAGAGGCTGATGACAAAGGTTGATTTGGGTGAGTGGACCATACTTCTAATACCATGGGAATTCCAAAACAATCCTTAAGAAGGTGGTCACCCTTACACAAATTTCAAGGGAATTTGACTTTACGCGGTTGATTAGAAGGTTTTTCAACATCATTTGCATCAGTAGCGATGTTCGCTTGGTTTCCCCCTTGCTTGTTTAACTTATTCTTCTTCGTCCTCTTTTTATTCTTCTTAGCTTCCTCGTTACTAGAATCCATACTTTCACCAGGAGAAGAGGAAGAATGGGGCGACGAGACAGGTGAAGAAGGCGAGGGGTAAACCTTAAGATCAACATGAGATTAATGTCGTTTAGGTGGAGGTGAACTTGGTTGAGAAGAAACTTGGACATTCGGAACCATGGGGGTCGAAAATAACCAAACTGGAAAACCAATGGTAAATCCCTGGAGGGACAACGTTGCCATATACAGAGCACCAACATTTCCAAAAAAAGGAAAAGGACCAGGATTCCCATCTGAGGGGATTCCTTGATTGGTAAACTCAGTAACTGTTGCCATTAGGCTCACCCTAAGATCTACTAAGGAGACATTCATGAGTAAGTTGTTATTCTGTGGGAAATTTATTTTAGAAAATAACAACAGAATAAATAAAAAATGGGTATGATAGGCAAAAGGGTTTACCAGGTATCTGTGAAATGCAGAATACCTCTGGGTGAACCAAGAAGTATAGGAAAGTAATCTCCCTAAATGTTGTGTTCAGCGTATCATGTTTACAAGGCGGCTGACTCAGTTACCTAAGGGAGGATAACAACCTAGTGAGGTCTCCCAAAATATATGCGGCGATACGTGGGAGCTTAGTCCGTAGTAGCGATGTCTAATGTGTAACCATTCGATGAGAGTGTCCCCATATACTTACCATACATGGATCATAGTCATATATACTTCCGTATGTGGGACAATATATCACCCCCAGTATGCAACACAAGCTGTTAGCGACAATTACTATGCTTAACAACGTCATAACACGTCTCTAGCCTAGACCTCTAGATATTTGTGTTGATTCCAAATGCTCCTTAGGTTAATTGAGGTTAATTTTAACTTTTATCTTCAATTAAGTTTCGATTTTTGGCTCAAAACAATGTCACCTGAACACCTAAGAGGCTGCTATATGAGAACATGATTCTTTTTATTTCAATGAAAGTTATACTAATAAGGGAAGGGATCACAAAGAGTAATGCATCAAACAAAACACAGCAAACAAAATGCCCCCCAACTAGCTTTCACTTTTCAATTTCAAAATTCAATTCTTAAAAGTAAAAATGATTTCACTTTCACTATCCCCATTTAATTAAAAACATCAAAAGATGTGTACTATGCAATGTAATCTATGGAAGATTTATTTTTCGAAAACTATACAATTGTAATCTATGCGCAATTTTCTTTTTCTTTTCGATGAAATAAGAATGCATTCAATGCACTTTTCGATGAAATGAAAATCTACTTAATGCACTTTTTAGTTTTTAAATCATTAAACACTACAAACAATGTCTAAATATGATCACAAAAATGACTTTTCAAATGCAATGTAATCTAATGCATTTTTACAAAAAGTAATTTTTTGAGATAAAAACTAAACGAATGCAAAAGATCAATTTCTTTTATGGACTACAAAATAACTAATGATGCTTAATGATCAACAAACCAATCATCTTTCCAAACATACAAGTAGAAAACAACAAGTTAATGGACTCAAAGAATCAAAGACTCAACCAAAATTTCACTTTTACCACTTCAAGTATGGGATGGAATTTTTCACACCACAAAGAAACTAAGACCAAAAAAACATAATTTGATGCACACAGAGAAAGAGGATGATCTTAGAGATCAGGAGACACTAGGCATTTTAGTAGAAACCCCAAAAACTCTCAAATTTTAGGACCAACACTAATTTTCATAGCAAAACTCGTGCTAACAGGGTCTTCAATGCTACTTTAGATCCCAAAACCCATGTTGGCAATGCTACTTTTCATAGCAAAACCTGTGATGGTCTATGAAATTGCACTAGCGCGAGGAGACAGTGGAAGACTGGGTTTTCAGCGCAACTATACTTATAAATATCCGTGTTGGCAGCGCGACTGTGTCTGAAAAAATACGTGTTGATCGAGGAACACTTAGGAAAAGCAATTAGAGCTTAAGAAAAAACCTAGACCTGACACTACAGACCATAAACTACTCAAATTACAGAGTCAAAATCAATCGTAATCAACGACTACTAACTAGTTGGCCAAACTAAGCATGGAGGCAAATAAACGAGAAGAGGGGGGAAAGGGTGTAGGATTCCCAAGTGGAGTCACCAATTTGTTATGCATGCAATCTCTTCTTCGGAAAGAAGCGATCCCTCTAGCCTAATGAGTGGGTCTAGTAACAACTGTGACAAAGAATGCAAGCTTTCTTAGTTTAACATTGAACATGAGATAGGGAGATGTCCTACCTCACTCCTATGCAATTGCTTTCTCGATGTTTATGTTGATCCTTTCACTTCCAGGTTTTCTCCTCGCTATACCTTTTGTGTTCAAATACCTGCAAGAAAATCATACGACAACAAACGAAGAGACATAACGTAGATATATTTCAAAGTAAACCATATGACATATCAAGGAGCATCATACTAAACAAGTTAATATTAACAAGTTCATGGAAATCAAAACACACTTTATATTATTAAGTAAATAAAGGGAAGCTTACAACCGGTGCCTTGATGTTGGAGGCATCCTTCAAAATTGAAATCTAAGTCCAAGCCAAGCTCTTCAATCTCTTCTCCTTTCTCATCAAATTGACAACATATAGCCGCAATCAAGAAGAATAATGGCAACCGACAATGACCAACCAAGGCTCACTAGCATGGCACTCTTTTATAGCAGAGTTGGAGAGGTTATGGATCCACTAATGAGGGGGAAAGGTCTTATCTGAAAGGGGAAAATATTTAGAGATAATATCAAGGGTCAAAAATGGGAATATGCAACCATATCCTCAACCAACAAGTACCAGACCTTTGTTCTCGAGAGTTCTAGAGGACAAAGCCTCTGCCCCATTTTTGGAGAACCTGCCTAAAGAGGACCAGCATGACTTTACTGTTGAATTCTAGAGTTGGAAGCGTTGTTCACAGTTTATGGACAAGGTGACAAGTGCGAGGTTATTAAGGAGAGAACAGCGTTGTGCTTGCAATTTAGGGTTTTTTACAAACTTTTCAGAAAGGATTCAAGGAATTTCTCTTTTAGGTATTAAATGATACTTTAAGCATATTATCCAAGATGAATAAGTTTACACAGCTCTTGTCGCTTTGTGACATTTGTGACATGAGTGATAAAAAATATGACACTTAGGATAAGGACTAAGGAATGCGACAAAATACTTTGTAACATGTATCCAATGATCTTCCACCTTTGACTGTATCCCCTCTATCTAATATGTATCCGGATCGAGATCTGTTACCATATGCTCCATTTGTTTTCTCTTTCTTCTCTTGACTGATTATCAACTATCCTTGTTTTTGCAGCACTGACAAGCTCTGAAGGATCATTGTATTAACCTCTACCTGCTTCTCATGTTCCCTTGCAAGTCTTTCCTGAGCCTCAACCCACAGGTCATTGTCTTCTTTGCAACTTCTGATCTATGCCCCCAATATTATCAATGTATTTGTTATGCCAGGAGAATACTCTTCTCCTCGCTACCCAACTGATCTATAGGAAGTGTCACGAGAACTGTATTCTACCATTTTGCTTGTCATCTTTGATTCTCTTCTTCTTGCAACAGTACCATGTTAGATAAACCAAATATATACCATAATTAAATACATACCTTAGTGATGTTCAGAGGAGGCTTATATCATCTGCAAGATCAATCCGCATTAGCATGTAGATGTATCATAAACATATCCATGTAATAACATAACATCACAACAACATCATGCATGACCATGCCAATTGTATACCTTGACCTCATGCATGACAACCATAACCTTAACAACATCATACTTTACCCAAGGAGAGAGAAACCACACTTTGATACCACCTTGTGGTATCACATATGACCCAAAGACAGCACAACCTACTTTGGCACTACCCTGTAACCGCATCCTCCCATATTTACCCACTTTCACCAGCTTGCTTGGGGTAAACATGAGCTAAGGGTCACTATGATAAGACTCAACCTCCTGGGTGACCTTAAAGAAACAGAGTTGACAACTTAAGACCTTATTGACTTCCCTCATGTGCCACAGGACCTCCAGAAGTAATCCAACCCCCCCAGGTGTCCAGCCCTTGAGACAACTCACTTTTTCCCTAACCGAGAGCCCCACTTACTTCCTTGCAAAGGCCTCCATGCGGTTATGGTTTCCCAGTCGCACTCATAAGTCTGCCTCCATGCAACTATGGAATTTTTTTCTCAGTTCTATGCCAGTGAATCCAAATTATGTGCCACTTTTTCAGGCCCATGACTGAGGTCTCTTCCCATAACTGAGTGAAAGTTCCAAAGTTGATAAATGACATTGAAACAATTCTTGTAAACCACTTGGTGAATATACAACCTACAGGTCATGAATGCAAGTATGAACATAAGGGTCTAAAAACTTATCTAAGTTTTAATAAGAAGGGCCACTGCCTTATCACATTTGTTGTCATAACACCAATTAGGTCTTGCATTCATCATTCATTCAATTACAAGTGAAAACATGAAAATAGCCATGACTAAGATCTGAAATAAAACCTTGCTTATAACCATCATATAACCTGATAAATAAAAATAAGCCATTAAAGCCACATAATAACCAATACATTTTCTTATCAAAATTAAGAGACCGGGTTCGAGACTTCCATAATAACTCAGTTTTTATTAAATATAGGAAAAATCGACCGGGTTCGAGACTTCCACGTTCCACCCAACCATAGATTGGCCGAACCAATTATTTCTTTCATCTAATCATACCTGTGCCACATTCCAAGCATGAATGTGGGATCTCATGGGATAAACCAATCCAAAGACAACCAAGGGAATCAAGAGGTTAAACCACCTCCACCCTCTCCATATCGTGATTTCACCCAAACTGGTGTCGAGATCACAAAACTAAACCAAGCTTGGATGCCTCATAATTTCTTCACCAGTACCTTGAGGAATTTTCCTGTCACCACCCTTAGGCTTTACTGTGTATCCCGCCATTACCGATCAAGGGATTCCTAGGCCTTTGGGAATTTTCTTGAGACCACCTCACACGGATCCAAAATATTATGACAATCCAAAGCTCAAAACAGAGAACAATCCCATCACAGCATGGCTATCCGTAAATGGCAAGCCTAGGTTAAAATCCACTTTCAAATCCCAACAAAATCCATGCCAATGACAACAAAAGAACCAAATACCAACATGCACATACCATGCATGTCAAAACTAGCAAGGAAATCATACATGCAATCTGTTATTTGCAAGTATTCATGTTGAAGTTGTTTGATCCTTGCCTTCCTTTGCTTTCCTTGCCCTTATTTTCTTTTCCTTTCCTTTCCTTTGTTATTCCTTTCCGTTCCTTCTCCTTCCTTCGCTTGTTTTCTTTCTTTCTCCTCTTGGTGCTCTTCTCCTCTCTAAGACTAATTCTAAAACTGAACTCACAAAAGGTTACCAACTGATGCTCTGAAATATTTTTTTGATGAGGCCTCTAATTTCTTCAATTTTCCATTATTTTCCTTCATTTTGTAGGAATTTACAAGGTAAGTTCCTTCGATCAAAAACCAAAGGTCACCACTCACAAACAGATCACATATCAGTACACCAATATTTGACATGGTTAAAACCCTCAAAGAGGGAAATAGTCCACGGCCTGAGCCCTGGAGTTGCACCAAGGGTGTTGCAACTCCCAAGGGTTGTCCTACTTTACTTTATCAACATGGGGTTCGTACAAACTTGGAGGTGACAGTGCTATATACACAATAGATGCATCATACTCATGTCATCCTCTTCCACTCTATGAAAGGGTGCTACTTCTAGGGTTTCTCAATGAAGTTTGTCACACTTCAATGAAACTAAAATAAATTGCAGAAAGGAAATTACATAAAGGAAATTGAATTAAATTGCTTAAAATAAATGACAGGAAAGGAAACTAATTCTAACTTGCTAAAAAGAAATGGCATAAAGGAAACTAATTTAAATTGCAAAAAGGAAATGACAGAAAGGAAACTAATTTAACTTGATGAAATGAAATGGTAGAAAATAAACTAATTTAAATTACACTTAACTTGGACAATTGACTAAACACACCATACTTATCTTATGCTCTATCTACCATGCTACCATGCTTTTAACCATGCAACTATTCATGATCTAACTAAACTTGAAAAAGTGTTGCTTGCAGTTGGGAGCAAAAAGGGATAAATATGATAATGGAAGGCTTAACACATGGGACAAGGCTTGCAGGTGGAAAGTGGGATTTAGACTTCATTAAACCTTATGATATCACAAATATGATTTGGAGTGGGAGGCTTGAAATATGTGATGGCAGAGTTGTAATTGGCGGATAGAAATGTGATATGCGATATGCGAAATCGCAATCGCAATATCGTAAATCGGGCAGAGTGACAGAAGTGTTGTTCGGGAGGCGGATGCGAAATGTGAAATACGATACGGGAAGGTGATTTGAAATGTGATATGCGATATGCGAAATCGCAATCGCAATATCGTAAATCGGGCAGAGTGACAGAAGTGTTGTTCGGGAGGCGGATGCGAAATGTGAAATACGATACGGGAAGGTGATTTGAAATGTGATTGCGATAAGGATGAAATTTGAGAAATGCGAAATGCGATGGGTGGCGTGGCGGTAGGACCGGTGGCAGAGTGCAATAACAATATCGCAATCGGCGTCAAGAGCGATAAGTATTAACAAGAACCACATGAAAATGTTATTTGTGATTGCGAATGGGAATTGCGGTAAGTTTGAAGGAATGGGGAAAGGTTGATTTCCAAAGGTTTTTCGAATATTTTCGTAATGATCGGTAAAGGTAAGATGAAAGGGAAAATCGTAAAAATGTTGAAGAACGACAAAGGAAGGAGATGGAGGATCCTGCGAGATGTGAGATGTGATAGCGGGGGTTTCGAGGAAGAAAGGGTGAAGGTCAAACTTTTAGCATTTTAAAGTGTTTTGTGAATAAAAAGGGCGTGACAGCTAATAAGAAGAGAAAGGAGGGAAGTGGAGGCATAACATCAGTGTTTAGGCCGTGAAGAAAGAGATGGAAAATGAAGCAAGAAGGCGCCACAGAGCTGATCTAGGGTTTTAGCACTGATTACTACAATCAAACCTGTGGATTCATGCATGAAAAACAGATGAAATGCGTGGTAAAAACAGTGAAAGAGAGACTCGAACTTGGTAATGCAATTTCTTCCCTAAACTCAAACAAAAAGAAATTTTTGGCATGTGGGAAGGTCTACCCTGCTCAAACTCTATTAACAGAGATGAGCGGGGGAGGCTTGACCACAAATTTTGGAGTTTCTCCCCTATTCTATTATTCTCATAAGCAAATGAGGAACTACAATAGCAGAACTGAAATAAAAAACTAAACAACAATGAAACTATCAGAAGCATATCTAACTAAATGACAACAAAAAAACTAGTTAAATGATAGAAAGGAAAGAATGATAACATGAGAGAAGTCGAGGGACATGGGTTGGGCCCTAACCCCCGAGCCTCGCTCTCTGAAACTAGATCAATAAAATAAAATCTGACTGCTCATTGCATTACAAGAATACATTCTTATTACATCCCGAAGGTCTGAAACAACAAAATCCTAATAGAATGGAAAATAATGGCATGGGATGGAATGGAATGCAAATGGGATGGAAATGGAATCGCCTGGCATCGAATGGACCGAAAATCAACTGGACCGGAATCGAACCTCATTAGCTCTTGATCAGCGTTATTTATCCTCAAGGGCAGCTACCAACAACTCCCTATAAAATAGTGATTGAGTCCACTTTGACTCCAAGTAAACCATATATTGAGTGCACTTCGTCTTCAGTTTGCTTGGATTCCTTTGATAGTTAAGGAGGGTGGACAACCCCCTTGAATCTCTCCAAGATTTCTCCATAATTTCTTGATATCGTGCTCATTTATCCCTCAATCTTGATCTTCCAGTGGCAAGGAGCAAGTCCCTAAATTATCTCCTTCTCCAGATCTACAAATCTGCCCAATATTCTCACAATATTTTACAAAAATAACCAATATTAGGCACAAATATACAATTACCTTTAACCCTTCCTAAGAACATATTAAAGCATAAGAAAACATTATTAAGTGTAGAAGGAGAGATTTAATATATCTTATTATGTGCATAAGAAAGGTAGATGGGCCTAAGAAAGGTTAGATGGGTCTTATTTAATGTTTATTTAGAGGCCCATCACTTCTCTCATAAATGGTTACCATACAAATGACCCTCCATGCTCTCTAACTAGAGATCATGGACCAATCGTGTGCTAAGACATGGATCAAGTGTCGGTAATACCGAGGAAATAGTGAACCGTCGGATCACTACATATCGTTACTGTTGGATTATAAGTTACAAATGTACATAGTAAAGAAACACACTTTACCTAACTCTACACTAGACCAAGTTATACTTAACTATTTCCTATGTGTCAGAATATCCTAACATCCCTCCTTAAGAACAACTTGGGATAGGATTGAAGGATTTACAAAGGTGACACAATAGAAGACTATTTCCTATGTGTCGGAATATCCTAACATCCCCCCTTAAGAACAACTTGGGATAGGATTGAAGGATTTACAAAGGTGACACAATAGGAGAAGTAAGGAGGCATTAGAGCCTACCCCCCCTTAATGATAACTTTCCTTGACTCCAAGCATAGATCGAAGTTTGGTAAACTTCACTTTTGAGAGAACCTTTGTAAAGATATCAACAACTTGATCATTGGTTGAACAATACTGCACTTCAATAACATGATCATGAATAAGTTTTCTGATGAAGTGTATGTGTATCTCAATGTGTTTCATGTGCTGATGTTGAACTAGATCTTTGCATAGTTTAATGGCACTCTTATTATCACACCAAAGTGTAGTTGTATGCTGCTGATGAATACCAAATTCATACAAGATCTAACGAAGCCACGGGGCTTCCTTGCTGGCTTCAACAGCACCATGATACTCTGCTTCTGTCGAATAAAGAGAGATGGCACTTTGTTTCTTACAAGACCATGTTATGGGTCATGAACCAAGAGTGAATACATAGCTGCAGTAGACTTTCGGTCATTAGGGTCACCAGCCCAATCAAAATCAATGAAACTAATCAACAATGGAGATGCTCCTACAATGTAAAGAATCTTGAACTGAACTATACCTAGAATATATCAAAGTATTCTTTTATCTTATTTCCAGTGACTTTCATGAGTTTGGTGCATAAACCGAGCAACAAGACCAACGACAAAGGAAAGGTCAGGATCGGTATGGGTTAGATACAGAAGTTTACCAACAAGTTGACAGTATAAGGTAGCATCAACTTCAGGGGAATTACAAGTGACTGAAAGCTTGACTCCAGACTGAAAGGGAGAAGGGGCTAGCTTACAGTCTTCCATGTGAATGTGGCGTAGAAGATCACAAACATACTTGGATTGAGAAAGGGTAATACCTTCTTTGGATTGCAAGACTTGAATACCAAGGAAATAATGCAAGTGTACTAAGTTTCTCATTTCAAAATTATTTTTGAGGCTAGACTTCACATGTTTTATATGTTTGGGATCACTACCAGAAAGGATAAGATCATCAACATAAATAACAAGGATGATTAAGGACTTACCCACTTTCTTGGTGTAGACAGTGTTGTCGAAATGACATCTATAAAAGCCATTATCTAAGAGAAATCTATCCATTTTGGCATACCAAGCCCGAGGGGTTTGTTTGATACCATAGAGATATTTCCTAAGGCGACAAACAAGGCTAGAGTCATTTTGGATAAATCTAAGGGGTTGTTCCATGTCGATTTATTCACGCAAGTCCCCATGTACGAAGGCGGATTTAACATCCATCTGATGGACTTCCCATTAAAAGGAGGCAACAATGGAAAGAACATGACGAATATAATTCATTTTTGAAATAGGGGATAAGGTTTCAATATAGTCAATTCCTTCAACTTGTGAAAATCCTTTAGAAACAAGACGAGCTTTATGTTTATCCACTTTTCCATCTCGTCCAAACTTTGTTCTTTAAATCCATTTGCATCTGACAAGTTTTATTCCCTTTGGAAGAGGAACAAGATCCCAAATATCGTTTGCCAATAAGTAACGATATTCTTCATTCTTACCTGCATCCCATTCTAGATGACCTGAAGCTTATTCAAAGGTGTCTAGATCAGGATTTTCTAGAACTTCAGCCAATAAGGAAGAGGCTCTTTTGAACTAAGAATGTGTACGACGTTGATCTGCAAGGTCACCTGCAAGAGAACCTGCTGCATCCTGAGTAGAGCAGACCCATTTTGGAAGTTGTGGAGATGAAGGAAGATCTTGAGGAGGTGGAGGATGATTGTCATCCTCGTTGTCATCATCCAAACTAGAAGGAATGTTGTAAAAAACAGAAGTAGAGAGAGGTGGCACATATTTTGAATCGGGCTTGCAGGACAAAGGTGGCACACCTGCCAAACTAGGCTCGCAGGCCGATATATTTTCATCAAATTTTACATTTCTTCTAATGATTACATTTTTGGAATTTGGTTGAATAAGTCTATATCCTTTGACATCCTCAGAATATCCGACAAAAATGCATTTTTCACTCTTAGGTTCTAAGGCTTTATGTTTCTCATCTTGAATATGGGCCCAAGCTTCACTTCCAAAAACACGAAAGTGACTTACATCGGGTTTGATTGAGCTCTAGGCTTCTTCTGGAGTTATATTCCTTAAAACTTTAGTAGGAGTGTGATTTACTATGTAAATTGCAGAGTTAATTTCTTCTACCCAAAAATTAAGACCAAGTCCTTTAGATTGAAGCATACAATTAGCCATTTATTTTAGAGTGCGATTCTTCCTTTTAGCTATGCCATTTTGTTGTGGAGTATACGGAACAGTATGTTGCATTTGAATGCCATGCTCAATGAAAAAGTTGATAAATTTGTTGTTAACATATTCTCCTCCATTATCAGATCTTAACTTAAGAATTTGATGTCCAGATTGTTTCTCGACAAAGGCCTTAAAGGCCAAGAACATGTTAAAAACTTCACTCTTGAGTTTTAAGAAATATATCCAAGTGTGTCTGGAAAAATAATCAATGAAAGTTAAAAAGTACTTGTAGTGAGAAAAAGAAACAACTGGAAGTGGACCACATAAATAACTGTGCATAAGTTGCAAAGGGGCTGAAGCGTGCCAAGAGGCACATTTGTCAAAACTATCCCGATGATGTTTTCCGAGTACACAAATAGAACAAACACCATCTCGGCTAGATACCATAGGAAGACCTGTCACCATATTTTCTTTACATAGAGTTTGAAGAGAGCGATAGTTTAAGTGACCAAATCACTCATGCCAAAGTTTGCTCACTTCATCATTATGAGCAACAAAAACGGAGGGAAGACAGGATGACCCAAAGTTGTCAAACTTGTAAAACCTTGTGGAATCATCAGCAATTCTAGTAGCTAAAATATGTCTAGGATCTCTTAGGTCCTTAATTACAACATCATGAGGTGAGAATTCTATTGTTTTCCCTTCACCTGAATGAGTTATCTGATAAAAAGATAGAAGATTGCAAGACAAGGTAGGAACACATAATACATCATTAAACTGACCATTATCTAGATGAATGGTTCCAACAACACTAAGAGATCTATCATCACCAACATAAATGTTTTTGGTGTTACAATCATTTAAATAAGAAAACATGGCTTTATTTTTGGCCATGTCGTAAGAGGCTCCAGATATAATGAGCCACTCATGAGAATGAGAAGAAGAAGATACATTTAATGCATAACGAGATCTTGATGCTTGAAAATCACATGCAGAAAGTGCCATTCCCAAAGATGAAGTTGAAGAGTTCTCCAAATGGATGTTTTGCTTCTTCATTGCTACTTCCAAGGCTTCCATCTTCTTAAAACATTTTGACTCTACGTGGCCATCATGATTACAAAAGTTGCAATGTCTATATGTCTTCTTCCCTTTGTTTTTATTTTCCTTATCAATTTGTGGAGTTGATTTTTCAGTTTGCAGCTGAAATTGCTTAAGACCCTTGTTTGGTTTATGACCATTCTTTTTAGAATGCTGCTTCTTAGGATTCTTTGGATATCGTTGTTGTTGGGATGTTAATGCTTTCTTAGAAGAGTTTCCAGTATTGATAAGACCAAGGTGTAATATTTTTTCTTGTTCTCTTATCAAAGAATCAAAAAATGCATCAAAAGAGGGGGACTTGTAGGTTGTCCCTTGAGAAATGAGGGCTTCTCTAGTGGAATGGAAGGTGGAAACAAATACAGAGTATGCAGAGCCTAGCTTAGCAATAATGGAATAGATAAGACTACCATTTTCCTTTTTGACCTTACAACCTTCTAAAAGAATTCTAAGGGCCTTGAATTTGGACAAAAAATCTTCAATAGAGTAGAAATTATTGGGGTCCAAAGTAAGCAACTCATTTTCAAGCTGGTGGACTCTAATTTAAGTTTGAATGTCAAAAATAGTATTTAGCTTTTTAGCAGTTTCATGAGGGGAGTCAATTTCTTGGATATGAAATCTAAGATCTTGAGCAATGGACATTCCTATCAACCATCTTGTTTGATCTTGTTTATTTTCCCATTTATCCTTTTTATCTTTATCAGAAGGTGTAGATTCTTGTCCTGAGGCTATTCTATAAAGCCCTTTACTTTTAAGTAAGTCTATCATGTAGGATAGCCACTGGAAATCATTGGTGTTGTTAAGAATAACTGAGAATGCACTTTCCATTTTTTGAAACTGAAGCTGAAAAGGTTGAAACCAACTTCTCCAATGGAAATATCTCGGAAAATTAGGCCGGTTAAAAAAAATGGCTCTGAAAATCGCTTCCAGATGAAGAAGTTATGCATTTTTGAAAAAAATGTGTAGTAGATGACGAATAATTACGTGATAGGTTGAAAGTTGATGATGAAGTTGTACTTTTAAAAAAAATCTCTCATTTTCCAAACTTAATACAATAAGCTCACTTTAAAAAAAACGCCAAAAGGCTTTTTAAGAAAAAATAACTTAACAAAAGGATTTTTAGAAAAAAAAAGTTTGACAAAGAAACTTGAACCCAAGACCTTTATTCTCATAAAGTAACTTTACACCAAGCGAGCTAGTAAAAGGATTTTGTAATTGTTTGAAATGAGGAAGGGGGTGTTTTTTTTTTTTTTTTTTTAAATCATCTTTGGTTTGCGTGCTTTTTCCTGCAAAAAAAAAACTCAAACGTGTACACAATGAAAACAAAAAAAAAAACAAGTTTTACGACAAAAGCGTTAGATTTCTAGTTAGTCCGTCTGTCAACTATATATTTTTCTTGCTATTTCTAATTTCCCGAGATCGCACAAAGTCACGGGGAAATAGCATACGTAGCAGAAAAATCTCGTCTTCTTGTTTTTTATTTACTAGATCGCACACAGTGCAGAGCAAAGAGAATACGCATAGAAGAGGGTATAGATCCAACAATTAAAATATATATATATATATATATATATATATATATATATATATATATATATATATATATATATATATATATATATATATATATATATAAACCGAAATAAACAGAGGGCTTAATAAATAAAACTGCAAAAAAATGCTTTATACCTCCAGATCTAAAATGACATAATTTGGTCAACCGAAAACATTTTCGCATGAAACGAAAGGGGTTCCTCACTGTAACAGAGGCTCCAGACACAACATAGCAGTTCTCCCGGCCCAAAAGTGGTCAGAAATAGTATATCTTGAAAATGGCAATCGCATGCAGTTAAACCACCTTTGAATTTGGGTCAACAACAGATGCGACCCTCGAAATAGCTCTGATACCATGTAGGAATTTATAGGGTAAGTTCCTTCGATCAAACACCAAAGGTCACAGATCACAGATCAATACACCAATATTTGATGTGGTTAAAACCCTCAAAGAGGGAAACAGTCCATGGCTTGAGCCAACGTGGCCACTTAAGGCAATTTATTAATATAAAGAAAAAAAATTTACATAAGCTTCTTTCATAAACGGTTAGCGGACAAATGACCCTCCATGCTCTTTAAATAGAGATCATGGACCAATCGGTGTTAAGCCACGAATCAAGTGTCGGTAATACCGAAGAGAGAGTGAATCGTCAGATCACTACATATCGTGACCGTCAGATTATAAGTTACAAATGTACATAGTAAAGAAATACATTTTACCTAACTCTACGCTAGACCAAGTTATACTTAACTATTTCCTATGTGTCGGAATATCCTAACACATTTTCCTCCTCACATGCAACCTGTGACATTTCATCTTCTTTTTCTCCTAATTTCCATTATTTTCATAAATAATGTACCAAAAATACTTTTTTCCTTTCCAAAACCTTACCCATTGCCTTTGCTAAATTCCCCTTAGCCATAAACACAACAAGTGATGCCCACTAGGATATTTTTCCCAACATTCAGCTTGGAATAAGTGTCCCTTGCCCGTGATCTTATTTTACCTTTATTAACTTTTATTACATGAACTTTTAACCCAAGACTGTTACAAAACTAATGAGCTTAGCTCATTGTGCGGAGCTTCGCACTCCCGCACAAGTGAAAATAAATAAAGAAAAATGTAAATAGTTTTTTAATTGTCAACATAAAAATTATCAGAAATCATCATCAATAAACATTCCAATTATGTGTTCTGCATGGATACTATTCCAAATCTAAGCATATTTATTGATCACGTATCTTGATACAATTCTGAGTATCGTTTTATTGGTTGTTGCAATTAGAAAACGAATATGGAAAATATCTAGACAACAAATAACTTGGGACGGTTGACATGGCGGTGATATATGAAAACTCCACACAATGTCTACTTGATGCAGTTCTTTATCGACCTCTTCAACACACACAGACATATGTCATTAGGTTTTACATTTTTCTTTATTTATTTTCACTTGTGTGAGAATGTGGAGCTTCGCACAATGAGCTAAGCTCATTAGCTTTGTAATAGCCCTGGGTTAAAATTTTATTGAATAAAAGTTAATAAAGGTAAAATAAGATCATGGACAAGGGACACTTATTCCAAGTTGAATGTTGGGCAAAATATTCTAGTGGACAGCACTTGTTGTGTTTATGGCTAAGGAGAAATTGGCAAAGGCAATGGCCAACGATTTGGAAAAGAAAAAATGTCTTTTTGATACATTAGTTATGAAAGTAATGGAAATTAGGAGAAAATGAAGGTGAAATGTCACAGGTTGCATGTGAGGAAGAAAATGAAGGAAAATAATGAAAAATTGAAGAAATTAGAGGCCTCATCAATAAAAATACCTCAGAGAATCAGTTGGTAGCCTTTTGTCAGTTTAGTTTTAGAATTAGTCTCGGAGAGGAGAAGAGAACCAAGAGAAAAAAGAAAGCAAGCAAGTAAAGGAAAGACAAGGAAATGAAAGGAAAAGCAAAGAAAGACAAAGAAAGCAAAAGAAAGCAAGAATTAAGTAACTTCGCACAATGAGTTCCGCACTCTCGCACAAGTGAAAAAATATATATATATATATATATATATATATAGTTTTTTAATCGTGCAAAAAAAAAACAAAAAAACAACAACAACATCGAGAATCATCGACATTAAACACTCCAATTATGTGTTCTACGTGGATACTATTCCATTGCTAAGAATATTTATTGATCTAGTACATTGCTAAGTATCATTTTAATGAGTGTTGAAGATAGAAAACGAATATGGAAAAATTCACAATTATTTCCGAGTAAGAGGGCATTCATACATCAATTGGGAAGCTAAAAAGTCAGTGAATTTGAATACTTGTGTTCCTTAGACAATTTGAAAAGATGCAGTTTGCATTTAAATACGAAGTTGTCTACCCAACATACATAATAGCCTAGATGATAGTTTTTTGCCGGAATCCGGTAAAATACAATTTTAAAAATCAAGTACTTGGAGTGTTTGAATTGCATTTTTTATAATGGAAATGAATTCAAAACTATCAAAAACTCTTAGGGCACCAAAAATACTGAAGTTTAACAACTACGAACAAGTTTCTGCTAAAATCTTTACCGATTTTTTTGAAAATCTTTACCGAATTCTAAGTCATTCTATTACTTTTTTATACTAAGCGTTTAAATACATCTTGCAATATACACGTACTTAGTCCTTTTCGACTCCTTTAATAATTCGACGACAAGTGTCAATAGTGCACTATGTGTCTCTAAGGCTTGTAACAACCCTGTGAAGCTCTTGAATTGGGATTTTTATGTCCATGTCAACATCAACGATGCGAAAGGCGTTTGTAAGGTCGTCGTTGTGGGGAATATACCTTTATTGGCGGCAATGGTGGTGGTGTCGACGATGTCAACAGTGTTGAGGGAAATTAATTATTGAAGGTTGATGCAACATGGCATGATGCGGAGAAAGCTTTCATAAGATCATAACACATTGTAAGAGGAGCGTATCATGGTCTATCCATTCCATTAACGAAATAACCAAGAAGGCATGGCAGGATGCATGTGAAGCTTTTCTCGGCTTTTATTGTTCCTAGTTCCAAGAACGTTTTTTTAAGATTGATTACCTTAGATTTCCCCATGGCACGCTAAGCAAAGGAATCAAGATGTGAAGCTTATCAAAGAGCAAACCTAAAGTTTTCCACCACGCTTTGATTTCTCTAGAGAGTTTGGGTGTGCCAAAATATAATTCAATACAATGGTGTGGAAATTGTGTTTTCTTGTATTTGGTTCTTAATATCTTTTTCCTAATCCGATGATATGAATTGTTCTCATATCGGTTTTCTTGAAATTGTATCGATAAAACTATTTTGTGATCATTTATTATTTTCGTGTTGGTTTTATGAAATTGTATTGGTAAATTGTTTCGTGGTTAATCAACAATGCAATTGAAATGATCAGATTGGAAGGGCGAGTATGTCGTTCGATGTATAGCGGAGGGTGTGTCCGGGCTTAGGGATGACTATGTTCCATTTAAATGTCACCCAACTTATGATTTGGGAAACATTTCAAATATATTTTCGCCACCCCATTACTGTTTCTGTTGAGTTTTAAGAGGTATTGTGTATACACCGACAACTACACTTCCATAGTGTTGTGTGGAGGTGGCTTTAGTTGTGTGGAGGTTGAAGCCACCTCCGTTATCCACACTCCTCATGGTTTTTTGAACTTAGATATTTGGGAAAATACTAAAAATATACTGAACCAATCATTGGACGAAAACATGGTGCATAATTTTCCTGATTTTATTATTATTATCTTAGGTTTGGATACTTCTCGCGTTCACTTTTTTTTTTCAGCATGAAAAATACATCTGGTGTATATAGTGTACCAGGGCACATAACAGACCTCATAAAAACATTCTGAAAGACATATTTAATAACAGCCATCAGTCTTTACATAAACAACACTCTTTACATATCTTGGTTATCCTGTATCAAAATAACACTGATAAGTGTTCATCACAAAAACTTGGCTTCCACAGATACTTTGTCCAAACCCATAAGCAATTTCTCCATGATGCAAATTCAGTAACACGAAAAAGACAAAAAGTGATGCTTTTCCTGCCCTTTCTGCAAATATTGTTTTAAATGATTTAATTTAAGTTCACCTTCCCTATGGCTCCAAGTCCATTTGAATTGAAAAACTCATATTCCATTTCACCAAATCTGCCATTTAAACCCCTTTTTGATAGTCGATCAGCTTCCTGGTTCTTCTCCTTGAACACATGACTAAAAGTGATATGGTTAAATGAACTCTTTAAAGTATATATCCGCTCCAGCCAGTGGTTTAGATATGTCGGGTTCAGGTTTGTTCCTATGTTCAGATGTTCTATGATCACTTTCGAGACCCCATAAACCCACAGCTCCTCCAGAAAAAGATATGAAGCAAACCAAAGCAGTCCCCATATTGCAATAATTTTTGCCCTAGTGTTTATGCCTCTTCCCCCATTCCAGAAAATTTTGTAATGGCAATCTGGTGCCATCAGTAACCATGCTCTGCATCCACAGTTCTGGTTTTGAGATGCCCCATCAAAGAAACCTGCGGGGTATCGAATTTCAAAAGGTCGGAGCCTCATGTTATCCTCTGGGGGTTTTCTGTGTTTCTTCTTCAATAAGTTTATCAGTTCCACTGAGCTATAAATCTTCATACAAATTTCTTGTGATGTGTGCTTCTTGCCTTCAAATATCCTTCTGTTCCTACAAATCCAAATGTGCCAATGAAACAGAAAAGGGATAGTTCTCCATATTTTACCCCTCCTGAACCACCATCTCACACAGTCTTTTGTCGTAGTGTAATACGGAGGAGGCAGCTTAAAAATGGCACACAAGTGATTTAAAGTTTCTTTGGCAAAAAAACACTTATAGAAAAGATGTGTGTTATCTTCCTCATTTTCCCCGCATAAGATGCATATGTCGAGCCCCTGCCAGCCCTTTTTCTGTAGGTTTTTCCATGTCAAATTTTTATTTCTCCAAATGAACCACAGTAGAATTATCATTTTGATCTGCACTTTAACTTTCCACATGTATTTGAACCAGCACTATTGTTCATCACCCCAGCGACTTTTGATGATTTCTCTATATGCTTCGTTTGAGTTTATCTGTTCACCCATTTTCGTCCTGAACCACGTCAGGCTGTCCCCTTTTACATTCCTTTTAAGCCCCATTTCTTTCATTGATTGAATATAATTTTCCCAGTCCGCTTTCCAAAACTCGTTTAGGCCAACGTTTTTATATGATTTCCATATTGGAATGTCTCGTTCCCAATCTTTAATCATCTGTCGCAAATAGAAAATGCCACCCTGATTTATCTGTGCTATAATTTCTCTGCAAATGTTGATCGGTTTTCCTTGTTCCTTAAACTGCTCACTTCCCATCAGTATTTTGTTTCCTTCTCCAAAATTCCATTCGATGCATTCCTCCATGACAGGCCTAACCTTGCAAAATCCCTTCCAAATTTCAAACCTTTGATGGACTGCGTCCCATCCTGTCATCAAGCTATCCTCCGGCCCTTTCTATCCCAAGTATTTATATTTGATAATCCCCGACCACAATCCTGTCTTAGTCAAACCTCTCCATAAATATTTTAGAATGGGAGCCTTACCGAAAGATTCAATCTCCATAATTCCCCATCCTCCTCTTTCTTTTGGTAAGGTGATATTATCCATTCGAGCCAGATGAAAGGATTTATGATCCTTTCCTCCTTGCCAAATGAATCTAGCAATGTGCTTCTTAAAAATGGGCCCAGTAGACCGAATACTGTTGTAATATCGCTTGTATCAAGATAAGGCGACCCCCCTTTGATAGCCATCTAGTAGACCAGACTTGTATCTTCCTCAAAATTTTCTCTGGTATACAATTCCAATCCTCAACCTTATAAAAAGTGGGCTTCAGTCTAAACCCCAGATAAGACAGTCCATCGTGAAGAGGAGCAACCTTGAAATTTAACAACCTCCCCACCTCCTGAAAAAATTCTTCCTCTCCTTACCCGTGATATAAGCAAGACTTTTCATAACTAACCAACATCTCCGATGCTCTACAGAAACCATTTAGTATGTTTTTAAACTGCCCCCAACTATTCCAATCCATCTCCCCAAAAACAAGAATATCATCCACGAACAGACTATGAGATACTGACTTACCTCTACAGATGTCGATCCCCTTGAATAAGCCCAGCCTCATCGCTTTTTTTTATCTTCAATCTCAGCGCATCCATTGAAAGAATAAAAAGCAAAGGGGATAAAGCACAGCCTTGTCTCAACCCCCTCCCCGGGTTGAAGAACTCAGATGCAGATCCATTTATGAGCACCGCCATTGAGGTCCGAGTGACACAGCCCATGATCCATTCCACCATTTTCCTATCCAGGCCGATTTTATATAGTATCAGCCTGATGAAATTCCAATCAAGCCTATCATATGCCTTGTTTAAATCAATTTTTATAACTTCAACATTCAATGTTTTTGTCTGAATTGTGTGAATCAGCTCTTGCGTGACGGCCACAGCGCCATGAATACTTTTATCCATAAGAAAACCCGATTGCTCCACAATGATATGCTTTGATAAAGCCCCTTTGATACGCTCCGCAATTATTTTAGAGTTAATCTTATACAAAGTGTTACAGACGGAGATCGGTCTATAGTCGTCAAATGAGATTTTCCCTTTCTTTTTTGGAATCAAGGCTAAAAAAGTTGAATTTATGGCCCCGTGGCTCCTTCCCGACATCTTTATTTCATTTACCATGTCCGTGAGCTCCTTTGAGAAATTATCAAAAATGTAGAAAAAAGTCCGGGGTCCAGCCATCTGGCCCCAGACTCTTATCCAGCGCGAATGATTTCAGTACCGTTTTCACCTCTTCCGAGCTAACCTTCTTCTTCAAATTTAATAGTTCCTCCTATGAAAACATGTTCGGGAACTCATTTATGTAATCCATCTATCCCACTATATCAGTCAGCTCCTGTTTTTTGTAGAGATTACCAAAGTAGTTCATTGCCGCCCCCTTGATCCCCTCTGTGGAATTAAAAATTTTCCCCTCTACCTCAATGTTCCAAATAGCATTTGTGCTCCTCCTCCCATTTGCAACCTTACGAAAAGAATTTGTATTTTTGTCCCCGCTCTGAAGCCACGTAACTTTGCTTTTTAGTCTCCACCCCTTTTCTTCAATCAGAAGAAATTTCCTATATTCTTCTTCTAATGCCTTTAACTTCACCCAGTAATCCGGAATAGGTCTCCCTTCCTCCAGGTCCTTCAGTATCTGAGTCCTTTCCATCCTTATGTTTCTGATCCTATCCTTCATTTTAGCTTTTTGTCCTATATCCCAAATTTTAACTTCTTTCTTCAGATTTCTCAGCAAATTTACTAAGTAGACCATCGCTGGCATACCTTCTGGTCTCTTGTTTTTCTTAAGATATTTTTTTACCAACACATTAAAAGAGGACTCCTCAAGCCACGGTCTGTTAAATTTAAATGGGATGCCACTCCTTCAGGTCTCAAAATCCCATTTCAGGATGATCGATCTATGATCCAAAACAGTCAGATCCCCCGCATCTGCCTCAAGATTCAGCATTCTAAGTCGAAGACCGTTGCTGATGACAAACCTGTCAATCTTCTTCCCTATAAGATCCTGACCAGACCGCCCATTTAACCAGGTAAAATAGGAATCCTTAAACTGAATGTCACGTAGTCCTGCATTGTTAAAAATCCCTTTAATGTCATTTGCTAAAGGATCCCGCATTCTTTTCATCCCCCATACATCTTTATCACATAAAGCGCAATTGAAATCTCCAGCAATCAATAGGTTACTTAAGGACAACATACCACAGTCATCCATCCTATGCCAGAAATCCATTATATCAAGATAAGGAGCGTAAATGTTTATAAGATGAATTCTTTCCTGAAAACCACGACAAAAACCCGATAAGAGAATGCCACCAAAAACGCTGAAGGCTTTCATGGACGCCCACCTTGGATCCCACATGGCCACCAAGCCTCCGGAGCGGCCCTCAGCACATTTAGCCGATGAATGCCAATCTGGGAGCATTTTCTGAAAATAAAGGTTAGCACAGACATCAGGTTGCATAGTCTCCTGAATAAAAATAAAAGTAGGCTTACATAAAGAAAAAAAATTCGACACAGACAGGAATTTTCCCCTGTCCCCCAACCCCCTCATACTTAAGGAGACAAACTTCATCATGGACTCACAGGCTTCGGGGTCAACGCTCCAAGGACCCGACCAATTTCTATGGAAACCGGCACCTCACAAAAATTTCCTTCTGGTGAGAAATCCGGAATATCAGAAATAAGGTTTAGTTTCTTTTTCCGCTTTGGGCACCCCCGATCCCGTCTGATGGTGACATTGGATCTCGACTGAGGACTAATGACAACAGGCGAAGTCGGCCCTTTACCTGTGTCAATCGACAAAGGTTCCAAAGAAGAGTCCTGACCCAGAAGAAGGAGCTCAAGGTCGCTCCCAATTGAGTTTCTCGGGGATTGCGTAGCTTGGTCACTCGTCACCGGAGACCCTGACTCAATGACCAGTTGAGAAGACTCGAAAAAAGACTCAGTTGGCTGCACAGATAGGGTCTGGTTCGGGACTATTACAGAGGGACCCAACTCAGTTACCAAAGGAAGAGAGGCTCCCGACTCAGTTACCAAAGGAAGAGAGGCTCCGGCCGACATAAAAGGCCCCGACTTGGACTGGTAAAAACGCTGCCCCCAGGGTATATAAGGAGACAGACCATCAGAGTAATCCCCCCCACCCCGAACCAATGGAGAAAGTGGAACAGACATCCAACAGTCAATGTTTTTTACAATGATAGAATCATTTTTTCCAGAGACAATTCTATCAGAAAAAGTCACAGTTGACTTACCCGATGAAGTTGTTGGCGCCCCGTCCCACAGAGAATCCACATCAGTTTGATTTGAGCAAGTCCATCGCTTCTGCACCAGCTTTTCGTCTCGCCTCCCAGCGAACACCTCTTGACGTTTAACACAGTTTTGGATCAAATGGCCCGATGCATGACAGAAGAAACACCTAAACGGCATCTTCCAGTAGTCAATAGTTTGTCTATAGACCACCCCGTTCCAAGATAAATCAATCATTGCTAGCAGGCCGCCCGCAAACGACGCTTCAACCTGAATCCATTCAGTCCTTTTATCGAAAACCCCAAAACACTTCGGATCCACATATCTACACGTACCTATGTTGTCCCCTATAGCTTTTAACACTTTCAGGCTCCAAAATTGTAGTGGCAGGCCGTCCATCTTTACCCACATCAGATGGTTAGCTGGTGCATTGTGGCGAGGATGAAAACCGGCATCCCATTTGTGTAGAGCCATGAAACTTTTTCCAGTCACCCAATTCCTCCCCAGTACCTCAACAACATCCTTGTCTTTCAGTAAATGAAAATAGTACCATCCCCATTCCAGTCTGCTGATCTTCGGTCTATATCCCAGCAATTTTTCCCATTGCGCCATCAGCCAATCCATTAGGTTTCCTTTCCCAAAATTCTGGAAATTCCACCTCCCCAAAACAGCTCTATTTGATAGCCCCTCAATGTGATCCCACATCACATCACATTTGAAGCTCAACAGACACACTTCCTCTCCCGGTTTAATTGGCTTCTTGCTTCCACTTTGAGATGGTAACTCAGCTGTGTATATGACCGACTTCGCTTTTAGATTTTGCTCATGTGACAGAGCGCCCAGAGCAGGTTGGTCTAAAGCGCTAATGGAATTATTTTCCGATAAGGGAGACTTTCGGAGCTTACAAGCAGTCCCTTGGCTCTCTGCCACTCCAATCTCACGTAAGAAAGACACGTCTATCACCTCCGCATCACATTTGGCTACAAAAGCCTCCAAATCATCCACGCTTCCCATCTTTCACGTCGTAAATCCCACGTCAGCGCCGGATCCGACTTGTAATTTTTTACCACAAATGGTACCGTTGGCTCATACACGTACCCCTATCGCTCACCTTTCCACTAGTCTACAGATTGGAAACAACCCGCTCAAAAAGACATGTCCAGCATCCATCAACAGCTGGCACCATCACAGATTTCCAATAATAGTTGTTTGGCATCGCATAAAACTTCTCTTACATCTGGGTTGTGGAAACCATTAATGATAAACATTACCCGACGCCCCACAGTGCACAGGATTTGATTTCTATAGAAAAACAGAATAAAATCACAAGCCTCTAGCCTCACCACTAAGGTACAGGGATCATCACTGCCTGTCTATCATTCTGTCCTTCGAGGTGTGACAAAGCTCCACTAACCACCCCGACTCAAAAACCTCGATCAGAGAATAGTTTACGTTCCTTTGAAAACGTCCGCTCGGAGTGACATGTCCCGCATCCGTCGGCAGCTGGCACCATCACCAATATCTCATTTGAGCTTTCAATCTCATCATAAACTCCTCTGACATCTGTGTAATGAAAGACTTAAATGATGGGCGGCTATCGAACGCCCCGCGTTGCTCAGAACTAAGAATTCTGTAGAAACAGAAATAATATCGCGTGCCTCAAGCTTCACCACTAAGGTATAGAGAACATAACTACCTATCTGTCATACCGTCCTTTAGGTGTGCTTGCTCTATCAAGGTCATTGGAAAACCACCCCTTACTCCTATAGAAAACCGAAACCGAACAGTCACTAGATCGGAAAAACCAGAACGGTCATCTGTACCCCACAATAATAGGAAATTCCAATCTGCGGCCCCTTACTCCAAACCAGGGTTGGCATTCCTCCAATTACCCAATTATCCCCACATCATTCCAGTTTCACCCATCTGTAAGCTGCAGAGTAAAACTCTTTCTATAGTGAGCATCTAAGAAGGAGTGCCCAGACATCTACACTTCACGAATGCCCACATGTTGAGGAAATGTAAGTGTATTCTCTGAAAAGGCTGCTTTCACTATATAAAACGATCATCTGCTTTACACATATATACAGACAATAAAGGGATACATACATTTTCACAATGTATGTATATTCATAATAAAGACAATAATAATAACTGTCATGTTGGTCCATATATACAGTCAATAAGTTCCTGTTGCCCCTTCAGCGTGAAGATGGTCCATGAAAGGGCGGTGATGGTAACTGTAATGTTGTTGGTCGTGATGTTCTTCTATATGCCATAACCCTCGATGTTGGACCGCTGCCTCCTTGGATAGACTGTCGAAAATGTTGTTGCGCTCACTGTAAATATGTTGGCAAGAAATGAATGTAAAATAAGATTTAAGAAGCCACAGATCCTCCAATATATTTTGCAGTGTGTGCACGTGACATACGGTATACTGTTTGAACCAACTTATGATGAGTTTTGAATCTCCAAAGATTTGAAGGTGGTGACAATCATGCTCTAATGAAAATTGTAGGAGATGGCGAAGAGTGGAGAGTTCAACATTGTTGTTAGTTCCAGGGCCCAATCCCATCTTAATTTTGAAGAAGTGTAGTTGGTTGAGATGAAGGACAGCACTGCCCCCAAAGCCCTGTGGTTGAGAAAATTTGTCAAAATATGCCCAAGGATGTTCAAAATCTATGACTTCAGAAATGTTGGTGCGGGGAGGGCGCAGGGGGTCATCATCTGGTATGCTATTGTAGGTGGCAATGATGCGAGAGACAGTGGATTGGAAATGTGGGGGCCTATCCTGAAATATGGAACAGTTCCTGGTAAACCAGATCCCCCATATGATGAGCAGTGGCAAGTTCTGCGCTTTTTGTGGGGTGACCATGAGCCACCAACTCTGCCATGCTATCGAGAGTGTCGAGCCAGTCCATTGTGCATTGATGTGCAGTGCCGATAGGATCAATGTTCACAATGTCATGGAAGAGTTACATCGGAGAAATAGGTGTTCACATGATTCTCAGTCCGAGCGACAAAGAGTGTACCATGATGGACCCTGTATGGATTGTTTGTGTAGATTGTCCATTGTTGGCGCAATGTTATTAAGGATACACCACATAAATAATCTTAAACGTGGCGGGGCTTTCAGTTTCCATAAGCTTTTCCACCATCAGATGTTCTGTTGAGGGAGGTGATCTGAGAAGATGAAGGTATATCCTTCTTTGGGGGAGTATTGTCCATGTTTTGAGTATGACCATATCAATTCATCGTCCCCGGGGACAATGCAAATGTGCGATACTGATAGTGCATCGATGAAGGTCTGCCACGATCGATGCAAAGGAGCAGGTAATCCAAGTTGGTTTGTTGATTTCCAACCCTGTAGATAAAGTGTCGTGGACTATTGATCCGCGATTTGTGATATGAAATGAATGCTAACAACTGATAGATGATCGATGATCACTTGTGGAAGTAGATAGGTATTCCCACTCCCTGACCATGGGTCAATTCCAATCCTGGCTTGATTCCCCGATCTGATGCGCCATATGAGTCCATTCTGAATGTGTGGCAAGGAGGATAGATCAACCCTCCATATAGTAGATATGTTCCTGTGGCTCCAAGTAGGTAATTTGATTCAGTCAATGAGGTTCATGGTCCAAATGTATTTTTGATATACCACCTGAGTTCGGAGATTCCTAGATGTCATGATCGACCATCCCATCTTTGCCGCAAGTGCCTTTGCAAAAATTCCCAGGGTCTTTATACCCCATCCACCCCATTTTTTTGCTAATGCTATATTGTCCCATCTTATCCAAGCAAAAGTGTGGCCATCCCTGTTCCCTTTCCAAAGAAATATGCAGCATAGTTGTTGAATTATGGCTATGATTGCTCGGGGGATCCATGCCAAAGACATCTAGTAATTTGGGGTGGCTTCCAATACCGATTTGATTAGGGTGAGTCTCCCAGCCCTAGATAACCATATGTGGTGCCAAGTGAAAATGCGTTTCTCCAATATGGAAATGAGCCAGGTCCAGTCAGCAATTCGGTAATCCGAGGGATTTAACCGAAAGCCTAGATACTTCAATCCCTCTTTTGGGTCAAGTCCTGTAAATGGAAATTTGTTCATAGCCAAGGCCCTCTCCTGATGTGAGCAACCAAACACTGATATGGTTGATTTGTGTGCGTTGCACACCATTCTAGTGGAAATGCTGAAGGATGCCAGGGCTGTAGAGAAAGATAAGGAGTCACCAATGGATCCATTAAGGAGGATGAGGACATCATCCACGAAGATAAGGTGGGTGAGTGCATCCCTCTGCAATTTTGATACCCTGGAGCTGACCCTGAAACTTTTCCTCAGTTATTAAGCACCTTAAAACCTCCATTATGAGCAGGAATAGGAGAGGGGATAATGGGCAACCCTGGCGAAGCCCCCTCTCTAAATGAAAAAATGGGGAGGCAGATCCATTGATGAGGAGACTAAAGGAAACGTTAGTGATACAACACACGATCCATTTGATGAAACTGATGGGGAAGCCTAAGTGAGTGAGGATCATTCATATGTAGAGCCAACTAGAGTGATCGAAGGCTTTTGCGAGGTCCAACTTGAGGATGATGCTCTTGAGCTTTTTGCTTTTAATAGAGTGGAGTGCCTCCTGTGCAGTGCCAATGGCCTCATGGATTTGACGATGGTGGAGAAAAGCAAATTGTTCAGGTGAAATGTGGTCAGAGAGAATGGGCTTGATGCGATTGGCGATGATCTTGTATATGCAGTTTCATAGAGAGATAGGACTGCAGTCAGAGAAAAGCCGAGGAAAGTCAGATTTGGGAATAAGGGAAATGAAAGTGGTGTTGAAGGCATTATATAATTTGCCCAATGAGCGACATTCTTCGACTACATTGAGGATGTCTGACCAAGAATCTCAAAAAATGCCAGATAAAATTCAATTGGCCAGCCATCAGGGCCTGGGATTTTATATTTCTGAAACCATTTGGTGTCCCAGAGTTCTTTCATGGAGACTGGTCAGGTTAGATTTTCCTCATCATCATGATCTACAAATCTAGGAAATAATCCCGCAACTCTTATAATCTCAGCCAAATTTGCATTGTGAGGGGCTTTGTATAGGTTGCGGAAGTGTTCCACTCCCATGTTCACCAGTTGATGAAAAGTACGAGCCTGGTTCCCCTATTCATCCTCCAAAGTCTAGAGGGTGTTGATGGCTTTCCGTCCGTTTGCAAATTGGTGAAAAAATTGTGTTCTCGTCACCTGCCTTCAACCAAGTGGCCTGCTCCAAAGGCACCAAGTTTCCTCTCGATATTTGAGAATTCGAGCCCTGACCGCTTCTAGGAGTATGAGCTGAGATCTTGTGGCTTCAGAGATAGTGCCCTCAACCAAGGTTGTTCCAATAGATACTATCTCTGATTCAACCTTTCTGAGGGTGTCCTCATCTTTAGATTTATGTTCCTTTACCTAGGTTTTGGTCAGTTTCTTGATCTCAATCATCCTGGTAGAAAAGGATGCAGAGGGCGATGTTCCGGGGGCCAGGGGGTGGGAGCACCAATCATTTGAGACCAGGTTGATGTATTCTAGATGAGATAACCAGGTAGCATTAAATTTGAAAGGGCTATGGGGTTTGGGATGTTCAGGGGCCAGTTCCAAGTAAAAATGTGGGAGTGGTCTAATATGCCCCCTGATCCCACACATTGGCGGTAGAGTGGGGCATTGTTCATCAAATATTCGTGTAGTAGGAAGCGATCTAATTTGCGGGCAACTAAAGCCTCACCAACTCTGTGATTACTTTAGGTAGGATGATAATGTGGCATAGGGATGTCAACAAGATGATGTCCTCAATGAGGTGTGAAAAAGCTTCAGATAGTGGGTTAGATTGAGCAAGGGGTCCCCATGATTCCACGAGGCCCAGAGAGAATTTCAGATCACCTTCGAGGATAAGATTATGAGCAGAGATAAAAGATTGAGAGAGAAGGTTTTCCCATAAAGTAAGGCGTGCATTGTAGGGACCATAAATATTCATCAGTCTATATTCCTGTCCAAGTTCAGTAGAAAATGCATCAGCTCCCAAGAAACCCTCCCTTCCCCATAGATTGAGTAATTTGATGGTATGGGGGTTGAAACCAATGGCAATGCCTCCAGATCGACCCCGAGCATCGATGGCATGGAAGGTATAGCTTGGGTAGATGGCGGATAATGAAGTGGTAACATGTTCTGAAGTGTCAAGGGTTTCTTGCAGAAATATGATGTCAACTGGGGTGCAGTCCAGTAGCCTTCTGAGGGCCAACTTTTTAGTGGGGCTGGCTAGTCCGCAACAGTTAAATGACATAATATTCATGAGGTAACAAGGGGGTGAGTCATTCGTGCTCTAAGGACCCAATCGAGGGTGTTTTGTTTACCATTAACTACCTCTTGGCCAGCCTGTATGATGGCCTTGGATATGTATGAGTGTCGACCCCAACCTTGCTTTGGTCTTAGAGTGGGAAAAATGCAGAGTCCACCAGATGCATATAGGAGGGTTAGGGAACGAAGTAGGAAGGAATGACTGCCCCGGGACTCAGTTGATGACTCAGGAGAGGGATCAGTGGTGGGTTCGCCGGGGATGGTGGGGGGCAGGTCAAATATAGTGGTGTTGGATAGGGAAGCAGGGCATGATATATGCGGCGGGGAAAAGTGAGGCATATGTGCAGGAGATGAGTGCTGTGAAATAGTAGATGAAACAAATGAGGTCAAATTTAAATCAAGGGAGGTAGTGAGAGATGTACCTGAAGATAGCTTGGTAGCCACAGCCCGTGCAATTGTCATACAAGGTGGAGCGGGTGTGGTCTTGGGGCCAGGTGCAGATTGCTTCCCCTTGTGCCGCATGACAGTTTTGTCAGGTGGAGGAGGATTGACCAGGGCATCATCTATCGGGGAGCTGCAAGTGTTGTAGCCTCTTTTGGCCGAGGGAGGAGGGGGAATTCCTTAAAGAGGTGACCTACCACGTGACATCGTCAACAACGGAATGGCACACCTTCGTAATCCAAGGTCTGTACTCGAACGAATTGCCTTCATCGTAGAGTAATGGCTTCCTCCAAGCCCTCTCGAGTGTCTAGGTGCACCCGAATCCAAGCGATGGTCATATTTCCAGTGGATAAAAATGATTTTTCATAGTCCAGGAATGTGCCCAGTGAGTTGCCGATATATTTCAAAATGTCCTCCGACCAGAAATGGAGAGGTAAGCTAGAAAGTCGTACCCAGATTGGTCCAGCACCAAGTTGCTCACGCTCAGGGTTGAAAAGAGGGCTCCATCTCTTGAACATAACCGGGGCCTGTTCAATATGCCAGAGTTTTGATAAAACCTAGGATACCTGCTTTGCACGCTGAAATCGAAGGGAAAACAGCCCCGAGGGAGAGTGACAACCATCGAAAGATCTGCCATGATGGGTCCCCAAATCTCAGAGAGCCAAGGTCATAGGCAAACCAGATTGTATTTGAGGCCGCAGACATGGCCGACCAAAACCCTATCTGTTGTGTCCATAACTTCCCCCATATGAAGACCGTCCCCAAGTATGAGGTCCAAGTTCTTGGCACCCCGCTTGATGTACTTGGATCTCCTTGCACTTCTTGGAGTAGAGTAGGGGCCCGAGGTGCCGGTACTGCTTTCGTGACCAGGATCCGTAGCAGCCAGATCAAGCTCTACCGGGGGTGATCCAATGGGAGGTGCTGCAAAGCATCCAGAAGATAGATGTCGTGCACATGAGGAGGGGATGTCAGGAGCGACAGAGGATGACGATCCTGCAAATTTAGGAGGGAGCGCCCCCTCAAAACTCTGCGGAGGCAGAATGGACACATCCTCTAGGTAAGTTGATAGAAATTGTAGAGTCGCCGGGGAGAAAGGGGAAGATTCCTGCGGCTGAGTTGAGTCAAGGAAGATGGGGGGCAAGTCAGCCAACGGGAAGGGAAGGGATTTAGAAATGAGAGGTAGGTCAAGGGATGGGGGTCCAAAGAATAAGAGGGAGGAGGGTGAGGGGAAACAGGGACCATCAAAAGCGGCAGAGGGAATATGGAGTGACAACAAGGCGCTAGGTGGCATAGGATGCGGCAGAGTAGTCTAGATCGACACCCCTTCATAGGGATTTGTGGTATAATCAACAAATTCTTCTTCCATAACTGACGTTAGGGGAATATGCCAAATCCGTTGATAGCTCCAGTCGGTCGGCAATGGACCTGACAAAGATCTTCCAAGACGGTTATAGAGGCAGTAACGGAGTAGCTGCAGGAGGAAGCAAATGTCCCAATGCTGAAGATGTGCCAGCGAAAACCCTGACCCTAGCCATGAGGTTACCCTACTTAAGAGTGGATGAAGAGGAGCACGTGCATCTCCTCCATCTTCTCTCACCTCTTTCAACTTGAAAATTGTTAAATATATAATTTTAATAAATTTTTAATTACGCCGATAGGCATTCTATTGTGGGGTTTTTGGTAGCGACACTGTAGAGATTCGTCATTCTCTACAGCTGTCCCTCACCAGATTTCCCTATGTCACCTGCCTATCCACCTATCCACCTGCCTATCCACGTCTTCCTACCATTAACGAATTTACTTCCTACCATTAACGAACTGACTGATTGATACTCTCCGCTCAATCCATAATTACTCCCTCCGCCTACTGAAATCAATGTCCCTCTAGCGAATTCAATGTCTCTGCTCAATCTAGAGAAATCTAGATCTCTCTGATACTCTTCATATTCTTACCGCTATGAAATCAACCATGAAATTAAATACACATCTGTAATGCCATCAAATCTATCGCTAACACATTAATCTCTGGTCAATATCAGAGCTACTGAAATCAGAAATCAAACGTCCGATGAAATCAGAAATCTAATGACATCAACCCTGTCATTAACACCACTGCATGACTCATCAGCTATACTCCATCATCTTCCATGTTCTTCCAAAATCAGATCTGTTTTGGATTTTTATGCACTGTCTCTGTAATCTGTGAGTACTCTTCTATTTAGCCTTTTGATCTAGATCTTTATTCTTCTCGTGGAATTGAAATTTATATCCGTTGTTGCTATGCTTTTTGAAATTTGTTGTTGCTAGACCTTATTCCTTTGTTGTTACCTGCCTCTGAAATTTGTTGTTGGTTGTCACTCCACTTTCCTACCTGCTTTTCCAGTTAGCTGCAATTACCTGTTGGTTGTCGCTGCTTCTGCAAGATCCCTGCTCCAGATTTCCATCGAAAGATCCCTGCTTGCAGGACAAGTAAGTATTGCACTAATGTTACTATGCTGCATTTATAAATCTGCTTGTGTACCTTTGCTGCATATATAACTTTGCTACAAAACAAATTGCATTTCGTTGTTCAAATACAAATTATATCATTAGTGGTTGTCAATATGCTTTCTGTAGTCTAAAATATCCTGCTCTTTCCACACGCTTCTTCATCTTCTTGTAATGCAGGCTTGTTGTTTCCTTGTCCTGTTTGCTTGTTGTTTCCTTGTCCTATTTACATGTCTCTGTCAACATATGTTATTAGCTTTATTCTAATAGCAGTGATTTCTTCGGGAGATGGTCTTAGACCACAGACAATTAGGCAACTTAAATAAATCAGGCACAAATAGAAACCCTCCCTAAATCAGGCAAAAACTAGAAATCCCATACAATAAACTTGTATTTACAGGAACCCAGAGCCCGATTGTCTAGAAGAACTTAAATTGTGAATTCCTCAGATACTACTTCAAACAGGCAAACGAAACTATTTCTTCCTTAAACACATAAATATCCGCTACCAGCTACTCAAAGAAGAAGCTATTTAATCACGCACAAATAGAAAAGTTCCACAAATCAAGCACAAACCAGAAATTGCATACAATAAACTTGGATTTACAGGAAGCCACAGCCGATGGACTAGAAGAACTTAAATTTCCAATACATCAGATACTACTTCAAACAGCCAAACAAAAATATTCCTTCCTTAAACACAGCAAATTCCGTTGCCAGCTACTCAAAGAAGAAGATTAAGTTCTCAGAGAAATATTTGGTGCATGGACAACTCTATACTCCATTTTTCTTTGCTTCCCGGTGGAGCAACAGGAACCCGCCTACAGAATTGTATTACACATTCTCAAATGGAAAATCGCCAATGGTTAGGTGACTTCGTGCAGGACCTCCACCAAATTACGGGAAATCCTGAATGGTTAGGTGGCTTCATGCAGGCCCTCCACCAAATAGAAGACAGTAGTAGTGGAGCTATGGAAACACGTTGGTTGGCTACCTGGCGGGCCACATGGTCACAGCTACGTCTACCTAGATCTAAGTGAAAAGTTACTTTTTATAAAAAATAGCCCTAGTTTACTCTGTGCTCTATTTTCCTTTTCATTTGTTTAAATTCAGTTTATTACCAAAGCAAGGGCGGTGGCTTCGAAGTAACTGCTACATTGACCATGTCTTCAGTCTTCGGTAATCCCATGCCTGTGTCCAGTTGAGCTTCAAACTTGAAACAATCATCAGATTACTATTTCTGCCTGGAGTCGGTTCATTGTGCGTTTCTCCCTGCTAGAAATAGCATTAGCTCCAGTGCAGGGTAATTGCATGCCCTCCAATTGATATTCTAATTATTTAATGCACAGTTGGTTTATCTCTGTTTTGAATTCCACGTGAAGATAAAATGTGTGTGGATTTGTTTTTGTTGATTACACAGTTAGGTGGGAAGCGAAGCTGCTCATATTCTTTTTGGTTAATAGTTTTATTACTTTCCGATATGCTATATAATGCAAATCCAAATCCAGGGTGGTCACATGCGATTGATTGATTTCGAAACAAGAATTGTGTGTAAGAATCTTAAAATGGTTTCTTCCAAGAAAAAAAAACGTCTTGGGAGGTGCAATGAATGAGAGACGGGCTCTCAGGTATCATGCTATACGATGCCTTGGACCCTAGTTTCGGGAGTGGATTCAATCGGTTGAAACCCTAGTTTGATCGGTGTATTCAAACTTCAAGGGCAGGTTTTCCCAGTAAATTCGCATTTGAAATACAGGGTTTGAGAGCGAGGGTCGGTCGTTCTGTCTGAAGGCTCTTCCTTAATCTCGATGTATTTTTCCAAGTTGGTCAACTCTACATGTTCAGGTGAGACATCTTGCCTTCATTTTACCCCAGCAAATGGTCAACCATGAATTTGGCTATCTGTATGACATCATAAAAAAAATTCTCCACTTCTTCAAATTTAAATAGAGTTTGAATTATTTCATTTTTTTAATATTAGCTCCATTCTATCCTTTACGTGATGATTCAAGTCACTTGTACTTCAATTCAAGAATTGAATATCCACTGGCCTTTCTAAATTTCCCCTTAATTTTTGCTAATATTCTTTTTTATAAAAAAACAGATTTCATCATTGTCATTATTGTGAAATAATAGAATACAATACAAAAATAAGTCATCTATTTTCACTGTAATTTGATCCCAAATTGATCAATTTTGTTGTTTGGATTCAATTAAATACTTATTTCTAATAGCTTGGATTTCTGCTTCTTGTACTGTTTCTTCCAAATTCTCGCTTCATATTATCAAGGAATTACTCATACTTATGTCCTGATCCACCTTTGCTTCCAAACTGCTAATATGAAGGGTTCTCCCTTTATCTAATTTCTCGAATTGAGCTCAGGTTTCCTTAAAAATGACATCCTTATTATGAAATTGGTTTCACAAAACTGTTATTTGAAATTTGAATGTAGATAGTATGTTTGTTATTACATCAACATTATCCTCAGTTCTTGAGATATCTAGATCATTGTTTACAACCAAATATTGAAAACATATACCAAGTTGCAGAATGAAAAGCTCTTTCATTAGGCTCATGATGTAATTTTGCTATTGCAAGTAAATATTCTTCTTCAAGCTTTTCTCCCTTGTTTCAAATCTTCAATCTCTTTTAACATCTTGGCAGATGATTTCTTCAACTTATGGTCTTTCAATGCTACATGATCTTTCTCTTAATATGCAGTAGGCAATTTTTTTTGAATTAGTTAAATCATGCTAAATCATCTTCCTCTTAATATGGATTAAGAAATTCTTTAGAATTAGTTGAACCATTTCGAGGAATTAAAAATCCTTCTCTTACAATATGTTGTTGAAACTATTAGTAGTTTTCTTTTCATGCTTAGATTGGTTCTTCTCTCTTTCTTTATCAACCATAATTTCCTATTTCACAATTTCAATAAACTTTTCCTTAGTCTACTCCGGTGTTTCGAAAAAAATAACCACTTCACATATGAGCCCATGAAGTCTTCTCTTCTGGTATATCGACGAGTTCGGTTTCCCTTTCCTATTCCCTCTTCCAATACTTGTTTAGTTGTCTCAGCCAGTTTCTTTTCAAGTTTTGGGCCCTCCAAAGTAATGTCATCGAGTAGTTATTTCCTGTTGATCCCCAATGTTTCTGGTTGGTATAGAGTATGCTCTACAAACTGCTTTACTAGATTCTTTTGCTTTGGTTGTGTTGGGAATTAGAGGTTGAGTTTAAATGGAAATATACAATTATATACCTCTCGTTCTTCTTATTGGTCCCCATTATTAAAACAGAGGAGTATGTGAATAAACTTTTGGGAACTAACTCTTGAATTAGAAAAATACTGTTCATTTGTCAACTCAACTCAACAAATATCTCCAGTTCTGACAACTAGTACGAAATAAAATTTGGATAGGATTTTCCTGAGTTAACCCAGCAAATATTTTTCAGATCCATTTTTTACCAATATTTCTTGACATATTGGGTGGAATGTGAGCTTTACAGGAACAAATGTGTCATAAAAAAAATAGACAGGATGTTGCCAATTTACACTGTCACGGTCATAGTAAGACAACGCTTCGTCCACTTACTTTCTCTCTTTGTAACTTTATTTATAATTTAAACTTATACTAGTAGTTTTCGTTTTGCAAATATTATCTAGAACTCTTGACACCTTCATTGTGGATTTTGAAATAAAATCCTTGCATTTAAAACTCAATATGGTTTTGTTGTGGACATTTCAACAGATTTAACGCTACAACTTCATTGGCAATCATTTACATCCATTATATATGTTTGCTTCCCTAACAGAAACTTGCTGCCTTGAAATTGAATGTAGTTTTGTTGTCCACATTTCAACAAATTTAAGGCTACCACTTCACTGATAATTATTTATATCCATTTTATATGTTCCCTTCCCTAACACAAACTCGCTGCCTTTATCATATTCAAATTGTGATGCCTCTATATAAACTCGTTGCTCAGTTATGTAGAATTTTAGAGTGGATGCAATGGGAGGTTTAGCAAGATTCAATTCCTGAAATTTAAATGTATTTGGGTTGTGCATTGATTGGTTCATGTTTTAATTGCGTCATATCCACAGAACTAGAGTATCAGATTCACTTTTTAAACTTTAAAATGTATTTGGCCTGTGCATTGATTGGTTCATGTTTTACCGATATCTCTTGATATATTGGGTGGAATGTGAACTTTACAGGAAACAAATTTGTCATACAAGCAATACAAAGGATATTGCCAATTCTCACTGTCACAGTCATAGTAAGACAACACTTCGTCCACTTACTTTCTCTCTTCAATACTTTACTTAGAATTTATACTTGTAATAGTAGTTTTCGTTTTGAAGATATTATCTAGCACTCTTGACACCTTTGGTTTGAGCATTTTCAAATATATTCCCTACATTTAAAATTCAATGTAGTTTTGTTGTGGACATTTCAACACATTTAATGTTGCAACTTCATTGCCATTTATTTACATCCATTATATTTATTTTCTTCCCTAGCAGAAACTTGCAGCCTTGAAATTGAATGTAGTTTTGTTGTCCACATTTCAACAGATTTAAGGCTACCACTTCATTCACAAATATTTATATCCATTTATATGTTTCCTTCCCTAACAAAAACTCGTTGCCTTTATCATATTCAAATTGTCATGCCTCTGTATAAACTCGTTGCTGAGTTATGTAGAATTTTAGAGTGGATGCAATGGCATGTTTAGCAAGATCCAAATTTTTAAATATAAAATCTATTTGGGCTGTGCATTGATTGCTTCATGTTTTAATTCCTATCATAGGGAACATGGATATTACGCAACCCAAAAGCTGGGAGTGCAATACATTAACCTGCCATGCCTTCCAAAGTAATCTTAAAAATAAGAGAATCTACACCAACATGTTTTGTATGCCTTTTTGTTGTGTGGTTGTATGACTTTTGGCCATGTATGTGACAACATTAGAACATATATTTCTGTTAGGCATCTCATACAAAAGCTCCTTAGCCTCATGCATCATGCCTTTCTTGCAAAGACCATCAATCAAAGTGTATGACTTTTGGCTGTGTATGTGACAACATTAGAACATGTATTCTTCTTACGCATCTCATACAACAGCTCCTTAGCCTCATCGATCATGGCTTTGTTGCAAAGACCATCAATCAAAGCACTTTCTGCAATGACATTAGGATTTAACCTATGTACTAGTTGCTTACAATCTTCAAGCTTACCTGCTTTGCGCAGTCCATCTATAGGATTTTCAACATCCTTCTTTGCACAGTCTATCCATGGGGATGTTCAACATCCTCACTATGATTTCATTAGTGCTCTGCCCTTTTCCAAAATCAGATAAAGCAGCTCACAATAGTAAGAACAAATCACTGTCACTAGAAATGAAAACAGAGAATGTGATTTCGATGAGTTGTAACCCCTTGCAAACATTTCTTTGAGAACTTGGTAGCTTACCTTCTTTGCACAGTCCATTCATAGGATTTTCAACATACTTCTTTGCACAATCCATCCATGGGCATGTTCAACATCCTCAATGTGATTTCATTAGTCCTCTGCCCTTTTCCAAAATGAGATAAAGCAGCTCACAATAGTAAGAACAAATCACTGTCACTAGAAAGAGTGTCCATGAAAACAGAGAATGTGATTTTGATGGGTTGTAACCGCTTCCAAACATTTCTTTGAAAACTTGCTAATTACGACTGCAAAATGTAATCGCATTCTCATAGGAGCCCTTGTATCATTTTGTGTAGTACCTATCTGGCTCCTGCAACTGTTCTTCTTTGTAGAAGTGATTGTTTAGTGCTGAATATATGACAACGCTGCCATCAAAGCTTTTTCTTTCCTTTATCTCATAGAACATTTTTTTGGCCTCTGCGGGCATGCTTTCCTTGCATCATCCATCCATGAGGGTGGCATATGTAGTACTGTTACAGACATCACCACTATCACTGAGTTGCTGAAATATATTTCTTGCCTCCCTAATACAAATTTTCCAGAGTCCAGCTATCAACGTTTTGCAAGGAAAAATATCAGATTTTAGACTCTGCTCTGGCATGTCATCGAAGATCCATTGAGCTCTCTCTAACGGGCCAAGCTTGCAGAGTGCATCTACTAATGTATTGCAGATAACTACGTTACGCAAACACAGCTCTAATTTCCCTTAGTTGGGAAAATATTATAATACAAAAATAACGACTCTTCGTACACCAATGCAATCTTAAATATTGCCAAATACTATTTCCAAACTGCCTATGCAAAATCAGCTTATGCACAACCAAACACCTTCTTACCACTTCTACAATTATTGCTCAACGGCTTCTTCAAAATATTGCATTCATCCTACCGCTATGCCTACATTTTGCAATTTCTCGCATTTGAAGGCATCTTTGCAACATCTCATCATGGAGCCTACTCTAACATAGAATCATTTAAAATTCAATGTAGTTTTGTTGTGGACATTTCAACAAATTTAATGCTGCAACTTCATTGCCATTTATTTACATCCATTATATATATTTCCTTCCCTAGCAGAAACATGCAGCCTTGAAATTGAATGTAGTTTTGTTGTCCACATTTAAACGGATTTAAGGCTACCACTTCATTCACAAATATTTATATCCATTTTATATGTTTCGTTCCCTAACAGAAACTCACTGCCTTTATCATATTCAGATTGTCATGCCTCTGTATAAACTCATTGCTGAGTTATGTAGAATTTTAGAGTGGATGCAATGGCATGTTTAGCAAGATCCAATTTTTTAAATATAAAATCTATTTGGGCTATGCATTGATTGCTTCATGTTTTAATTCCTATCATAGGGATCATGCATAGTACGCAACCCAAAAGCTGGGAGTGCAATACATTAACCTGGCATGCCTTCCAAAGTAATCTTAAAAATAAGAGAATCTACACCAACATGTTCTATATGCCTTTTCGCTCTGTGGTTGTATGACTTTTCGCCATGTATATGACAACATTAGAACATATATTTTTGTTAGGCATCTCATAGAAAATCTCCTTAGCCTCATCCATCATGCCTTTCTTGCAAACACCATCAATCAAAGTGTATGACTTTTGGCTGTGTATGTGACAACATTAGAACATGTATTCTTCTTACGCATCTCATACAACAGCTCCTTAGCCTCATCAATCATGGCTTTGTTGCAAAGACCGTCAATCAAAGCACTTTCTGCAATGACATTAAGATTTAACCTATGTACTAGTTGCTTACAATCTTCAAGCTTACCTTCTTTGCACAGTCCATCCATAGGATTTTCAACATCCTTCTTTGCACAGTCCATCCATGGGGATGTTCAACATCCTCAATGTGATTTCATTAGTCCTCTGCGCTTTTCCAAAATGAGATAAAGCAGCTCATAATAGTAAGAACAAATCACTGTCACTAGAAAGAGTGTCCATGAAAACAGAGAATGTGATTTCGATGGGTTGTAACCCCTTGCAAACATTTCTTTGACAACTTGGTAATTACGGCTGAAAAATGTAATGGCATTCTCATAGGAGCCCTTGTATCATTTTGTGCAGTACCTATCTGACTCCTACAACTGTTCTTCTTTGTAGAAGTGATTGTTTAGTGTTGAATATATGACAACGCTGCCATCAAAGTTTTTTTTTTCCTTTATCTCATAGAACATTTTCTTGGGCTCTGCGGGCATGCTTTCCTTGCATCGTCCATCCATGACGGTGGCATATGTAGTACTGTTAGGGACATCACCACTATCACTTAGCTGCTGAAGTATATTTCTTGCCTCCCTAATACCAATTTGCCAGAGTCCAGCTATCAACGTTTTGTAAGGAAAAATATCAGATTTCAGAGTCTACTCTGGCATGTCATCGAAGATCCGCTGAGCTCTCTCTAACAGGCCAAGCTTGCAGAGTGCATCTATTAATGTATTGCATATAACTATGTTACGCAAAAGAATAGCTCTAATTTCCCTTACTTGGGAAAATATTATAATACAAAAATAATGACTCTTTGTACACCAGTGCAATCTTAAATATTGCCAAATACTATTTCCAAACTGCTTATGCAAAATCAGCTTGTGCACAACCAAACACCTTCTAAGCACTTCTACAATTATTGCTCAACAGCTTCTTCAAAATATTGCATTCATCCTTCCCCTATGCCTACATTTCGCAGGTTCTCGCATTTGAAGGCATCTTTGCAACATCTCATCATGGAGCCTGCTCTAACAGAGAATGCGATCGCTTTGCTACTAGCTGGCTCTACATCACTCCAGCCATCCCTTCAAATAGTCGAACTTAGCCTTATTCCTTCGACAAAGACATCATCCCCATGCTACCGTGTATCACTTTCTGACGGTGCTTCCCAGCACAAAAGTTTGCTTCCGGCTGCATACAATGGCCATGTCGCCTTCGGTGACCTCCAACTTGGATCAATTATCATTCTCCGGAAAGCTGTTTGCACTTTCTTACAAAACTATGCATACGTTCACACTCTTGACCTCATCCTTTATGCATTCTTTCTGGTTTTCCATCTCTACCCCGCTTACACTACAAATATTAACCCATTGCTTTCTTGTTTTCTTTTCTTTCCTCCAGGACTATAAAATTGCTTGCACTCGAAGTTTCCCATCGTCATGCATCTTCGATTGGGGACCCAAAACTTCTTCAAATTATTCAACCATCGACATTCCAAACTGGTTCTTCAACGTCTCAAAACCCCTCCATTCATACACCCACTCAGATATAAGAATCCTCTCCAACATCAACTCAACTGTCCTCTGCTACACTTGCTACCATTCCATTCATGGCACTCAACCCCTATCGTAAATATTGGTCAATCCAAGGCTGAGTTCTTGCAAAAACAACACTTCGACCGTACAACAATGCTCGCGGCTCTGGAAAGGTCTTCGCCTTTGACCTTGTCGACTCTAACGGTGATGAGATCCATCTTTCTGCCTTCAATGACTTGGCAGATTCCTTGCATGCCCATGTCCAAGTTGGGCAGGTTTACATGGTCTCGAATGGCACAGTCAAACCAACAAACCCACTGTAAAATCACTTAAATAGCAAATGGGAGGTCTTCCTCTTTACATCTTCTACCGTCCAAGTTTGCTTAGATGATGCTCCAAATATTCCTTTCCACCGCTTCCGGTTCAAACGTATCAGTGAAATTGGATCTCTAGACCTCGGCTCACTTGTCGACATCATTGGTGTAGTCAGATCCAGCTCTCCGACCTCCACCATTCGTCGAAGAGATGGGGTTGAAACACCCAGAAAGACTCTCAACTTGGAAGACATGTCTGGGTATAGCATTGGCATCACCCTTTGGGGTGAACATTGCCACTCTACAGGCAAGGACCTTGCAACGCTTCGCTCTTTAGATACACCAACTATTCTTGCAATCAAAGGGGGTCACATAGTAGAATTTAATGGAAGGACCGTAGGGACCATCTCCACTAGCAACCTCCTTCTGAATCCAGACATTCCAGAGACCCACCAACTCCAAACATGGTTCCATGAACGAGGCCGCTTGAGCTCTTCACCATCATTGAGTAGAAATTTCTCTGGTCCCTCCACACGAAAACACCCACAACGTACAATTTCTGAGCTACTTTCCTTACAGCCCCTTGAAAAAGCAGGATGGTTCTTTACTTGTGCAACCATAACATCTATTGACATGCAAGATTTCTACTTCATTGCATGCCCTCTCTTAGTTGATGGCACCCAATGCATGAAAAAAATTGTCGACAACTCAGATGGAATGTGGCACTGCAATAAATGTCATGGCGACTTCCCAGAATGTGATTACCGCTATGTGCTCAAGCTTGAAATGCATGACCACACAGGCCTGCTTCAAAATGTCACAGCTTTCAATGATGCCGCACCTGAGCTCCTGGGCATCACAGCCAAAGACTTGTTCCTGCTCTCCACTGAGCCTACTGCTATCCATGAGATATGTTCAAAGGTTTCATGCCGCCATTTCCTTTTCACATTATCTGTCAAAACAGACTACTTCAATGGTGCTGACCGCTTAAAGGTTGTCCTCTTCAATTCAGAAGAGATGAACTATGGTGCTGCATCTCATCTTCTCCTCAAAGATATAAAGAAACTTTGTGGCCCACCAGTCGCTCACCACCTTTAGACCTCCCTCTTCTCCCCGTTATCAACTTAACATCTACACGACATCTTCTATGTATTTCTCCATTCGTTTTCATATCTTCCCCCTACCACCCTCTTCTTCCATTCACAGATGATCTTATATGTGGACTTCATCGTTGCTCTTCTCTCCTCTATGTATCTAATTTTCTATTACATGTTGGAACTCTTACCTTTAAATATAATATACGTCATCTTATATGTGCAATTCATCATTGTTCTTCTCTCCTCTACCTATCTACATTTTCGTTACATGTTGTATCTTTTAACTTTAAATATAATATATATGCTCTTATGTGCTTCTCTCCTCTATCTATCTACATTTTTGTTACATGTTGTATCTTTTAACTTTAAATATAATATATATGCTCTTATGTTGTTCATTCTAATCAACATACTATCTTTGTCTCCATGCTCTTTTACAATTGTACATTTGTGTTACATGTTCACTCTTCTACCTTTAAATATAAAAAATAATTATACAAGTTTGTTGCTTCTTTAGCTTATATCTAATTCATCATTACATAGACAAAAAACTAAATATACAAGGTTTCTGCTTCTTTACCTTAAATCTATTTCATCTTTACTTATGTTGTATCTTGCATATTTATACTTGTTACCTAAATATACAAGGTTGTTGCTTCTTTACCTTACATCTAATTCATGTTTACTTATGTTGTATGTTCCATATTTATACTTCTTAATTTGTACAGATCCTCTTAAGTACTTTATGTTGTAGACCTAATATGTGGATGTACACACTTTCTCACAATTTACAAAACAAATTAAAAATATAAAACAAACTTGCTCCTATTTCCTTTCCCTTTAAATATGTACTTCTTCCTACTCCTTCATTAAACATTCTTCCTTCTATATACACTCCATGCACTCTTTCTCTACAATCAATACTATTCCCACTCAACTAATTATTGTATGCACTAATGTTCACACCTAATATTTGTATCAGGATGGACATGCCAGAGGCTTCTGAAGGCCCCTCAAAAAATGTTCACAGGCGGCTCCTCTATGCACAAAATAAAGACACCTCCAACAAACATAGACGTCTCAAGTATAGTGCTAGGGTTGTTCCCCAAATGCGCGGAAATATACCCCAGAATCATATTGCCCCACCCCAACATCCTCACACTTCACTTCCAACCCCATCTCTTTCAACAAATCCTTCTACTAATCTTCCTTTGCTTAACCTTCCTACCTTCACTTTCGCGGCCCCCTCATCTGCCTCACACACCTCGCCATCAAGACATGAAAATTCATCCTCCAATCCTCAAAATCTCTTCAACCCCACCCTTAACCATGCACATAACCAATTTCACACAAGGATAGATGACCTGTCTCCCTTGCATATTTGCTCCATATGCAAATAATCTTACCCAGGTATGAAAACAAACTTGTACCATGGTACAATATGTTGCTACTGATGCGCACATACAAAGTCAACCCACCGCTTCTCCATTGCAAACAACATGGACCCTGGCGACAACCATTTGTCCTTGCCTCTTTAACCCAAATAGAGTAAATTCTCATTGCACGTGTTAACCCAATCTTACAAGTAACCCATGCACGTGGTGGCCAATTCAAATACATCGGCCATACTATTTGCTTCCCGCAGGACATAGCTTCTATTGCCAACACCCTCCCCCTTCTAATATCCGACTTAGACATACTTGTCGTTACTAGACATGGCTCTGACCAAAAGGCATATGACTTCTTCGTAAGTAGGACCCGTGTTGTTGCAGCTCTGAACTACAAACTAGCGCATGATCCCTACTACAACGATGTCCATATTGACCAAGCTGCAGTTAATGCCTTGCCTTCTCACCCTATGGATGTCTCTTCGCTCCTCCGCCACGTCACCTCGTCCTCTCCTGACCCTATATTTGACCTTCCTAGTGTCAATCACGACCTTCCTACGCCACCAACCCCCTCAGACCTCCAACCTTCCTCTTTTGTATCTACACTCCCAGATTCCCATACTGAAATTAAAGAAATATGTGACTACTTACACTCTTCTCGTCCTGCTTCCACCGCTTCGATTCCTTGGCCTTCTATTTCACTCTCAGATGTCAATGAATACACCATGGAAGGCCTCTGTGCTATGGCCTTCCCCACACTCTTCCCCACAGGAGTTCCCATGCTTGCTCAACCACGCCTTCTGAAACTTGAAATGCCAGAATTTGCTCTGCACCTCATCCGCTACCATGATAACCGTTTTGGCCAACACCCAAGATTCTGCTATTACCTATACAATCTTATGTTGCGACACCGCAGCCAATCAACGACTGCTGTCTTTGTTAAAAGAAACATCGAGGACAACTTGCCAGTAACCGTTGAAGACCTTCGAACACGCCTTCGTGACACCCCTAATTCCATACTTCCTGAACAGATCATGCGCTTCGGCTCAGCCCTCAGGGGGACACGCTCTTTCTAGAACAAACAAAGAAATGAACTCACTAATATGATCACACAAATAGGTAGTCCTACCTTCTTCTTCACCCTTGGTGCAGCAGACACCAAATGACACAACTTGCATATGATCATGCCTAGAAACCCCCCCTCTACTGCCGGTGAGCTATCATGATGGAAATTCCACAATATAATCAAGAACCCGCATCTTGCAGCACAATACATTCATTGTCGTTTCACAATCTTCCTCGAAGAGGTCTTACAAAAAGGCTTCCACACAAAAGACTACTGGTGCAGGTATTCACCTATCCATCCTTCTTTTCTTTGTTCTCAATTCTACGTATACACTCGCCTTACAAATTACCCTTCCTCCTCTTTCCAGATATGAATGGCAACATAGGGGCTCCGCACACATACATGGTTTCCTCTGGTTGGAAAATGCACCTGATATCGACAACCTCAACTGGAATGACCAAGTCGAAGTTGACAAAGCAAAGCTCTATTTTGATCAACACATCTCTGCTTGGAACCCTCGCCCTGCTCAACAACGTGAACCTTATTTGCACCATTCTGCAGATCATGATCCATGCATCCTGCCAACACCAACAATATTTGCATCCTCTCACATTCAGGACTACAAAGAAATTGTAAATTGTGTTCAAAGGCATACAAAATGCCATCCCTCATCCTGCCTTCGCAATAAAGGCCCTGCTCTTACCTGTCGGAATGGAGCACCATGGAAACTACAACCCACATCTTAATTGGCTATTGATAGGGATGGACGAAAGGTATTCATCCCAGCCCGAAATGATGACAGGTTGAATGTTCACAACTCTTACATGCTATCCATTTGGAGAGCAAACATCGATTTCCAACTAGTTCTGTCTCAACATGTTGTTCTCAACTACATCTCAAAATATGCAATAAAAGCAGAGACAAAATCGGAAAGCTATTGCCAGATGCTATCACGTCTCTCGCAGTCCTCACACCCTGCAATGCCCATTCTCAATGTCGTCCGGAAACTCTTGACAAAAACAGTTGCCGATCGGGACATAGGCACACAAGAGACATGCCACATGCTCCAAAAACTCTCACTCTCGCTTTGTAGCCTCTCATTTGTTTCCCTCAATGTTAGCCGCACCGTTTTTAGACGTGTTTCTCATGCTCAAGTTGCCTCCCCCACAACACCACGCTTCATTTTGGCATACATGAATAGACCTACTTCACTTGAAGCACTACCTCTTCTTGAAGCTGCACGTTCTTGGTCCTTCTCTGCTCGCCGAAAGCATTCCCAATGGAAACACATAAACACTCCAAATATTGTTCTTGTCATTCCCCGCTACAATGCCATCCCTTCTTCTACTGATGCTTGATATGCTTCTTTCTGTTGGAGTGAACTACTTCTATACTTCCCTTTTCACACACTCCCAACGGATGTTGGCTCCACTGATGAAGAAATCATCTCACATTGGGAACTTAAAAAAGACACATATATTGCATGGCATGTTCACCGTGCCTATGAAGACCCTCAATCCCCTTCCTCTAATGATACCTCCACTTCTTCAATGCCCACCCACCCTCACTCTGTAGACATGCAAGAATGGCAATTCCTTTCTCAACTACACCCAGGCAATAACCTTGAGGTTGATGATCTTGACATGCTTGGGCATCGTGACTTCGACTCAAACCATAATTGGAACCATACTACTATCCCCTCCACTTTGCAGGAGACAACGATAAATTTCATAGAGTTCAATCGCTCTTTCACTCAGATCCATTCCACCCCCTCTCAAGTTCCACACTCCCTTCACTCACTATCGCCCACACAAAAACTTGCTCTAAACATTATCCTTGCCCATTTTAGGACCACTTACTCCATTCCTCCACTTAGAATGATTGTCCAAGGTACCGCTAGCACAAGCAAATCTTTCTTGATTGATAGACTAAAAGCTTCCTTCCTTGTTGAGTCTACTCCCACTTCAAACCCATTGCTCCTACTTGCTCCAACTAGTGTTGCAGCATTTAACATCAGTGCACTTACAATCCATTTGACCCTCGGCATTCCAATAGGTCCAATGCATCCCCTTGAGGGGCAACCACTTCTACATCTACAAGAACAACTACGTCATGTTCAATACATTCTAATCGATGAAATGAGCTTCATTGGGCCTAAACTACTTTTGCGCATCGACGACTGCTTAAGGGAGGCATTCCCTTCACATCGGAATCTCCCTTTCGGCAATCGGTCTATCATCCTTGTTGGCGATCTTGGGAAACTACCACATGCGAAAGACACCCCATGTATGTCGGGACCTCACGTGGCAATGCCCTTTGGTGCAGCTTCGACAATGTCGTCACACTTACTACAATCTTCCGTCAACACGGCACCACCCCTTCTCAAGTTGCTTTTCGCCAACTCCTTACAAACCTCATAAATGCAACACCTACTACTGAGGACTGGAACCTTCTCATGTCAAGGGCTAGCTCATGTTTATCAACAACTGACAAACATGCATTCAACAAAGCAATGCACCTATATCCAACCAACCAAGCTTTTGCATTGCATAACAAACAAATGCTAAAACAATTAAACATCCCAATAGCACGATCCTATGCAGAGAGAAAAAAACACCATCCTAATACTACAAAGGAAGAAGATGAACAACTAGATGCAAAAGTTCTTATTTGCAATGAAAAACAAGTGCTCCTCACATGAAACTTATGGGTTGAAGCAGGCCTTGTCAATGGAGCCCTTGGTAAAGTTGTCTCCATTCTCTATCTACCAGGCACAAAACCCCCTGAGTTGCCATCATTTGTCATTGTTGACTTCTTCCAATATAAAGGCCCACCATGGGATGCCTTCAACCCAACCTATGTTCCACTCCCCCCAATAACACGAGGTTCTCGCAGGCAAATTCCCCTTCGAATGGCATGGGGATTAACAATACATAAATCACAAGGCATGACATTACGAATGGCAACAGTGGAATTTGGAAACATAGACCGTCAAGGTTTAACATTCACTGCCATTTCTAGAGTTAGAAGCTTGAATGACCTCCGCATCTCTCCATTGTTTCCCTTTAGTCACTACTCCCACATCGAAGGCAATGTTTACGTGGCACGCAGGCAACAAGAGGAAGCCATGTTGACTTCAAGGTCTACACAACCACCTGCACTTTGAACCCTACATCTACTGCCTTCCAATCTCCTTCCAGTAAGTTCTCTTTTGACTGAACTACCCCATGCTCCTTTCTCTACAACTGCCTATACTTCTATTTATGTTTTTCATTTCATCTATCTTTTATGCTTTCCTTTTACTTCAGAACACTAATTCCTATACATCACATCCAGCTAATTCAACTTCTGTTTGCCCCTCTTTCAGATTACCAAGATGGATAGCAAATACTTCACTCGACTTTATCAATACTGTGATGAGATAGATGGACAACAAGCTGCTCTTCTTCACATTAAGGCAAGACACCTTCCGCACCCGGTCTTCCTTCTTCATCGTCTCCAACCAACTATTGACCTTCTGAAAAAAGCTCAAGGCCTTGTTGCAACGACTAATACATCTGCATGAAAGGGATACAGTAAGAAAGCTTCGATTTGATTTCCAATCCCGCAATTCTCATCTTGGTGTTGTCATAGACACAAACTGGTGTTGTCATTGTCGTTCCACCCTTTGCATATATGATTAGCTACAGTTCAATACCACTTTTCCAAAAGAAAATGTAAAAAACAGAAATTGACTATGCTTCACTCCAAACACTTTTTTGATTGCAGTGAATCCAATGTTATGCTATTTTGTTAGCGGATTTATGTTCGAAATGTGCTTCGTTCAAAACACTGGATTGCACTAAATGCAATGTTATGCTATTTTGTTTGCACATTTTCACTCACCATCCTGTATGCAATATACTTTGCAACACTTCCTCTGTTTCGAAACATGTCGATTACATATATTAGAAATTAAAGCAACCATTTTTATAGGCTGCTAAATCTTATAAAATACATAATACTTCATTTTCAAAGCCTTTGAAAGAGCTTGTTTACTATCTTTATAATATAGCATTTCAAAAATAGTTGTTCAATGTAAAGACAACTATCCATCATGTCTTCAAAGTTAGAAATGCTATCTTTCTTCCTCTATAAATGTTTTTTATTCATTTCAATTTAGTAGTATACTGTATTTATAATATACACTACAGAAAATTAATTTTAGTTATTGGATCTATTGTTGATGTGAACTCCTTAAATCTTTCAAATAGAAAACTATCTGGTTCAATTCCAAGCAGTTTTGGTGCACTGAATCTTAGTTTCTTGATATTTTAAATAACGAGTTAAGTGGGGCTGTTCCACATTCACTCATTAATGAGGTAAACAAACATAACTTTTCACAAAATCCAAGGCTCTGTGCTAACATCTCTGGAAATGATAGAAATGATAATGACAATATACTTGAGCCTTCCTCTAATTCTCGTCAGGGTAAACAAGCCAAACAAATGGGGTTTATCTTTCTGCCTCATTGTTGGCACAACAATGTTATTCCTTATGATTGGATTGATACAATTTCAGCAAACATACTGTACATATCAACTTGACTTAATGGATGAAAGGTATACTTCTTCTTCAACCTTTAAATCTTTTTAGGATTTTAGCTTCTCTGAGGAAGACATTTGCAAGGTAGAACAATGAAAGTATAGCAGTAAAGTGAATATTCACAATGAACATCAACAAAACTAACCAAAATGACATAGACAAATTGATAATGGCAAAAGTGCAAAGATCCATGCTTTTGGCATTGCCAAATTTCTTCAACTTGTGCAGCAAATGATTCTACAGTAGTTTTTGCAGGCATCGATGGCTACATTGCTCCTGGTATGTTTAGCTTTGTATTGTGTTTCCCTAGTTTGCACCTTTGACACAGAAAAGACGAGTTTTTTTCAAGGTTTTCATAGCCTTTATAGTTATAGATTCTAACCTTTCTCAAATATCATTTATACTTCCATGTACATATTTGTTCTCAGTCGTTGAGTACTAAGATTCATTTTTGCTATGTGGAATATGCATACACTCTGAACATTGCAGAAAAGACTGATGTTAATAGTTTTGGTGTGCTATTGTTAGAGCTTGTAACTGCCAAACAACCAATTGAGCCAGGGTTTGGAGAGTATTGAGATATTGTTTCCTGGATTTCACACAAGATATGCTCCCAAAAAGATCCTCTGGAAGCTCTCGACTCAAATATTTGCAAGCCCTTTTGGGAAGAAATCACCAACGTCTTGAAAATAGTAGTACACGATACCTGCACCGTACCGACACTACGCCTGACAATGAGAGACATTGTGCATATGTTGTTGGATGTTGATCCTTGCAGTAGCAACTTCAGATCAATGCAGAGGGGGGAAGATTCGCAGGATACACACATTGATGTCCAGTTGGCTTCAGATTATTGATTGCAGACAGAGTAAGAATATTCCTACTATCTGAAACATATTTCAGGCTAAGTCACCGGATTCGCCTAAAAGGGCCACAAATCTCGAATCCCCGTATCGGGTACGTATACGTACGGGATTCGGCCCCAATTCAACGGATACGGCGTATCCGAACGGGGTATGGCGTATCCTGACTGTACCCCGTTCGGATACGCCGTATCCCATAAAACCGGATACGGCCGGGCCCGCGGGTTCAAAAAAGCGTTGTTTTTTTATTATAAAGGGGGGCTTTTGCTCATTGTTTTTCACCAATTTCATTGTTTTTCACTAATTGAGGAGGATTTTTTAGGAGAGGGCATCAAGCCTATGGCCCTAGTATTTATATGTGATTCATGGTAATGTTAAATTCTTAAAGTAAAAGTGACATTCTCCTTAATCTTCATTTTCATCCTTTTACTTAAATTTTTAACATTACCATGAAATGACTCAGAATGTTTGAGAGTGGTTCCGACCTCATTGGATTTCATATGGAGAAATTAGAATTTTAGATTTCATTCAAAATCCAGCAGACTTATCAGTTTTTTCAGGATTTCAGGATTGGGTTATTGCAATGTTTCCATCAAATTTTGTCATGTATTAGGGTATGGAACTCGTATTTAATCAAGAGCACCAATCCCTCTATGTACCTTGATGTTAGTGACATTGGTTGTCAAACTCCTCTATCATGACCCTACTAAAAATGTACCCATCACTCAAACAAAACCTTGACTATCTAAGATGATAGATATATCTATGTTAAAATCAATGAATTAAGTATGAATTTGTGTAAAAAATATCTAATTTTTAATATATATATATATATATATATATATATATATTTAATAAAATAATATATAACGTATCGTATCCCAGAAGTATCCTATTCCGGGGTCACCGTACCCATATCTGATTCTTCGAATCCCCGTATCCCCGTATCCCCGTATCAGGTGACTTAGATTTCAGGTTATTCACAAATCACCGTATGTTATGTCTACGCCCTAAATGTAATACTGTCCATATATGCAAATATATTCAATAAGTTTGTCCTTGTATTGTCTTTTCATCATCTCACTGTTTTCACATTTACATGTATCTATATTAATAATAGAAATCATCAAGGAACTCACATGTCACATTTATCCTTTAAAATCAATCTTCTCTTTGCAATTTTATGCATATTTGTTTCTCTGATCATAATCTCATGCATAGGGTGGGAAATGGATATGCATTTGTCTTGTTTCTGTTGTTTTTCTAACTTTAATTATTACACTTCAAGGGTCGTGATAGTGCCCTGGATGACTGCATGCATCCTCTATTGTGTTCATGTTGTACTCTTTGTCAGCTATGTGCAAACTTGGGATTTTACATTTCACAAGATTTTATATTTTCCTATTGTAGCTTTTCAAGTTTCTAATAATTATGCGTTTAATGTGCCTAGGAAACAAGGACTTTCGGCGTGTCTTTCTGTGACAATTCTCCCATAAAACTTCAACAACCTGCAATCTTCACAGTCTGACCTGGTGCATGTACCATGGACAAGCATGACCATGCATGGTACCATGCACGAAATAGAAGATTAGATCAATCAGAACCTTTAGTTGGATCATATCATGATCTTTCTTGCAGCTGTGTCTAATTTGAAGAGTTTTCTTTGTATTTTTATCGGACCTCTTTGTATATACCAATTCTCAGTTCCCAACAATTTATCTTGCAAATTTTGTAATTGTCGTAGTGTTGTAATACCAACAAATTATCTTGCAATATTTGTAATTTTCCTAGTGTTGTAATAGCATATAGTCGAATTATGTTCTATCATAGCAAACTACAACATGGCCATCTCTTTTAAAACTGATTGGGGTCATTGATGTAGTGCCTAAAACTTGTAAACCTTGTGACTTAACCAGTAAATTCCAATAATAAGATTTTACAAGCCTAAATGTTGATCCTGATCAAACTTTATCCAATGAAATATTTCTCTGGGATGATGCGTTTTGTGGACAAAATGTGCCTTGTATTTATTAACTAACAGCTTGCACTTGCATGCATACCCAATTACCCATTAAGGTAAAAGGGCTAACAATGAAACAATTTATAATGTTCCTTTACATTTCATCTTTCTTAACTTCTTTTACCATCACAATTTATCTCATACTGCGGTTTTTTCTTTTTCTTTTTCAAGATGTCAGTTTGTAAGCTAATCCACTGTGTAAATGAGGAAATAGTCTCAGCATTATTGTGCATTTGCTGTTTAAGTTCTGGATGGAGAATACCTTGCGTCCTTGTGCATAAAGTATGAAAATAAGACTCTGTGGTAGGAATTTAGATGATACTGCACATCAAACTGAATATCTGGCCAGCCATGAATTTATAAGCAAATACTTTGGTAATTGATCACATTATATATATATATATATATCTATATCTATATATATATATATATATATATATATTGATGAAGGATTATTTCCAATTCCTGTATGAAAATATATATATTGCTGAGGAAATTGTTCATAAGTTCTGTGTGCATAACATGTGTTCTTCGTCGAATCTATATGAAGAATATTTGAGCCTCTGGAGTAACTATGAACTCTGAGTTATGAAATGATTGAAATTGCCTGCTTTGACTGTTCGAACCCTTCGTGAGACTATGGGTAGTGGTCCTGGTTTTGTGAGTAGGAACCCTCTGCGCAAAGCACTGCCAGTAAATTGAAATTGGGGTTTTGATCGTCTTTTGTGGATTATTGGAGGAATTGACTTGTAAGGTGAGGTGAATCGATCACTGTAAGGATCGATTCTGAGATAGACGAATTCCTGTGTATGAGGTTGGGGCGAGTTGAATTCACGTGTTCGCTATATGAATGAGAGTTTTAATTCCTTTGAAATTGCTGGTTTGTATGTGCTCTGTGTTGAAGGGGTTGCAAGTCTAATTGATGCAGGCGCATCCGAGCAGATTTGGATTAGGTTCGAATCTGAAGACTGAAGAGACTGAGTATGCGAACAGTCACGTAAATTGGGGCAAATTTTTGTTGAAAAAACCGATGCTGAAACTTATGTAACTGATCTGACATGTGGGCGTTCGAGAAGGTGAAGGGTTGTTTAAGACTGTGGATCTCAAACGATTCAGACTCTTTTGTATTTTCTATAAGAGTGAATTTGTAATGTGCGTGAGGACAGAGAGCGAGTGAGCACAATGTAGTCTGAGGTGAACTTTGTTACTAAGGCTGAAATGCCTTAGATATTTGTACTCAGTTCTGTAAATAATATAATTGTTTCTATGTGGATTTTCTGTGTTCAGTATGGTTTAATCTTATCTAAATTTGTGAGTTCATATGCGTGATTTCCGTGTGACTGTGTGTTGAATTCGGGTTTAATCATAGTTTAGGGCTATGAGTTAAATGCTGTCATTGATGAACTATGATCGGCTATCGATCACTGAAAGGATCGACAACGAACCTGTAAATATCGTTATAGTGAATGCGTTTTAGACCCTGAGTTAGCAAACCAGAGAGCGTACAGGGAATAGTGTTAACTTCAGTGAAACTCCGGTCAATCACTGCTCCAAAACCGAGAGTGGGTTTGCAAAACCAAACCACCAATATCGCACCACCTTTGTAGGGCAAGCGGTATTTCCCATTTGGATGCGATCAAGGCTATGGGCCGACATGTGGCCTCAAGCAGTTTGGAAAACCCGCTCTCATCGCGCATTATCGTTCGTGCAAGTGACCTCCGCGATATCCGTCGGATCATTCGAAGCATTGCGACGTGCTAACAGCCATTGGATGGGGACGGTCGTTAGTGTTGGGGCCCATGCATATATATGCATTGAAGTAGCGTAGCGAGTCATTGGATCGTCGGAGTAGGCACGATGCGGGCTCAACCGTCCGATGTGAAGGGTCACTTAAAACCCAGGGCCCAGTTCCATCGCCCTATTCCGCGGGACTAAAACGTGTGCGTTTCAGTTATAAGGACAGCCACCTTCGGATGCAAAGCTATGATATGTATGCGTGGGTCCAACGTTTTAATGTTCGCGTTAGACTTAAATCAAGTCAGCCTTATATAAGAATAAATGCACATACGTGGTGTGTTTAAGACGGGGTTTGGTTTAACTAAGGTCAAGATTGTAAGGCATAAATCTTAGGAAAGGGGTCATTCCTGTGGGCCCGAGTCTCTTATAATTTGAATTTTAAATATTTATATTCATTTTTATAAAAATAATAATTATTAATATAATATTATTAAATTTAAATTTATTTAATTCTATTTATTTATTTGTTTATTTATTTATTTTATCTTTATTTCTATTTATTTATTTATTTATTTTTACTTTTAAATTACAAATTTTATTTATCTATTTCATTTTTATTTGTAATTTTATCTTTATTTTATTTCATTTATATTTACTTATTTTATTTATTTATTCATATTTTATTTCTTAATTTTCTATTTACTCCAAATTCATTTTTACGCTGTAAAGCGTCCTTATATGAGAACAAATTTCTTGGTGTTACTCAAGCAATGCGATGACCGTGCGATCTTTGTGTTAGACGATTAAATTATTTCTGGTCGTTGGTTTTCCTGAAACACCATTCTGCATACACCTGTCTCACACCGAAATAACAGAAATGCGATTCTCATTCTTTTGTTTCTTGGTTTCACATGAAAACTGAAAAACAGGTTCTCCGTCGAGGGTGATGTTAGTTATGGATCAAACTGAATGTCTGTTTGAGTGCAAATGGCTATATTCTGCTTCATCACATTCCGTATTCTCGAATTCATCCGCAGATCAGAGGCTGTCGTGTTTCAGTAATTACTTGACTCACTCCATCACAGGGATACCAACAAACAACGACGCCATAATCTCAGTTGCAACCCTCGGCCGCAACATTGTGTACGCCGACATAGAGAAAGGAAATATACAAATTCTGAATACTGAAAATTATGGCATGGTTCATGTGAAAACTGTCCGTTGCAAAAATGCATGAGTAAAGTCTTTTGTGGTAGCAAGAAACAAGGTGTACAGTCTTTCGTGGTAGCAAGAAACAAAGTGTGCAGTGCCCACAAGGATGAGAAGATTCGAGTATGGCATCGTCCGAGAAGGCTTCTCTTGTCTCTGAAACTATCGACCATAACTCCAACCATGAGTGACCATCTCAAGAATCTTTTCACATTAGGTGGTTTTATTGAAAGACGACGTCACAAAAGCCCATGCTTTAAGCATTTTGATGCAATATCTTGCTTGGCCATAGGGCTGAATGATGACTTTCTGTATTCAGGTTTGTGGGACAAGACCGCAAAGGTTTTAAGATTAAGGATGGATGTTGTTGCATCCCCCGTCAATGCTATAACGCTCATATGAATCTGTCTTATTCAGTGGGACGTCAACATCTAATATCAACTCCTCGATTTCAGAAGAGAAATCTCAGGAAATTATATCTTGTGGTTGAAATTTTTGTTTCAATGTTTACGTGCGTTTGTTTTAATTGCTTCACTGTCTACACCATGTTTTTAGTTTATATATACATGTGATTTTTTTATCAGGGATATATACATATGGAATTAAATCAAAATCAGGTGATTTCGCTATACATAATAAATATACAAGCTAGTGGCACATATACAAGCTATCCTTATGGTTAATTTTTTTTTTCTTTCTTCATGTCTGTGTCCATAGATGCTTGAATTTGTTACAATTAATTACTGGCACCTATATTAATTGATTCGTTGGTTACATTAATAGTTCTATTTAATATTTAATAATTATGTGTATGTTGAAACAAAAAAAAATTTAAACGATCTTTAAAGATAAGGAATTAAATTCATATATCCGCAATATCGCGTACTCCAATGTGTTGAGTTCTTGAATTGTCACTATTTTTCTATCCTGGAGAACCATACAAGTAACGATTTTATCCATGGTGGTTACAGACTTATTTTCTAGCCGAATAGAGAGATTAAATGAACGATTCACTAAAAAAAAATTAGCGATTCAACAATGAAATCAGGATTTGTTTAGAATGGTCACTATACACGCAACATATACATACATACATATATATATATATATATATATATATATATATATATATATATATATATATATATATATATATATATATATATATATATATATATATATATATAAGATTCATTCTGGATTTATTTTTTCTATACATCCATTTTAGATTGATTTATTTTACACGTCAAGAAGCGATTTACAATAATTTGTTTTTTTCTAAGTCATCCAACCCAGCACATAGTGGTCGCTTTCCGAAAATATATAGTGCACTATTAAAGAGAGGAAACACCGTTTCTTAGTAGATGTCATTAGGTTTTATTGGTGGAATTTGGATTTCTTTTTTACTTCATATCAATTTTTTTTTGTTTTGGATTTTTAAGGCTTCTTTTCAAATTTTGTTAGGTGTTATCATAATAAATTAATTTTTCCAAAAAAAACGTTTATTTAAAAAAGTATCTTTCAATAACATAATTGTGTTAAAAAAAGCACATAAAAAAATCAAAATGACCATGACTTTTTAAATCTTAAATTTTTAGTTTGAAATTTTATATAATAATTTTTTTTTTTTTAAAGTACTAAAGTTTTACATAACCCAAACATTACAATTATTTGCTTTAATCTATTTTAGTATAATAAGATAGAAATTATTAAAAAACTTAAGTTACATATTTTAAATTAAAAAAATTACTAAAAACGTGAATAATTAATCTAATTTCAACGAGGATATTTTTAAATCAGTAATTTCAAAATTTAAATTTAAATAATTAGTTAATTATAATAAATTTTTGGAATCTAAGCTTCTGTGATCCATAATATAAATTTGTAGAAATTCTTTCGGTAGTAATCACATGCAAAAGAACGAGGTCGACGCGTTTCGAACCAACCAGTGTGGTTCATCATCAGGCCTATGTGAGAGATCAGATCCAGTCATTAAGTATAAATAGATGTAGAAATGACTCAACTAGCCGTTAGGATAACGACTAGTTTGACTTTGAAAAAGTAAATATTCCATTAATTATTTATTTATTTAATTTTATTAATTTTATTTATTTATTATTATTATTATTATTTTAACTTATTTATTTATAAAACCTTTAATATATTAATATAATGGTAAGTAATTTAACAAATCGTGGTGTAAATTTTTGTAGATTTTGATTAAATTATATAATAATTAATAAATATAATTCATTCTTATTATAACACACCATCATCAAATAGTCAAACAAAGAATCAGAATAAATAAATAAATAAAATAATTAAATAAATAAATAAAAATAACATAAAACAAATAAATAAATTAAAAAAACAAAAATATAAATTAATAAATAATGAAAATAAATAAAAAGATTTTATTAATTAAATAATTAATATTAATATTATTTCTATTTTTATTTATTTTAATTTATTTTATTATTTATTTTAATTTATTATTTATTTATTTTTATTTATTTTAATATTAATATTAACGGCTAGTTGAGTCATTTCTACATCTATTTATACTTAATGACTGGATCTGATCTCTCACATAGTCCTGATGATGAACCACACTGGTTGGTTCGAAACGCGTCGACCTCGTTCTTTTGCATGTGATTACTACCAAAAGAATTTCTACAAATTTATAATAAATTTTGTTTAAATAGTAAAAAAAATATTATAATTAATAATAATAAATCATAATTTTTTAATTAAAAAATTATTATAATTAAGAATAATCTATCATAATTTTTATTGAAATAAATTTTCTTCTAACATAATCATATAAATTACCATAATTTTATTGAAAGTAATTTTCATCTAACATAATCATATAAATAACTATATGTCACTTGATATTATTTTCCACTCGTTAATGTTTTTAAATAATCATATAAATTACCATATGTCAATTAATACTATTTTCCATTTGTTAATGTTTTTAAAAGAAAGGGTTTGGATTTTGATTGTTGATGGATTTTCTTACAAATAAGGAGGTTGATGGGCCGCACATCTTTCTAATCTTATATTAAATTTTATTGGAAAATTTTGTATATTTTAGCATAAAAATCCATATTTTGATTTCCTTAAACTAAATATTCCATTACGTTAACAATGAAACTAAATATTCCATTACCCTAACAATGAAAAAAAACATATCATAACACAGTTTTTTCATAACATTCATAACTTAGACTTTGTTTTCAACAATAACCCTATACTCTTTTCTGTAATTAATATGTCTATAATTATTTTTATAAAATATAGCGTTTTTTTTGTTCCCTTGAATATTTAGAATTCCTATATATTTCATTCAAATTCAACTTCTCTTAAAAATCTAAGATATATTTGTATATTTTAACATAAAAATTCATATTTTGATTTCCTTAACTTCAGTATTCAATTACATTAATATAACAATCCATGGAAAAAAAGATAATGTATCATAACATAGTTTTTTCATACCATTCATGACTTAGACTTTGTTTTCAACACTAACCCCATACTCCTTCTTTGTTTAATTAATTAACCCAAATGTTTTAATATCAACTAAAAGAAAATCCTAAAATAAAATAAAATAAAGGGGTTCTCCACTTGGTTCAACAAACCCTAGTTATATTTCCTTAAATTTTTTTTGTTTATTAAGGAAATTGCAAGTAATTGGATTTTAAAACTCTAACTTGATTGTATGATCAATCAATGATCTCCATAAGTATTTCATAGTTAAACAAGTTTTGTGCGAGTAAGTCTCAAGGATGTAGTCGAAAGGTTAGTTGGGAAAGTCTGGTCTTGTGGTCCAATCTTGGAAAAGACTATTTATATGCCTGCAATCTATGGTCCAATCTTGAAAAAGATTATTTATATGCCTGTAATCTATTCCAACTCAGGTCGACGTTAGGGGTATCGAACTCAAGACCCGACAAGAGTTGATGGAGAGGCTTCTCAAAGTTTCAGACGAAGATAATGAACGCTTTCTTCATAGGCTTCGAAATAGGATCGACATGTTTGATTTACTGAACCGAGATTTGGAAGAGACCCAACAAGAGTTGATGGAGAGGATTCTCAAAGTTGCAAATGAAGATAATGAACGCTTTCTTCAGAGGCTTCAAAAGAGGATCGACAGGTTTGATCAGAAGCTTATTATGTTATTTATATTTTACTGAATCCAGATTTGGGATTATTTAGCTTAGCTCGACAAGAGTTGATGGAGAGGCTTCTCAAAGTTACAGACGAAGATAATGAACGCTTTCTTCAGAGGCTTTGCAAGAGGATTGTCAGGTTTGATTAGAAGCTTATTATGTTATTTATGGTTTACTGAACCCAAATTTGGGATTATTTAGCTTAGCTTGCCTTCGCTTAAATGAACATTTGTGGTTTTTTTGGGCGGAATTTTGCAGTGTTGGCATTGTTTTTCCCAATGTGAGAGTAAGTCTCAAGGATGTGGTCTAATGGTTTGTTGGGAAAGTCTGGTCCTAGTGCTCTTGTGTTCCAGTCTTGGACAAGACTATTTATATGCATATAAAATATTCCAACTCAGTTCGATGTTAGGGGTATTGAACTCGAGACCCGGAAACAGTTGATGGAGAGGCTTTTCAAAGTTGCAGATGAAGATAATGAATGCTTTCTTCAGAGGCTTTGAAAGAGGATCAACAGGTTTGATCAGAAGCTTATTATGTTATTTTTTACTGAACCCACATCCAAGATTATTTAGCTTAGCTTGCCTTCGCTTAAATGAACATTTGTGGTTTTTTTGGGTGGAATTTTGTAGTGTTGGCATTGTTTTGCCTGAGATCAGTTATAGAAATACTGCCCACTTACGAGCAGTTAAGAACTGTGATTCTTGCAAATGTGATTGAAAAAAAATTCGTCGATCTTGATCAGGTCAAAGTCAGGGGTATCGAACTCGAGACCTAACAGAAGTTGATGGAGAGGCTTCTCAAAGTTGGAGACGAAGATAATGAGCGCTTTCTTCACAAGCTTTGAAAGAGGATCTGCTTTCTTCACAAGCTTCGAAAGAGGATTGACAGGTTTGATCAGAAGCTTATTATGTTATTTTTTACTAAACCCAGATGTGGGATTTAGCTTTTTCCTCTATATTATTCTTCCCTCTGTTACTGCTTTACAGCGTTTCCTTTGCAACATATGGTGCAATTGCTAGTTATATTTATTGTTAAACAAAGCATGTACATGGATTCACTTGACACACTATTCAACGTTTCGTTTTTTCTTTTTCTTTTTTTTTCACAACTACATCTCTTTGTTGTTCAGTATTTGTTGAACGAGTTATGGGTTTTATGGGTTATGATGATTGACAAAGTAGAAAAAAAAACTTGAAAAGTTGATTAAAATAAATATTCTTTGATTTTTGTACCAAAACTTTAACGATCAATCATGTTTATTGTTCTTCTTGTTCAATGCCATCTTGAGGTGCCTATGAGACGTAGGTGGCATCTTTGAGCCCATTTCTTTGTGTTGGTTTTCAATTGCAAAAGAATTTCATAGAATCAACTTGAATTTATGTTGTACCTCAAGAGCTCAAGATAATATCGGTATTCTCAACAAGTTCTATTTGAGACAAATTATTTCTTGAGTGGATAATTAGAGCCTCAGAGGGCTAGATTGCTTGAAAAGAGTTGTCTAGGCATTATGTTTTAGACATGTAAACAATGGTTTACTAATCTTTGATGTCATTTTTAAGTTTCTTAATGTGTTTCACATGTGTTGATATATCAATCATTTTAACATAAAGAAGCAAAAACGAAAATCACCCCCCTCCCCTCGCCTCCTATTTCCTGATCCACATCCTTGTTTCCTGCAACGCTACCTCTACATCACACTCAATTCATATGCATTTCCATCGGCGTGTCTTTGCACCCTTTTGGTGCAAATGCTAGTTTTAATTATTCTTAAATCAACCAATATTTTTTTCTTGAGTGTCATATTATTTGTCATATTAGTCTCCAATATATCACTTATTGCATGTCTATAAATTAATCACGATCTGAAAATATTATTTGTCATATCAGTATATTAATTAGTTGCTATTTTCTTAAATTTGTGTGTTTTTTTTTTTTTCAAAACCCTAAACCTCTGCAACGTCTTAAAACCCTAGCTTCAAATGGCTGATTGATCTAAAACCCTAAACCCTAAATCACCAAAATGGTGGAATGAGCCCTAAATCACCAAAATGGTGGTATGAGCCCTAAATCGCGAGATGCTAAAACAGCGCGAACCAGCAAACCATCTGAAGGCTCAAATATTTTCGATTTGCCTGCTTTCTTCATTGGAGTAGAAATCCCTTCACGACTGGTAATTGGATTCATTCTGCCGAGATTCATAACACTTCACGACTGGTAATTGGATTCATTACGCCGAGATTCAGCGCTCAAGGATTGGGGAAGAGAAGGATTAAGACTTTAAAATTACTTTGAATCTTCCGATAAGCAGAGTCAACAATGAGACCTCCAAGAGGTGGAGGTTCTTTTAGGGGAGGAGGCAGGGGTGGCAGGGGAGGTGGAGGCGGCGGCAGGGGTGGAGGAGGTGGCCGTTTTGGTGGAGGACGGGGTGGTTTTGGAGGAGGATACAGAGACGAGGGTCCTCCTGCTGAAGTTGTGGGTGAGTGTTTGTTTGCATTTACGTAGTTCTAATTTAATGGGTTTTGCTCTTTGGGTGTGCCAATGTAATGCTTTTTACGCATTTTCTTCGTTTTGCTGAATATAAAAGGTTTGCATTTCTTTTTTTCTACTTACGACGTTCAGAAGTTTCAACATTTCTCCATGCCTGTGAGGGAGAAGCGGTGACTAGGCTTACGAATGAGAAAGTTCCATACTTCAATGCTCCCATATATTTGCAGAATAAAACCCAGATAGGCAAAGTTGAAGAAATCTTTGGTCCTATTAATGAAGCTGTAAGTTAAATTCTTCTGGGTTTCTGCTTGCTTATTGGATTATTTGTACCTTTTGATTTTCATCATTTGGTTTGCTAGTAGGCGTTTTTTTGTTGGGTTCTCAACAAGTATTCTATGTATTTGCCTGCATTTTGGTGTGCCTACAGTATTTTTCTGTAAAGATGATGGAGGGCATAATTGCTACCTCATATGCTACTGGAGACAAGTTTTATGTTGATCCTGCAAAGCTGCTGCCTTTGCAGAGATTTCTTCCTCAACCCAAGTAAGTCAATTTCCTTTTTAAATAAATGCGATGTTGAGGCTTGTTTATATGTTTCTCATAATGTGGTACTGTTTTAGGATCAAAGTAGAATGTTTGTACTTGGGAAGGCAATGCATCTTTTTCCTTGGAAGTGTTTAAAAAACATTTGACGAGGGTTGTTAAGCGGTTAAGCTGTTAAATCAGCATCTTCAGTACAGAGATCCCATGTTCAAATGGTTATGGTATGTTGTCAGTTAAATATGGACAACATTAGCTGCTGCATTTGGGACTGTGTGGAAGCCCAGTGATCTTGATGGCACATGAATATGGTGTATCTCAATAGATGAAGCTGAGGCTGGTGAATTTGACAATCAATACTGTCACCCAATCAGTACTGGATAACTATCCAGATAGGATTTGTATGTATAGCCCACTTCCTTAACTGAGCATTTAGTGACCCAAAAAAGAATAAAAAAGAAAGAAGGAAAACATGACCCAAGGGGCTCAACACTGCAAAGAGTGGACTTCTTTTGGCTTAGGTGGTAAGTCTGCGGGGTAATTATTCTGCCAACAATGGCCAGCACTTGCATCTTCATCCCTTTGGAAATCCTGCCATATGCTTGGCAGTAGAGTGAGCGATACTGCAGGTGAAATTTAACCTCTGTGAAGGGCCTAATAGTCTCCCTCTTAACCATTGGATCGTTTTAATGTATTACTGCTATATTCCCCTGCATCCTGTATTGCTGTACTTGTATTTTGAATTTTGGAAAGTTTCCTTTGACTCTTAAGTTCTGGGTATCCAGCACCTATCAAGAGGTGGGAATCATACACACATTATGTGGCTTGATCTTAACATTTTTGGTGTGTGACCACTTTATTTGGCTTAATGGCTACCATGGCTCAACTGCTCTTTTGCGGGAGCGTGCTGACCACTTTTTTGAGGAATCAAACTTTAATGGGGGCTATAAATTCCTATAACACTACTTCATTTTCACAAATTCAGTTGTTCCCTTTTTAAGATGTCTATATTTTATTCTAGCTGAATTTATTGGCTATTAGTGCAGGACGTGATATTTAATCTTTTTGTTTTTGTTCTGTTATGACAGGGGCCAGTCGAATGGTGGCAGGGGTGGTGGCCGTGGCGGTGGACGTGGAGGTATATGTTGTTTTTTTACCTACTTTTTTAAGGTTCATTCATCTAATATTGGTGATGGAAAAATAAAACCTAAAATATAGAGCAGAATCTTATGAGGGCATGTTTATACTTGTATTGAATCAAGTTTGTTATGCTGGAATGACCTATTTGCTGATTTACTTCCATTCAACTTGTTGGTATTTTGTGAGACCAGGAAGAGGTGGCCCACGTGGTGGTGGTCGTGGTGGTGGGTTTCGTGGGAGAGGTGGACCTGGTGGAGGAAGAGGTGGTCCACGAGGTGGTGGCCGTGGTGGTGGTGGGTTTAGGGGCAGAGGAAGATATTGATGACCATACGTTGGTTATTAATTATATGGCCTACTCTGATAGCCAGTTTCTTCCAGTAGCAGGTGTTGATAATTTGAATGCCGTGGTAGTGAATTTCATCATCCATTCTAAAGTGACCTACTGAAGGAAGATGGTGGGCAATGAGTTGTTTGCCATATAGTATATACCGATCCCTTCATTTTCATAGGTTAACATCTATCTGTGTTTGTGACCTGGATACTTGTTGCAAATTGATTCAAGGTGAATTGCAACTAAAGCCATAATTTTATTTTACAGTTTTGGTAGCCGTATTCATATTTTCAATTAGTGACAAGTTTTAATGATCAATCAAAATGATATTTCCATCATGTTCACTGTGGTGGTTAAAAAATGTTGCTATTTTTCGTTGTGCTCCAAGATGTTAGTTTATAGGATAATATTTCATCAAACATATCATTTAATGATTTTTGCTGGCCTATTCTTAAATTGTTTTTCAAGAATAGGACAAGTGTGAAGACAATAGCCAATATCTGGAAGTCAATAATGTTAAGTCACTAGTAGTTGTTTGAGTTATAAATATCAAATTTTAAAGTTTACATGGCTGTGCTAGTGTATTTTCGATTTAATAGCTTCATGAAACTTGGTTATGAATAGTGAATTTAAAGTTTATATGGCTGTGCTAGTTTATAGCTGATTCAATAGCTACTTGAAACTTGAAAATTAATAGACAGCAAACAAGCCTGCTCTCACCTGCGTAACAATGTTCATTTTATTAAATTTGTGAGTTTCAGACTTGTAAACATGTATGGCAACCGGGAGGATGGCTGATGTACACAACATGCTTGATAACGTCTGAAGGAATTATGATTGTACGAAATTCCATGATGAACGGAATGGCACATAGGTATTCCTGGAATGCATCATTTGAAAGGGCTTTTCACCACATACAATTTCCAGGCATATGGCCAGATTACTTGTAGTTTTTGTTTTCACTTGAGGAATCTGTTGGCCTGTCAACTGTGCAAGAGAAGGAGATCCAAGGTTTAATTGGATGAGTCAGCAGTTTTTGGGGGATTATCTAATACATGTGCACTAAATATAGGATACTGAATGTTGCGTTCTAAAACGTTTAACGGCATGTCTAAAAGAGATGTCGTTTCATGGATTGCAGCTTTTACTATGCATCTCTAGAGTTTGTATCCTAACATGAACCTGTTGCTATTTCAGTAAATATCATTTGGCACATATGAAACCCATATGGGTTGTCATCAGTATTCCTCTATGTTGAGAAATCCTGGGCATTAGGATTTAAGAGATTTTTCTTTGATGATAACTGTTTGTGAAAGCTTTTTACTTCTGTAGATTAGGTTCTTCTTTTGACTTAAATTATTATAGTGTTCTTCTTCATCAAGCAACTACCAAACCATAAACAACAATGAAACAAGAGACGGAATGTAGGCAATCAGCAAGGGCCAAAACCTTTCGACTTGGGAGGAAAACCCAAACGAATTCTTCTACATATAGAAACTTCAATTGATGAATACTAAGACCAAGACCCTTGGCACAACAAACTCTCCAAGACCAAGTCATAAGACCCTTCTTCACTGCTTCTTCTTCTTGTCAAAGTCAACACTGGTCAAATTGACTTTTAGCACTGTTCACTTCGGCTATTCTGTTGTTTTGGCTTCCTCCACAGATCTGCAATATTCGGCTCCTTGAAACTTCTGCAAAATCACTTTGTTTTGGCTTCCTCCACTTATCTGCAATATTCGGCTCCTTGAAACTTCTGCAAAATCATGTGTGGGCTGAATTATGGACTTGTGATGTATTTCTCTTTCACTTGGCTTGAGGGCTTCTTCTTGTGATCTCGGCTAGCAATATTGAAGGTTTGGTGATCCTTTACTTGACTATTATGAGAGCTGGTGTATCCTTACTGCAAAAACCCTAGTTTCTGCCACACGTGTGAGGAGATTAACCCCAAAACAGTGCCAAAGATCTTCGTCCTTCCTCTCTTTCCTTTTGCTGCCAAAGATCTTCGTCCTTCCTCTCTTTCCTTTTGCTGGTTTCGCTGGTAATGAAGCTGCTTTTCTTGTGATTTTCACACTTCTTCTTGCTTGAGATGTTGCTTGAGATGCTTGACCTAATGCGGATTGTCCATGTAATATATGTAATATAGTTTGACTTGACCTTGTGCCTAGGCCGACATGCCTTTCTAGGTTTGGTGATCCTTTACTTGACTATTATGAGCGCTGGTGTATCCTTACTGCAAAAACCCTAGTTTCTGCCACGTGTGAGGAGATTAACCCCAAAATAGTGCCAAAGATCTTCGTCCTTCCTCTCTTTCCTTTCGCTGCCAAAGATCTTCGTCCTTCCTCTCTTTCCTTTTGCTGGTTTCGCTGGTTATGAAGCTGCTTTTCTTGTGATTTTCACACTTCCGCTTGCTTGAGATGCTTGACTGAATTTTACCTTCAAGTGATGCCAAGTTGCTCTATATATAGCGGATTGTCCATGTAATATATGTAATATAGTTCAACTTGACCTTGCGCCTAGGCCGACATTCCTTTCTAGGTTTGGTGATCCTTTACTTGACTATTATGAGAGCTCGTGTATCCTTACTACAAAACCCTAGTTTTTGCCACACGTGTGAGGAGATTAACCCCAAAACAATGCCAAAGATCTTCGTCCTTCCTCTCTTTCCTTTTGCTGGTTATGAAGCTGCTTTTCTTGTGATTTTCACACTTCCTCTTGCTTGAGATCTTGCTTGAGATGCTTGACCGAATTTTACCTTCAAGTGATGCCAAGTTGCTCTATATATAGCGGGTTGTCCATGTAATATAGTTCGACTTGACCTTGTGCCTAGCCGACATGCCTTTCTAGAATCATCTTTATTCATTTTTGTTTGTTTTCAAGGGGTGCTTTTGACAAGGTCTCGGAGGGTTAATGACTCGAACAACTTCTCTTTTTACAATGTGTTACATGCCCAAATGGGTCTTCAATACATGGCATTGACTCAATAGACGTTATGACTTGATAACCAAACCTAATAGTTCTCAATGAGAGTTTCAACTATAAAAATAAAATTTCTTGAGCATGAAACCCACGACAAAAGCATTGCAAAATGATTTTATTTTTTTTCTTTACATTAATTGCATAAAATCATGATTACACGTCATTATGAAGACCGAATCTAGTTACACTTTTCAACACCCCCTTTTAACTAGGGGGTATTCATAATCTACACAATGTACTTAGACATTCTCAATATGAAGAATTCTCATAAGAGTCGGATTGGCAACCAACATTGTCACATAGCAAGGCCTCGACTAATAAGTCTATCTCTCCACAAGATTAGAGCACAATGTTGGTGAGATCAATGATTTATAGACAACCTTAACATTGTCTATCTCAGAACATACCCCACTATGAGCATGTTCCATCAAGACTATTTTTTTGTTGGATTCCAAGTCTTTAGGGATTATTGGTTCTGTATGACTGCTCTTATCTTGGATGACATACCACATTGTCAAAGGGCATTTGATGCTAGATGCTTTCCCAATCCTCCATTCTGTCTTCCCAAGTGAAGGCAATAATGATGTGTCTATCTCTCCCTCTCAATCTTAGGGAGGACATACCTATTCCACTGAAGGAATGTACCTAAGATCCCTCATGACCAAGGACTTGCTTCCAACAGTGTTATATGTGGAGACCATGGGATGAAAAATTGTGTGTAGCTCTCTTTTCGATGTCATGAGTTTCATCATCTTCTTTATTCAGGGGTCTTCATCCTTGGGGACTTCTTCGTAGGGCACAAACCATCCATCACTTTCATTTGTTAGTCATATCATCCTTCTTTTCATCAGAAAGTGAACCATTTATCCATATTTGGCCTTCCTTCATGCTTTGCTACCTTCTTCATGTCATGTTTCCTGAAGGACCTTTCATCCTACCACATGAACCTCCAATTGTAGAGGACATGTAAAGTTCTTCCTTTGTTAGCATGCAACAACCCATCTAGATATTGTTCAAAAATTAGACAATGAATCATTAAATCAAGACTACCTTTGTGATGGTCTTTCATTATGACATCTTCTTGTTTGTATCAACATCTTGCATACATATTGACACATTTCCAAAAGATATACGATGTCAAGTGTCTCTTTCTTTTTCAAACTTCATTAGAATCTTCATATCTTTCCCGTGGAGATATCATAGTCAAATTTTCTTGTCCTTGGATGTTGATTGCCTTCTCCATAGTTGCTTTTTTTATGATCTCTTCCTTTCTTTCTTCACACATTTCCTTCCAAGAACTTCTAATCAGAGTTATTTCAATTTTGACAATTACCTCATATTTCATATGCAGATATATTATTTTAATTTCATCTAGTAAATGTGTGACCCATGCCTTCCTACATCTTTTCAAAGGGGGGAATTTTGTCCTTTCAATCATGCTCATAAAATAGAGCACTTATCACTACAACCATATGACATGACTTGACTTCTATCTCAACATATGAATACATATCTCATCTCTTCTTTTGGATCATCTAGACCTTCAGTGGCTGCCTTGACTTTTACCTAAACATATACATACATACCTCATCTCTTCTTTTGGATCATCTAGACCTCCTTCAGTACCTGCCTTGATTGAACGAATTTCAATCCCCTTGATTTGGTTTTCATCTTATAACATCATACCTTTACTCCATGGGATCCCATACAAGGTGGAATTCGAATTGCTTTTCATCTTATGACGTCATACCTTTACTCCATGGATCCCATACAAGGTGGAATTCTCGATGAAACACTTGCTCGTATAAGAAGGTGAACCTTTCAGTGAAGACTCCAATGAAGGATCTTGATAATCCTCGTATGGAAAATGCTTCACTTGAGTGATGTATGATGAGTTTTTATATTAGATGACTTTCTTCTTCCCATGAGTACTGCTTACGCTTCTAATGAGGTTACCAAGAGTTACATCCTTATATAAGTGGTTTCCATAGACTTCTATCTCAACTATCTTTTGTGCTTCTATAATGTCATGAGTTGCTTTCAATTGCATGTTTCTATGATGCCATGATGCAACCTATTATGCCTCTTTCTGATTCCTACCTTGGTGGTTATACAACAGAAAAGCTTGAAAATAGGGGTTTGAAAAAACCCTGGATGAGGAAGACTATCTCAATCATAGTAGAGATCTTTTATTTTCTACTCATTGGATTTCTTCTTTTTAGCTTCCTCTACTTCTTCAGTAACATGGGCTTCTTCCCTATCGCTTTCTTGAGTTTAGGACAATCTCTTTTATAGTGCCCATATTCTTGACATCCATAGCATATTGAACCTTTGCCATGTTCTTTTTTCATTTCTGATCAAATTTTCCAAACTTCCATTTTCTTTTCATTTGATCCTACATCCGATTTTACCTTTAACCTAGTTTCCTCAATTTTGCATAGTGACCATAGTTCATTGAATGGAGTGGCTTCCTTTTTCCCATATATATTTGACAAGGAGTTGCCCCATTCTTCTGGTAGTGCATTGAACACTATTGTAGTAATTTCTTTGTCATACATTATCTCTCCCAATTCTTGTAATTGATCCTTGATTTCAGATATCCTTATAAAGTATGAGGCTATTCCTTCTTTTGATATTTTCATTTTGTGGAGTTCTCGCCTTAAGGAGATTACTTCACTTGCGGTACTTACAGAGAACAACTCTATAAGTTTATCATATATTTCTTTTGATTGTTTCTAATTTTTGACACAGGGAATGAGTGGATCCTTGATGGATTCTATGAGAATCCTTTGAGCCCTCACTTCTCCCCTCATATGCCTTTCAAGTGCTTGAGCATCTTGCTTTGGTGATTTGGGGATTGAGCCCTTAACATGTTCCATGACCTCGTTTTCAATGAGATACAAATATGTTATTTTCTTCCATGCAAAAAAGTTTGAAGCCCCAACTAACTTGTTGATGTATTTGCAGAAAGTCATTTTGACAGATTCAAATGCAAACATAAACTTACTTGATAAGATGCTTTTTCCACTTACTGCCTCATTGAATTTGATGATGATATAAATAATAGAAAGCTTCTCCTTGATGAGGATAGTTTTCTTCAAGAGTGATCCTAGGTTCAAACGAGAGGGAGATCACCTTAGAGCTTTTGATGATGATGACAACGTCTTGTTGATTGATGATGACAACTTCCTTGATCTTGCTTCTCTTGGATGAGTAGGCTTCAGATTACTTTGATTACTCAATATACTTTATGACTTGATGACCAAACCTAACAGCTCTCATTGGGAGCTTCAAGTATAAAAATAAAATTCCTTGAGCATGGGTTTACTCAAGCATTAAAAGATAATTTTATTTTCTTCTTTACATTAATTACATAAAATCATGATTACACATGTCATTATGAAGACCAAACCTAGTTACACTTTTCAACACTTATACGAGCACAGACTCCCCAAACTCTGTAACAAGGTAAATGTGTTTGCCATCACATTATGAGAAGAGATTTCGCTGACATGTTTCTCTGGAGTGTGGACTCTCTATCACGTACGTGGAGTGTGGTTATATAGACTATTCTTGCATGGATGATCTAGGCCGTCCTTGGTGCCTTCAGAATTTGCATCACTGAAGCAAAGATATTTTTCAGATCGCTGTTAGAGTGGGAGCCTGAAAAAGTAAACAATTATGTCGATATTGAATTTGTCTATGCTGCGGTTGGAAGGCCACAAATGATTAAAAAGGAAAACAATGCTAAAAGGCATGCAACAACTAGCAAGATGTCGTTGGATGAAATCAAGAATAGAGTTGATGCATTTATATAGAGAACCGACCACACCCATAATCACGGAGAATCTAATGCCATGTTGGAGATTTTGTTAACTAAGAGAAAGGTCGCTGAGTATGCCCCTTGTATAAGTTTTGTGCGACAAGATGCAAAGGAATAAATTATCAAATGGTGGTGGTAAATCTAGATAACTCTAAATATTACTTTGGCGGTGGATTCTATCATGTTAGTTCTCAGGTCGTTATATTGGATGAAGTATTGTAGCAGAGGTTGGATGTGAGCCGCGTCGAACATTATTTTATTTTTGATGTATAAAATATTTAAGTACATCTCTATACATAGAACCTCATAGCTTAACCTATGGCAACACATTGACTTCATATAATTCCTAGCTGAATGCATTGAGAAATTGTGTGCAGTGAAAGTTTGAATTATGTTTCTTCTATCATTATGTGATAAACAAGGGCAACTGCTTAGTGTATTTATTGAATATCCTTGTTCTACCGACTTTAGATATTGAATAAGTTCTTTGAAACTCTAGATCAACAAGCTTTCATAACAAATTCAATTCATATTACCCTATCGAGTCATCTTTTCACTTTTCTACAAAGTCTAGTTTTATTTATTATGGATAGAAAAAATTACAGTAGTTTTGATGTAGGTGCTCTGCATTGATGCCATATTACTATTATATCTCAACTATCTAACCAAAATTCTGATTTTGCCTTTGTGCCATTATTAGAGTATTGAAAAATCTTGGATTCTAGAGTCTAAATATTAACTAAACAATTTTTGCTTGTTTGTTTATGTATCTATTATGTAGCATGGGGCGATGATTCATAATTGTAGAGAGTTCATGGTGGAAGACATCTTTATTTTTGTTAATCTTTGAAATAAAGATCAGGGTTCATCATTAGGATAATGAGTCGATCCTGTTGGCTCGAGGGGTCTTGACCCAAGTTCGGATGTTCAAGGTTTGCCAACAAACCCCTATACTACTGGTCCTTTCGGCAGTGACTTGCTTGTGCAGGCCAAAGTCTCACTCGAAGTAGTATGGGTGAGTGCTGGAACTAGGTTTCCGCACCTTAGGAGAGGGTAGGTAAGTCAAACAGAGCTGTGTTTACCCTGATCGTGACCCGATCTGGTATCACAAAGCTTAGATTCTTTTCGCATCCACATGCGCAACAACAATATTACTTATAGAAATCAACAGATCGAGAATTCATATAACAATACACAACGATTTCAGATATCCTTATATGAAGCAAGTAGAACAAACCCAGATCACAACATAAATAAGTACACAGGTATGTTCGCAACTTAAACCAATAACACAGTAGCATATACTAAGTAATCAAGACGTCACAGATTCATATCACAACAATGCCAGTGGATTCAGATAAACAACAATACTTCCACATTCATTAATCTTTCAGATCTTCGTACAAAACCCCAAAAAACCAACCTGCGCACATAGCAACAGGGTCCGCACACAACAGGACAAAGGCCCTCCGCACACATAGCAGCAAGAGTCCTTACCCAGAGACCCTGACCAGATCTACCGATTTGCACTTAGCAGTAATCTCTTATCATTCTTAGCTTGTTCTACAACTCAAAAAGGTTCAACTACTTATACTATTCTAGCCTTTGCATCCAATGGTTTGCGGACTCTTGGTTTACCCTTGACCCATTTACAATGCTTTAGGGGCTTTGACCCACCCCAAAACCCCTGCGCTATACTAAATATAATAAAAAATATGCAAAATGGACCAGTTCTGCAGCTTTGTAGGAGACCCTGTTCCAACAGCCCCCCAACACAATCTTGTGACTCGTCCCGAGTCACTGCGATGGTGGGGTCTCCACCTGTTCGCGTAGTGTGTTGATGGTGGCGATCAGCGGGGGCAATACTTATTGGTTATGAGCAGCATCATTCTGCGCAATATCGACAAGCTTCTAGGATGTCGGTCCTTCAGTTGTCGCAGTGACATTTTCCAGTGTCTGATTCAGTCGCTTGACTGCAACATCGGTATCCTATGATAGCTGGAGGGCTGTGTCGGCCCAAGGTTTCAATCGTTTTGCAATGGCATGCTTCTTGCGCCAGACTTTCTCAATCTCATCTTGGAGAGCGTTACTAGTCTTTAAGCGTGCCAGACGCTGAGCAGGGACTAAAGAGGGCAATGTAGCTTCGACCTGATCGAAAGCTTCTTCCTTCTGCCGCAAGTCCTAATTGATTCTTTGGAGGATCGGATCGTGCTGGATCCTAGTCCAAAGTTGCATAACATCTTCAAGTAATCGGGCACCCTGAGCAATTTGACCTATAATGGTGTTAGTGGCCTTGGTTACTAGCGCAACGCGTTGGGCTTGTACCTCTGGAGGTGTTTCGGGCTGCAACTTGGCCTGTAAGTCGATGATTTGTTGCTCCAGTTGTGTCTTCACAACCTGCATATCTGTCTTGGACACCTTCAATGCTGCAACCAATCCTTCCATTTTAGCTCGGGGGGTTGCTGCAGCCGAGATATCCTCTGTAACCTCCGTGCAGAGCTGGTGGATTAATGTTTCGAGCTCCTCGTGCTGTGCGACAACGCAGAGTACTTCGGTGTTCTGCTACGCGATGGTCTGCTCAGCTACCCCTAGTTGCTGGTGCACCTGTTGGTCCCGATGGTGAATTTCCTGGAATACAACGATGTGGAGGCCCTGTAATGCATCATGAGTGAGCGTGGCCAAATTCCGCTGCACCCTTGCATCTGTTTGGAGTTGGACTGGTGGACTGATCACAAGGGCAGTGCTAGGTATAGCACAGAGATGACTTTCCTTTGTGGTGAGCACTGTATGGCTGGGTACCAAGGGACGCTGTACCTGAGTCACGCTTGGCCTGTAGTGTGCCGGCCTTTAACTGTAGGGTGTGGAGGGTGTCAATGGCAGCCTTCTGGTGTTCCTCTAGGGCTACCCATTTGTCTTCTGTGGCCATTGTGACAGCCTCTGCTATTTGTTCGAGGTCACCGTCGGTCAAAGTCACTGTTGCATCGTATTCTCCTTGTTGCACGCGTTTCTTCTTTCGGGGCCCCTTGTCAAGCTCGCTCGTTTGCTTGGTTCCTCCGAGGTTTACTGTTGGTGGCAGATCTACCTGGATTTAGGCCTTGGTGGTGTTTGGCAGCGCATTCTTCTTTGTGGCTGTGTCTGAGCCCTACTTGCTTGGTCCTGCAGTCTCCGTGGTGGGGGTTTTGAAGCCTATCTTCCAGGCAGGAGGCCATAGTTCGACCACTCGGTCAATGTCCTCATCTGCTACCATATACGGGAGGGACGTCCAGGTTTTATCCTTGAGACCACAGATTTGTATGTGGTGCATCATAACTTGGAATGCTGCAATACTTTTGTACCTATTGTACACTGATAGGGACAACCGTGGTCGGGAGTTGATGGCGGCGGCGACCAAGCTGCTCTGGAATAGGACCCAAAAAACTTGGTTATCTTCCACACGCTGCGCGTCCTTAGAGTCCCATAGGTGGGCAAAGTGAGCCTCTTCGCACATTTCTAGAGCGAGGTCGGGGAGGACCGACTCCTTAGGGGCCTCCCATGCAACTAGTGCTATGAGGAGCAGTAACCAAGAATAGGAAAAGGCCTTCCCTTGTTCCTGAGATTCGCGGACATTGGTTAGGAATTCATCACACAAATATTGAGCCCAATTAAGGCAGGCCCCCTTCATACACTGGACTGCTAATCGAATGACATAAGCAGGGACAATTGCGACCTGACACTTCCGCATTAGCTTGCATGCTAATAGTATGGTGCCCATCTGCATAGCACGGTCACTGATGGATTGGATGATAAAGCCTCAAGTATTTCGCTCCACCTTGTACTTTTGGTGCACATATTCAATGGTTCCGCTTTCATATTTCTTGCCCACCCATTCTAGAGGGTGTGGCCCTTGCATGGGAAGGCCCGTAATCTGGTGAATTAGTGCAACATCAATAGGGACTTGGTCCCTAATCCATAAGCATCCCTCATGAATCAATGCGGGCAACTACCGGGCCGGTCGGTCATTGACATTGTAATGGCCAAAATAGGGCATTTGCATCAGATTCAAGAGCCCGGATTCGGCCAATCCGTATACCCAGCGCTGAGGAATGACGGTGACCGCATCATTCGTATAAGCTGTGTCAAAGTATAATGTGAGGGCCAGTTCTGGGAAGGCTTCAGAATTCGCCAAGTCGTGGTCATCGAATTTAACTTCGTGGAGCCGTCCACAAGGGTCACCGATGACAGGGACTTCGTCCGGGGCTAGCAGTGTTTGTAGGTAGGTGATCAAACCATCCAAGTTTTTGGGCATGCGCGTGGAAGGCCGACGTGGCTGGATAAATGAGGGCAACCAATTGATCGGATTGGTGGGCAGGGCTTCCTCTTGTGCATCCTGATCCAGAAGTGGTGTTCGTGGGGATTTGGTATTCCTCGGGGAAGTCCTTGGTCTTCTTGCAGCCCACTTTGCAGCTTTCGGGGGCTTCCCTGAGCCGTGTGATTTTTATTTTCCCTTCTTGGTGATTGGGGTAGAGAGCACTTTTTCGTCCTCAGCCCCAATCGCCACTACGTCTTCACTTTCCAGCTCTGTTGGTACTGAAGGTTCAGCAGGGGTCGTGGCCATCATTCTAGTGCGGAAAAGGAATCCCAGCGTTGGATGGCTACCGTCAGAAGGAGTAGGTTGATCAGACATGAAAGGGATAGGGCAGACCAGGAGAATTGTAGAGGTTAGGTTTGCGCGCAACAAGGGTGAGAAGTACAGTCTATGCAAGGGAGGCAGATTTCTTATCTGTGCTACCCCGTCCTCCTTATAGTGCTTGTGGTCACTCAAATGGTAGGGTATACTTCATCTGGAACTTACCATCAGAGAAATGGTCAAAAGTTCCCAAATTCCGCCTCATTAATTTCCAGGGGGCCACACCCTTCAACGGTAACTTCTGCTCCCTATCAGTTGTTATGGTGCCTATTATCACTTTAGTAATTTCTTAAGTTGTGGGATTTGAGTTTTTAGTCTAAGAACACTAGAGGTAACCATAAACCTACTTCAAATCCTAGGATCTAGCCTTCCTAGAATTCATAGAGGGCTCTCTCTTTAAGATTTATCTTTGTTTTTGATTTATGTTTTTAGGCTAGTTATGATTGAACAATTGGTTTTATTTTTAAAGGTTTTGGTGGAAAAAATCACTTAGAGGTAAACTAGAGAGAAATCTACTTGTCCATTGGGCTATGGAGTCTAAATCTAGATAGCAGTACTAGAAGTCAAGGCCAAAAATGTACAAATGTATTCAGGGCAAGATAGATAATCCTCAGAGATTTGAAAAAGTGTTTTTGGTGAAATGAGATGATCAGGATAAAGGATTCTGAAGGATCCTTTGATCCAGAAAATGGAAGGAGGAGGCAGGGGTCAAACGGGAGTAGGAGTAATTAAGAACTCCTAACACCAGAAATCAGCAGAAAACATTTAAACGGTAACTAGTTAAAAACAGGGAGTAAAGGACTAGCCTGTAGTAATATTCCTAGTTACTAATTAAGATAGAAAAAACATATAATGAAGTGCATGCAACTCAAGAAAGGAAACAATGACAAGAAGAAAGTACTTCAGTGATCAGCTTATCACAAGGATCCTAAATTATGATGCCAGTTTAGCTTTGTCCAGTTTGCTTCTTCGAAATCAACACATAATAGCCTCCAATGTTCAGCAGAAAGTCTATAGTAAAGTATAACAATTTTATTCCACACTCAATACTTCAAATGTATAAATATTTATACAAAATGTAATTACAAATATCCCAGGAGACATCTAGGAATATCTTTAGGAAATAGAAAATATCTTTACAAAATAAGAGGGACAACTACTTAACAAATCAACAAGCTGTCCTTTTATCCAAAATAAATAGAACTACTTTATCTAACAAGGAGATTTTGAGTGATTAGCTGTCCTGTTTCGCTGGCTGTTAGAAAATATCTTCATTTGAGTTGCCTTAGCTGATACTCTTTCATCTGATACTCTTTAACGCTGCCCTTTAACTCTGATATACGTTTGACTAATATTTCCACTGTTTTACTGCTGTAAAAGTATATCTTTTTTTGCAGTAAAAAATCAGCAGACTGTCCTTTTGTTTCACTGTTTCTTCTTGACTGTTTTCAAGGTAGTTTTTTCACTGTTTTACCTCTCATTTTCACATTAAATCTGTAAATACTTGCCACTGTTCTTCACTGGAAATTTTTACATTTTTCAACTTTCTAAAATTAAAAATTTCTTCAACTTTCTAAAATTCTCATCTGCCTCCGTGTATTTAGCAAAATTGGGTTTGAACACAAAAAGATGTTTGATCTCATGTTGAAGAAAGAATAAATCTTTAAAGTGTTGAAGGAGGACTTTACCTGTAGGAGTGTCTTGTGGCAATGGTTTGCTGACTTGTTCCTTGGCAAATTTTATTATGATTTTATTATCATAATTTTTTGGAGCATTAGCTTTTCATTGAAGACATGAATGTTTGGCAAGCCCTTTTTTCTTAGGTTTGTATACTTCACCATAAACTTTGTTATGGAAATGTTCATTGATTCACACTTTTCTTCTAGGTAGTTCATCAAATTTTTCTTTGTTACTACCTTTTTAATATGTAAAATGGTCTCTGTTCTATCTAGTATCTGTAACTCTTCCAATTCTGCTATGTTTTTGCTATTCAGAAATGTGATGAGTTTTAAAGCCTGAGCTGGCTTATCAGTTAACTCATCCTTGGTCTTCTGAATTTCTGCCTGTGTTTCTAACAATAAGTTTCTCTGCTCATATATAATCTGAATTGAAGGCCATTGAGTGTGAATGGCCTCAATTATGTTTTTCCATAGATGATTCTTGACAAATGAAATTTGTTTAGTAAATGTTAGCTCTTTCTGCAAGCCCTTGATTTTCTCTCCAAGTTTAATTGCCTTGTGCTCACGGGTTTTAGCGTTTATTTGAGTTAGCTTACCTGAGGATTCAAGATTTTCAATCATTTTCTTTAGGTTATTGATTTCATTATTTTTTCAAAGACAATTCCTCCATAGCCTTCACAATTTGACCTGCTCCATTTGTTTGTTGGACCTGTGTTGTAGAAGAATCTGTGTTTGAAGTAGTAGTTGAACTCACTGGCACTGCAGTTGCCAGTGGTTCCTTTGGTGCTGGCTTTTCTCTTAATGTGGATGCCATTGCTGTGCTAATTACTGGTATAACTGAAGGAATAATAGGAGTTTCAATCTCTTTCACAGTTTCTTTTTCTTGGACAAGTTGGTCCATTTGAGATTCCATTTCTTTGATTTGAGCGGTTAGTTTGAGGATGAGTTTCATCATCTCTTCTTTTTCACTTTTCTCTATAAGGATTTCTTTACTCTGTGGGTGCTCACTTTGAGGAAGCTTAAGTTGTTTCTTCAAAGCTGCAATATCATCATTCTTTTTCTTAATCAACAATTTAGCTGCTTGTACATTTGAGGGATCATATCCAACCTGTAAGATCAAATCCTCCAAGGCTTTAATCCTTAAGTCCTTTGCATACAAAGATCCTTTGTCTAGCTTCATTTGATCATGGATGTTAATAATAGTATTTTGCAACTTGGTAGCACTCATTGCCTTTGTCACCACAGTTGAATATAATATTTCAGAGCTATGTCTGTGGAATTCAATTTGATCTAGCTCATGAACATTGTCAGTGTTTACTTCAAACTCCACCTTTTTGTAATCTGCCACTGTCTTTGGTGTTGAAGTAGTTGGTTGCAGAAATGGCATAATCATTTTGTTTGTTAAATAGTCAAACGCTGTCAGTAGCCTATTTTGATTCCCTGGTTTTTGCTTGAGGAATTGAGAATATATTTCTGATTTAACTTCCTCATTCTTCTGCTTTATCTGTTTATACTTTTCCTTGATATCTAAGTCTTTTTCCTCAACTGTCTGTGAAGAAGAGACCTCCATATTTCGTTTCTCAATTATCTGAGTATCATCTTTACCTGTTGTTTGATCTTTTTCAATCTCTGCAAGAGTTTCATTGATTATTATTGTAGCTTCATTGTTATTTACCTTTGGCTCATTTGTATCCTCAACATCAATTACCTTTCCTTTCCCTATGGAACTGAATTTAAGCATTTTATTGTAAATCAGCTTGAATTTTATTTCTGTAGTTGTTTCAGCTGTATATGTTCCTTCTTCTTTGCTTCTTTTAGCTGAAATCTCTAGTGGCTTTACAACTTCCAAGGCCTGTGTTGTAACCATTTGTTATGCTGGTTCTATATTAATGATTGTATCTATCAATGTGTTTTCCACCCAATCTTCTTGATTGGAAAACTTCTCAATCTCTGGTTTGGGTTCATGAATGAAGGGTGTAAGTCTACATTTTACCCTTAAATTACTAAGGATCACTTTAGGATCATAGTTCCTTGGAAAACTTTGTTGGAATTTTAATTCTACTAGTCTCTTTGAGATCTTTTTTTCTGCCTCTTTGTTATTTATGATGAAAGGACCAATCTGATTTTTCAACTTGAATTGAGTCTTTTCCCTTGTAGCAAGAAGTTGATAGAGTCAGAATTTAGAATCTGTCTTAAATATTGCAATGCAAAAACTCTTATGTTCATGTATTTTGGCAATTTATAAGGCAATAAGTTGGATCCAAAAATTCTTATCTCTGTGTGCTTTTCATAAAGAAACCAGTCTCCCATTTTAATCTATTCTGATAGTTGTAAGACCCTCTTCATTTCTTCATTGACCCTGGGCTGTTCTGCTTTGTACAAAATGCTCATGGCTGGATGGAGGAAAAGATCTGAAAAATCCGTATAAGTGAATTCACTACTCTTTTCCTCAGTGTTAGAAACCTATAAATATAGGATTCATAATTTTGACTTAACTAATGATAGTTTTGTAAATATGTACATACTTTGCTTTCTGCAAGTGGTATTTCCATATTTTGTAAAAAATAAAAAAAAAATAAAAAATCAAAAAGAGGGTAAGAAGTCCTAAAAGAAAAATCAAAGGACTTAGAAAAAATAATTGACCCCAAAAGAAAAAGATGAATAAAACATGAAAGTGTGCAAATCTAAATGCCACTACTTTTACCTTTTGTAGTTGATTATGGCAGAGTGTCAATAAATGCCATAATCCATGATGAGTCAAACAATTTAATTTTGACTTGTTATGTTTCAATTTCACTTGTTGTAGATAAAGAATAAAGAATTGTCATACAGTTTAATCATGACAATTCAGTAGTTAGGTAGAGAATAAGTGAATCCAACATTTTAATCTGGATTCATCGATGAAATAAGTGTAGAATTAGATAGTTTTATTGCTTTCAGAAAGAAAAATGTTGTAAAGGTTGCTAGCTCAAATGCACCTAATTAAAATGGAAGAAAAAATGTTAGCAGTTAAAATTGGGTAGGTAGAAAAAGGTGAGAAACATTATTGTAAATATTATTCACCAGGGCTGCAAATAACTAACTTCCGTTCCCCATAGCCATTTATCTTTCTAAACTATTAGTCAAAAAAGCTCAAGGCATTTCTTTGACTTTTGTTGGGATCAGACCCAAGACTCTATAGCTGATTAGTTGAAAATGTTAAATGTCTATATTAATCCCACAAATCACATTATTTTCCATTCATGCATTCATTTACCAGGAAAAATCATAATTAAAAACCTAATTTTTACTTAATGATGCTCTAATTTTCATTTGATTAATTTCCCACATCTCATGAAAGCATAAAACCCTCAAAATGACATTTTATCCTAAGTTGAAGTGATGAAGTTAGTATAATGCAAACTTGACTTTAATCTTCACTTTTCTTAGTTATATTAATGTATTTTGATTATCCACTTTTCCCTTGACATATTAACTTTAACTTATTTATTAATTCCCTAGAAAATAACCTTTTTATATTAATATAACTCATTTTTATTAAATATCCCGAAAAGCCCCTTATTATATGCTTTTTATATCAAAGATATTGTTCAAATGTTGAAATTACATCCCGAAATTATCCCTTTGATATAAAATTACCCATAATAAAATATTCCCGCTCCCCTATGGTTTTAAATCTTTCAAAATCTAAAACTATATAATAAAGTTATAAAAATTGCAAAATGCGCATTTTGTTTACATACTATGTATATAAAATAGCGTGGAAAAAAAATACTTACACCATTACTCACATTCCCGCTTTACCTTTCCCCAAGGTTAAAACCTTAACATTTTCCACTTTCTCGATACATATCACTTGACCATAGACTAAACCGTGGTTACACATTTTATTAACCCACCCCATTCATTTTATTTTATGTATAAACTCACTTTATGCATAAAACTCCATATATTAACCTAGAACCCTCTCATTTATTCCTGACCCTCCAATCATCTTAACCCCTTTCATCCTACGATCCGAAATAACCCGATAAATCCTTCTCGTCTCTACCATATCCTATCGGGTAATTCTAAGTCGTCGATCTCCACTTACCGAATCAAAGGCGCAGATCATAGTACCTGGTCCCACCTTATTTCCCCGCATCTTCCCGACGCATCTCAACGATTCGCTCCAATCCACTACATCCGACGGCTCAGATCCCATATCGCATTTTTAAAGCGATCGAGCAAAGTTCCCAAATTTTTTTGCAAAATGAGTTGTTTTGTGAAACCGCCGCCCGCTAGGTGTCCAAATTATATTGGATCGCATTGCTAAAGCTAAAAACCACTCACTGCTCGAAAGCGATGCGAAAACCATCACTGGTTTTGCTTTCAAACGAAAAACCGCTCCTGCCATGTCAACTTGACTTGTAATTAATACTCACATGATCCATAAAAACTAAGGTTTTAAACTTAATTATTTATCATTTTTCATACCTTTGCGCCTTCGCCCTTTGAGAAATCACTCACAGACACCATTGCTGAGCTTCTACTGACCAATTTGTCCATCTGAAGCCAATTTCCCCTATGAAATTCACCGTCGAAGACTCTCTATGCCTTCTACCACTGAGCCACAGTAACCAGTTTGAAGATTGATACCACCAAAGAACCCTTTCGACCACCCAATACCTGCAAGAGGTATTTCTCAATATTCCAAGCCTGCAAACTCAATTTTGAACCATCAATAATTAAAACAAGCTTTCAATTAAAAGATCTCACCGAGAGAAATTGCCTGAAAACACCAAAAAACAGACCAAACCGTGGCCAATTTTTCCTAGAAAGACCTGTTTTCGACTGTGAACCTTTTAAAGCCAATTTCCTCAATTTTCACAGTTTAAATATTAAATTCAAAGATCTGAACAACTAAAACTTTTGAATTACCTTGATAATCCCTGTTTTCAATCAAACCCATTCAGAAAATCCCTGTTTCTATTTTATGTCAATTTTACATCTTCAGATAAACCTAATTGAGCAAAAAAGCCTAAAAGAAGCCATCCTTAGCCTAAATTGCTCAGTTTCATCTTTGTTAAAGTAAATAACTCCTGCAAACAGTCTAATCTTGCAGTAGCTACCCAAAATGCCTAAAAAACAGAGTTAAACCTCCATAGTCAGATCTCATTCCATAGGAATTTCAAAAAACCTTCAAACACCTCCCTGTAGACATGGATTTCATTAACAAATTGTTTGATTTTTGTAGGTTATTATTAGAATATGGATTTGGGCCAACAGTTTCAATACTAGTTGACAAAATTGTTTGCTCCAAATTATCAGATTTTAACTCAATATATTCATTCAACAAACAGTTTGTATACAAAGAAAGAATAAAATCAAGTCAGAGAGAGATCAGAATGATGAAATGCACATAGTGAATGGTAAAAGTGAAGTCAGAATTCACGATGACACTGAAAACATAATAGTCAAAGAGTATTAGTTGTTAAAGTGTATCAGATAAAAGTCAGAGTGAAAGTTAAAATAAAGTTACAGATCAGTCAAAGGTAAACAGTGAAAGTAAATACAGAGGCAATAAAATGGTAAAAAGAGATGAAAATACTTTCACCAACAATGAAGTTTATCTAAAGTGAAAGTAAAACATTTAAAAGAGCAAAAAGGTGAAAAGATGAAAAAGAGAGCAAGAAGGGACATTTTTTGCACAAATTTCCTGTTTAAGTCATTGTTTTGCAGAACATATTGTGACCAATCCAAGATGAATTTTGCAAAACTGAAGGAGGTTTATGTTCTTAAGAGGGCCATATACAAAAACCTCTCTCATTTTTCTAACAGACATTATGTATTGAGAAATATTAAACAATATTGGAGAGAACTTTTTGCAGAAAATTCTTGTTAAGTCATCATTTTGCAGAGAAGATTGTGGCCAATCAGAAACACATCTTAAAAAACTGAAGGAGGTTTTTGTTCCTAAGAGACCCATCTAAAAAAACCTATCTCACTTTTTTCACAGTTATTAATGAGAGATACATGCACATCTTTACAAGCTATTTTTCAGACTTTGTAAAACTCTGTTTTACACATATTTTGGTAGAGCCTATTGTGAACCACTGGAGAGAAATTTTAGGAAACGAAAAGACGTTTATCTCAACAAAATATTTATCTACAATAACATCTTTCATTTTTTACATATATATTTCGGATTGAGAAATACAAAGATATCATTGGATTCCAAGTTTGCAGAATTGCTGGAGCAGAATGCACAAAGAAAGGAAATAGTTAGTGACTTGGATGCTTCATCATCAACTAAGAGTTGGATGAAATTCGAATTCTCCTCTTAGTCATCACCTATCCATAAAAAACAGTGCCAAATAGATGCATTAGTCTTGAGTGTCTTTTACTTAAGTTCTATTTATGTAAAATAGTGAGAGATATTTGTGAACCAATCTTGATATTTTTTCAAGATATTCTAGTTTATAATTTGTATAAATACTTTCCTCTTTGAAGTATTTTGTGTGGAATAAAATTATCAATAATACTATAGAATTTTTTGTTGAAAACATTGGGATTTATGTGAGTTAAGTTGAAGCAGCAGGCTGGAAACTGAAGCAAATAGACATCATAACTAATGATCCTCGTGCTGATCAAATGAGTATTATATTGTCCAGTTTTCATTGTTTATTTCTTTAAGTTTCATTCATACATCTTGTGTTATTTTCCATCTTAAATGAATAACTAGGAAAGATATTACAGAATCAGTATAAAAAACTCTCAGTTTTTACTAGTTTTCATGTTTATGTTTTCCGCTGATTTCCAGACTTTAGAATTCTTAATTGCTCTTTAGTCTCGTTTGACCTCAATTTCCCTCTTCCTTTTCTGTGATCTAAGGATTCTTAATTGCCCTTAGTCCAGATCATACCATTTCATCAAAATAGCCTTTTAAAACCCTCTAAAGATCATCTATCTTGCCCTTAGTATATTTGTTCTTTTGACCTTAGTTTTCTAGTCTTGTTTGCTATATATTTGACTCCATTGCCCAATGGTTAGGTAAATCTTTCTGTGGTTTCCCTTGTATTCCCTTATTCCCACCAAACACTCAAAAAATCAAACCAAATTTTCCACTCATAACTAGCCTAAAATCCATTACAAAACAAAGTTAAATCTTTAGGAGAGATCCCTCTCTGGAACTCAAGAAGGCTAGATCCTGAATTTCAAAAGAAGTTCTTGGTTACCCCTGGTTTTCTTTAACTATAAACCAAAATCCCACGACCTAATAATTACTAGGGAGATAACACTTAGCAAGGAAGTCCATAAGACAATAGATAAAGGGATGGAGGAAAAGATCTGAAAAATCTGTATAAGTGAATTCACTACTCTCTTTCCTTAGAAAGGAAGTCCAGAGGACAATAGATAAAGGCTTACCCTCCAAGTCCATTTTTTGCAATGTATTTGGAAAATTATCAGCTTGGAAGAATAAAAACAAGTGAAACAAGTAGGAAGAATATCTGAAAACCCGTTCAATGGGTAGTTTGGTAAGCTGATGATGAATACTGTCTGCTATGAATGTGGCATAATAAAAAATGAGTGTTGGGGGTTGGCCTGGGGATAAGGTGGATAGAAAGCCAAGAATGGATTCATCAGTGAATCCATCTGTAAATTATCCCAGTATAAAAGATAACATTGAAATAATATGCCTTGATCCTTTAGGAAATTCAACAGTGGAATAAGGGGGATTTATTTTTGGAATGTCAACATGGGAAGGCCAAAAATTTCGAAATATCATAAACCTTTTTGGGAAATCCAGGCTCAAGTATAACTTAGTAAAAAATTCAATAGATAGGGGGACTAATTGAGGGTCAGATGGTAACTACAACATTTGATTTATGGATTTTGCTGTGATAGTAAAAAGAATCTCTCCGTCAGCATTAACAATGGCCCTTTGGTCTAGTTCATAATGCTTTTGACACAGTCTAACAAGGTCTTGTCCAGGATGGGTTAAAGGAACTACATATTGGGGCAAATGAGTCTCCCAAATAGGAATTTCATCTTTGTCCAAGTACTTATCATAGCACCAGTTATGTATCTCTAAAAGGTTGAATTCTACCACAGGGTCAACAATCTTGTAATCCATATCAGTCAATGGAATAGCTTCTTCATCAGCTACAGGTGGTTAGAGGGGATTTACTGATATAGTGGAATTAGCAGTAAGGGCTGGAGTAGATTTAACAGCTGTAGGTGTTACAGGTTTAGGAGGTTTGGATCCTCCAGGCTTGATTGGTTTAGAACCTCCAGGTTTAACTATGATCTACTTTTTAGTCATTCTGGACTAACTAATGCAAGCTTAAACTATTTGCAAGAGTGAATTTTCTTCGTCAAAGGATATAAACTAGAATAAGACAGAAAATGAGGGTTTTCTGAATGGATTTGACTGTAAAAATGGGGTTTTAGGATATTTGAAGGCTTTAAATCCTTTTCTGTATTTGGAATTGATCTTTAGAGGTCACAAATTGAGAAAATTGTCTAAAAAAGTGATTCTTTCAGACTCAGAACTTTATGGGAAAAATTGGCCAGGGTTTGGCCTCTTTTTCGGGCATTTTTAGGTAATTTCTTTGGTCGAAACCCTTAATTTAAGAACTTAGTTCAATGATTCTCGGTCTGAATTTTGAAATTGCAGGTCTTGATTGTCGATAAATACCTTTGAATGTAGGTATTTGGTTGCTTGAAGGGTTCTTGAGAAGATATTGGTTTAATTTGAAGATTGGTCCGGATTGTGGTGCAGTCGAATGGCTTTAATGGTCTTCACTGGGGAATCTGTGGCCAATTTCGACTTTTTCTAGGTATAAGTCGATAATTTTTGATCAAAAGGGTTTTTTCCAGTCAAATAGAGCTCTTTTACAGTTTCATTAAGTAAGAAAGATTCTTTACTTATGAAGATGACTTAAATGTAGGAATGAGGGATAAATAATGGTAAAGGAGATTTTATCATAAGAATTCAACATTTTCCACTATCCAGTCATCAAGTCTTGGGTCCGGTCCCAACAGAAGTCAGAGAAATGCTCTAAGCCTCTTTGACTGGAAGTATAGAATACTGAACACCTACAGGGGGAGAGAAATTAGTGATTTTTTCCCGGTGATGAATATTACATGATTTTTCCCACTTCTTTCTACCTACCAAACATTATTCTAACATTTTTTCTTCCTTTTAGCAGGTGCATTTAAGCTCGCTACCTTGTAACATTTTATTCTTTTGAAAACATAAAACTATCTAATTCTACCTTATTTCATCTGAGGGCTCATATTAAACTGATGAGTTCCTCATTAATCTCTACCTATCTACTTGATTTGTCAGGATTAAACTGTCTGACAAAACTTTATTCACTATCTAAAACATGGAAATTGAAAACATGACAAGTCAAGTTTAGACAGTTTAACTCATTATGGATTATGACATTTATTGACACTCTGCCACAACAATTTGCAAAAAGTAAAAAATAGCGGCATTTGAATTTGCACACTTTCATATTTTATTTTCATATTTTTTCTTTTGGGGTCTATTTATTTTTTAAGTCCTTTGATCTTTCTTTTAGGACTTCTTACCCTCTTTTTGATTTTTGATTTTTGATTTTTTTCAAAATATGGGAAAACAACTTGCAAAAAGCAAGGTATGTACATATTTTACAAGACTATCAAGAGTCAATTCAAAATTATGAATCCCATATTTATAGGACCCTAACAGCGCCAATGGCTAGTTTCCGCATCGCCGGGGTGCCCAACATTCCTGCTACGCTTGGGTCAATTACATGGGTCTTCTGAGCATCCTCCCCCAACACATAATTGTTCCTAATGTACTTCTTGACCAAAGATATGTTCTTTTGACAGATGTCCTTCCAGGCCACCAAACAGTTACGGGGATCTCCTGATCCAAGGAATGTCTTGATTTGAACGTTGGTTGGGGCTTCAAATCACAGGATCAACATATCCCGACATTCCTCCCAAGCCTAGAATGCCTCCCCCTACGTCTCCCACTAGCGTGCAGGTATTCCACGCATGGCTAGCTTAAGGGCCCATAACCTTCGTCCCTTGGGAACCTCTTCTTCGAAGGCTTGCAAAAATTCCTTAATGTTGCTTGAACCATCAAAGTAGGGTAGGTCTCTTACCTCTTAGGAAATGCAGCAGAAGTCCCTTGTGACTCGAAGACATCGCAACGTTGAGACATCATGCAACCGGTTTTGCCAATTTTCCATCTCCTCGTTAGAGTAAGAGAAGCATTCACTGTCCTTTTCCCAGCAGAGTACTCCTTCCGCCGTGGGGTTGATCCAATCTTCTTCCTGTGCAGTCAACTTGTAAATGTGATCCACCTCCTCTTCATCGCGTACTGGCTCTGTATATCGTTCACCTTCTACAAGATCTAATGGTACTATCACCCTTGTGCCATTATTCTCAAACACCATGCTTCTTTTTTTTAGGTTGATGATACCGCCCATATCGATGGCCCAGTCCAATCCTAAGAGCGCAAGGTAGGGGTCCGCATCTTCTACAATTTCTATTACTTCAAAATCAGCGCGGGCCTTTACTCCTGCAATGTCCACCGTAACTTTAGGCAACCTTCCCAGCGTGATGATTCTCTTTTGATTTTCCATGCACAGCTGAATAGTGGACCATTCTAACTTTGTTTCTCCCATTTTTTGCCAATTTTGCTTAGGTAACACGTTCGCATCTGACCCTAGGTCCAAAATAACCTAGCTCATTTCGTAGTCACTGATCTGCGCAGACAACTGCATTTCTCTTCCGGTGCGTTTCTTATACCTGTATAATGTGTGCACATCCTTGAATTCCGGGGTTAGATGGGGTCGTGCTGCGCAGCTATATATTAATTCCTGAAAGTTCTCCACAGCCTTTGGGTTGCGTAGTAGTTTCATACATGCCTGCAAAAAGGGCTCAACCTTCGCATCTGCCTTGAGGTTCGCAGGTGGCGAGCGGTAGTTGCTTCTGTCTCAGCAAAGTCTTTGCGAGCTGTGATAAATGTTTCTTTTCCCCTTTTTAGGTCTAGGCATTCTTATTTGATAGCGGCTTGACAGATCAGAGGTTCCATCGCAGCTTCCTCCTCAGGTCCCTTGGTGGCCATCCTGCTGCACGTCACCACATTCACACTTTGACCCTTGCTTCACAGCTCAACCTTAACTCTCTGCACATTCTACGTAGGTGTCGACTGCTTTTCCTGCATTTTTGCTATCAAGATCAGGCATTCTTCAATTGCATGGTCCAACTGTCTGCAATATCGGCAGGATTTCCTAGTGGGGTTCAGGTAGTCTATTGCAAAGTGACCTGCTTCTCCACAGTTATAGCAGATTATCTGACCTCGTCCCCATCTGACACTTCCGCTGCATCCTCCTCCCCTGCCCCTTGATGGGGAGCCGCCTATACCTACGGGGGTCCTTGGTGAGGCAGGGTCTGATTGCACCTTGTATAAGTTTCCTCGATCAATCATAAAATCATATGTCCGGTAGTTCTGTTCATCCTGTCCCACCGATCTGTAGAACCTACACCATTGATGCTTTACCTCTAGAACGTATGCAGCAAGGCGGGGACAGTGGTTAGTATCGTGTAGCCCTGCAACGTGACAATCATCGCAACAGAGCGCTAGCCCACTAGGTCCCGCAGCTTCCCTAGGGCGCAATGGGCTCGGTCCCTCGACCTGCACATAATTTTCTAGTAGAGGAAAATTATCCTTGGTGTGGCCATTCACCCGGCATCGTATGCACCATCTTTTGGGGTTGGATTCTGCCCCTCGTTCCTTTCGCAGGTTCTGGATCTCTACATGCATCACTTCCAGCTGTCCCTGGATCTGTTGGACATGTTAGAGTCAGTGTCTTCATCCCTCCGTCAGAGATTAGATTTCTCTTGTTGCATTTCATTTTAGGTGTCTCACTCAGTTCAGTCAACTGCATTCCATTAGGAGCATGGATCATTTGACGGAAGGGTCTTATCACTCATATCCCTCATGTCTTGTACCTGCTGGTCTAGTTCCGTTCATCGAAATCATTTACAGTCATGTGTGGTCTCCTGGTTGGCAAAGAGTCATTTTAGGGTTTTTAGTCTCATTAAGTCTAGGGTTTTATTAATCAGGTCTCAAAATGTCTAACAATGGCCAGCAGGCACATGAGGAAGCTTCAAATAAGGTTTCACTACACAAATTTCATGATCATAATGCTTGATAATGATTTTTCTTCAAAACTCTGTTTTGAAGAAAAATTGTCTATTTTGTTTTTATGTAATAAATGCAATGTAATTTTTAAGTTCTTCAATTGTAATAATGCTCCATTCATAGCCCTGGTCACCTTTGCTAAAACTCCATGCCATCCATCCCTGCAAAACAGACAAGAAACTCATCATTCAGTTCAAAAATCATAACCACGCAAAACAGAGTTCTTTTGAAAAAGTGCCAAAGTTTTCAAACATTGTAAAGTGGGGTTTTTCAAATAAAAAATCAAAGTCTTTGGTACAAATATGATTTTTGTGTTTCAAAAATTCATTTTCATGCCAAAGATAGCATTGAGCCAAGAAAAATCGTGGAGGAAGTGAAGAAACAAGTTTGGAGCGAAGACTGTGTGTAGGTTGCAGAGAGCGACGCACTGGGCAGTGGTCGCGGTGCATAGGCTGAGCGCGGCGCATAGGGCCGCTCCACTATGGGTTAAATTGTTCCTGCGCGATGCATTGAACCAGCATGGCGCACTGGGTTTAGCGCGTGACGCACAGGGCAGACAACTAAGTTATTGCCATCTCTTCCAAATTTTTGAACCGGTTCGGTCAATCTTGCTCCAAGTAAGTTCGTGTGACCTTCTAATTGCCATTTACAAATGTTTGAAAATGGATTATGAGAGTTTAAATGAAAAACTCAAACCCTATCATATTATTGAGAATTTCTCCCTTAGGGTTTTGAAGTTGGTGTTTTAAAAATATTTTTGTGCCAAATACTCCATTCCCCACCTTGTTTTTCCTCCCCCTCACTGTTATCTCATCACTACAGTCCATTCCCCTATCTCCCTACATCCCTAAAGCCACTCATATCCATCTCATTCCCATTATCCCCATCCCATTTGCAAAATTTTCCTAAATTCTAAGTTTATCCCAAAAAATCAAGTGGCTGTCCCCTTGTCCCTAAATTTGTCAAAATCACAAGTTTTCAAAAGGCAAATTCCACATGACAAAACTTCATTGTTCCTACTCCCCTATTTCTCTACAGTCCCTCCCATTTGACACATATTTGATGATTAAATAAAAAACACCCAAATTCTCATTTTCATCTCATGCAAGCCAACAAACACCTTGCATAGACCTTGGACATCATGGAGACAGATACTGATACATCCTATGATCGAGACACTGATTCCACCATTGAATTGCATGCACCAAGAAGGCATTAAAGCGTCGCAAAAGGCATGATAGACTTCAAATTTTGGCCGAAGCTTATTTGGCTCAGCATAGCACTTGATGGTGGACCTTCAGCCCAAATTTCAAGAAATTTGGGAAATATTTTGTCAATTTTGAATTTTTTGGCCTTAAAACAAATTTTCCTGCTTGACACGTCGCGCCACTTGGCGCGCGCTTATAATTGGCAGCTCCTCTGGAAGAAAAATTTGCATTTCTGGATTTTTCATCAAAATTTATGCATGCCTACCCATTACCTAAGGATTTTGACAAGTTTTGGGTTGCTTGAAGGGTCAAAAACACCCTAAAAATGGTCTTTCTGCCACTTTTTAGACACACAGAAAGCAGTGTCTGGATATTTGATTTTTGGAGGGGCAAATGGCAACCAAATTCATAAATTACACTTGGGTTGGAAAGTAGACAGGCAGATATTTCCAACAAGCTATCCTGCGCTCAATTTAGACTTCGGGAAGGCCCTCAAAATCAGCCTCAAAGTGGCGCGACGCATAGAGATTTCAGACGCGGCGCATTGGGAATTTTGGCTCCTTTTTCACTCAGCAGCTCAGATTTTCGCCTAGTTTTGGCCAGTTTGACTTTTTTTATCTCCAAATGTGAAACTCCTAATGTAACTTGATGTAATTTCATGACTTTGATGTAATTTTTGCACATTTTTACTCATCCAAGTAGATTCATTCATCAAAAAGTGAAATGTAACTGAATGAATCAGTTTCCTATCTTATAGAGGCAAGCTGTTTCATTGCCTATTTTCCAGTTCTTAGTTTAAATCTTGTTGAAAAAACTCCTAGAATGGTGAGCTCAAACCCTAGAGGCATGGGGATGAGTTAGGCTTGTCTATATCTTGTATTTTCTCAGTCATTTTCAGGGTTGGACACTTGAGATTGCTTTGAGCTCTATTGTACATTTCATCTCTGCATTTTGGCAAAGGAAAGACCAGGGTTTGCAACACTCTTTGGGATCCATGTGGCTCTATGTTTTGATGGTGTTTTTCTCTCTGTGATTGTAAGTTTATTGATGTTTCATGTGTATCATTTTCCTTCTCCTTTCTTCTCAAATTAAACAAACAAGTTATAAAGGTGGAATTCATTAGATTGCTTTGCTCTGCCTTGAGTTTTGTTTAATTTTCCATGTTTTCATCTATTTGAAGAGGATTCTTGAAAGCCTCTTTCCCTCTTCAGCTCCTCACTGGTCTGAACTATCCATTCATTCAACCCAAAGAATCAAAACAATTTCCTTCCTTGCCCCATTCAGAACCCTGCAAAAACTAGGCCTCATCCCCAAACCCAAAATCTGCCTTTCCCTTTGATCCAACAAACACCTGCAAAAATCAAATCAAACTCTTTCACATATATACCTAGCCTAAAATCAACCTTTATTTTAAGTCATCTCAAGCCTCATTGATTATTTTTGCGAGATTGACAAGGAGAGAGCCCTCTCCCGATCTGGTAGGGCTAGCTACTAGATTAAGCGTGGTTTGATGTTACCCTGAACTCTGCCTTCCTTCAGCCTGAGGTAGATTTAGGCCATAACACAGTGGTGACCATACTGGGGAAAAATGGTTTGCTTGTTAGTGTTATTCGTTTTATAAGCTACAGACGGAGCCTGAAGTTATGCCAGGTAGCCTTCGAAACACTCTTGCTTTGCATTAGCGAAAATAGATAAACGCTGCTTCAGTCAATCTCCGGTCTAGTTTTATAAACGTAACATTTGACTTGCAAATTGCCCCAGTACATGTATCAAGTTAGATCTGATTGTTGATGGTGGACAATGATCAGACACCGCAAGGCTGAAATCATTCACCTGGCGACTCCAGTGTCGAAGAATCCCAAGTTTCAGAATTTTTATGGCGACTCTACTCTTCAAGAATCAGTAGCCTGAGAAATTTCTTGGTGAATTCATTCTTATCAAAATGGTTTCGCTGGATTGAAGGTATGCTCCCATGAGCCAAGATCATATTTCAGGTTTTCCAAATAAAATTCCTAAGGTAGATTGGCAAAGGAATTTGTCTACGTTTAAAGATGATGATAGGAAGGATGCTGCTTTACATCTGGTTAGATTTCACATACATATTCGCAAGTTGAAGGTTGATTTTCCTGAAGATTTCTTGATGAAGATATTCATGGCCACTCTGGAAGGTGAAGCTCAATCTTGGTATGAAAGTTTTCCGCCTGCTTGTATTTACTGTTTAAAGTATTTTCATACATTGTTCTTTGAAAAGTATAAAGAGTCTTATCCATCCTTAACTTTAGTTCAGAACTGTTGTAGCCATGTTCATAGTTTTATTGAAAATATTGAAAAAGTTTATGAAGATGATGACTTCATGGACGATGAGACCATGGAGGCTCTGTACGAAAATCCATTTCAGCAGCATAAAGAGAACTTAGAGGATACTCATCAAGATGCTCAGGAAACTTTGCAGCAGGATCAAGATCTTAGTACAATGGAAAATGATGAAAGAAAATATTTTATTTTAGATCTGTCCATAGAAGAAGACAATATGCAGGAAAGTCAAGTTTCAATTTCAGAATGTGATAAAGTTAAGACAGCTATTTCAGATCTAGATTCAGATCGTGATGATCAAGAATACCTTGTGCTGAATCCCATGAAGGAGAGCTCTGCTGTTGAGATCATCTGGAATGAAGAAGACAAAGTTATTGATCCAAATGTTCTCATTTCATTAGAACAAATCCTTCATGAGGAGGTAATCCAGTCATTTCATGAAAAACAAGATGAGATCTTTGTTCAAGTAAGTGAAAAATCTTCTTTCAATAACTTAGTGATAAATGATAATTTGGTTGCCATGTCATATGAAGATGGTCAAAAATGTTTTCAAATTTCAGAAGATCAAGGAATTAAGGACTGTCATTTAGGTTTTTCATGTTTTAAAATGTTATTTCATGAAGACAATCACTGTTTGAGCAAAAGAAAACAAAAAGCATTATCTCCTTTGTCTGAAGATGAGATAGATTAACTCCTGAAAGGTCATGTTACAGCCCAAGCTAAAACAGATTTGCAGTGTGCACTTGGTCAAGAAAGTGTTGGTGAAACTTCTTCCTCTTTTGAAAATGATGACAGTCTTGTAATTAGCTTTATAGATCAGCAAACAGATAATATTTTCTTTCATGAAGATGATAAGGCTGTCATGTTTGATAATCTTGAAGATTGTTTTCTGTTTAAGAATGGCCTAGACCATGAAGTTGAGGAATATGAGCTTGAGAGAGACAATATGCCAGAATTTCTCATGGTCAAGGAACTTACAGCTAACACTCAGATGGAGGAATCCTATACCTCTCTGTGCCTTCCTATCACTCGGAAATCAATTGTTCTTTCAGATTAGAATGAAGCGAGTAGTTGTATTTTTTCTGTTGGATCTCAAGACCAACTAGTGCTTCAATTTTTTCAAGATCCTTTCGGCATTCTTTTGCAAGCATCAGAAAAGATAAATGTTTCCTGGTTTGTTATTATAAGCCTTGTTTTCAGTGGTTATTGTGAGTTGCCTACATGTACATCGTTCTACCTGCTCGAGAAAAGTGAGAGCTGAATTTCGGTATGTAGTCATCTGCTGGATTGGTTACATTGGAAGGCTCACTACACATGATTGTACATATTCCATCAGCAGGCAGTTGGTTGTCATCATGATTTCAAATCTCGATGGACTGCTGCCATTAAAAACCTTTGTAAGTACAAATGTCAGTTAAGTAGGTCTTGAGTCATTTTTGTCAGTTTCAATATAGTTTCAGAGAAAGTGTGTGCTGTCATCATTCTTTCAGTTTGGGGCCCGAGGTGAAGGCTATAACTCTGAAGATTAATTTCAGCTTTGGTTTGAGTTTGTCGAGTCAGGTCTTTCAGTCATTTTTGGTTTCGAAATTGAGTCAGTTTGAGTCAATTCTCAGTCAATAAAATGAGTCATGAGTCTTGTGTTGATTTGTCAAAGTTATGGACTCCATAGCCCAATGGACGAAGGCACTGCCTACTCTCCCAGAAATCTGTAGTTCTTGGCACCTCCAAGGAGCTACCATCCCCATTGGAGCCAATGTTAGAGTCGGTATCTTCATCCCTCCATCAGAGATCAAATTTCTCTTATTGTATTTCATTTTAGGTGTCTCACTCAGTTTAGTCAGCTGCATTCCATTAGGAGCATGGATCATCTGACGAAAGGGTCTTATCACTCATATCCCTCATGTCTTGTACCTGCTGGTCTAGTTCCGTTCATCGAAATCATTTACAGTCATGTTTGGTCTCCTGGTTGGAAAAGAGTCATTTTAGGGTTTTTAGTCTCATTAAGTCTAGGGTTTTATTAATCAGGTCTCAAAATGTCTAATAATGGCCAGCAGACACATGAGGAAGCTTCAAATAAGGTTTCATTGCAAAAATTTCATCATCATAATGCTTGATAATGATTTTTCTTCAAAACTCTGTTTTGAAGAAACATTTTCTATTTTGAAGAAACATTTTCTATTTTGTTCTTATGTACTAAATGCAATGTAATTTTTAAGTTCTTCAGTTGTAATAATGCTCCATTCGCAGCCCTGTTCGCCTTTGCCAAAAATCCATGCCATCCATCCCTGCAAAACAGACAAGAAACTCATCATTCAGTTCAAAAATCATAACCAAGCAAAACAGAGTTCTTTTGAAAAAGTGCCAAAGTTTTCAAACATTGTAAAGTGGGTTCTTTCAAATCAAAAATCAAAGTCTTTGGTACAAATATGATTTTTGTGTTTCAACAATTCATTTTCATTCCAAAGATAGCATTGAGCCAAGAAAAATCATGGAGGAAGTGAAGAAACAAGTTTGGAGTGAAGACTATGTGTAAGTTGCAGAGCACGATGCATTGGGTAGTGGTCACAGCGCATAGGGCCACTCCACTATGGGTTAAAATGTTCCTGCGCGATGCATTGAACCAGCGCGGTGCCCTGGGTTTAGCACACGATGCACAGGGCAGACAACTAAGTTATTGCCATCTCTTCCAAATTTTTGAACCAGTTCGGTCAATCTTGCTCCAAGTAAGTTCGTGTGACCTTCTAATTGCCATTTACAAATGTTTGAAAATGGATTATGAGAGTTTAAATGCAAAACACAAACCCTATCATCTTGTTGAGAATTTCTCCCTTAGGGTTTTGAAGTTGGTGTTTTAAAAATAATTTTGTGCCAAATACTCCATTCCCCACCTTTTTTTTCCTCCCCCTCACTATTATGTCATCACTACAGTCCATTGCCTTATTTCCCTACATCCCTAAAGCCACTCATATCCATCTCATTCCCATTATCCCTATCCCATTTGCAAAATTTCCCCAAATCCCAAGTTTATCCTAAAAAAAATCAAGTGGCTGTCCCTCATCCCTAAATTTGTCAAATCACAAGTTTTCAAAAGGAAAATTCCACTTGACAAAACTTCATTGTTCCTACTCCCTTATTTCTCTACATTCCCTCCCATTTGACACATATATGGCAATTAAATAAAAAACACCCAAATTCTCATTTTCATCTCATACAAGCCAACATACACCTTGCATAGACCTTGGACATCATATGATGGAGATCAAGTACATCCACATGATGAACAATGATTCCTACAATTCCATTACCACGAGAAGGCATTAAAGTGTAAAAAGACAGAAATGGGCTTAAATTTTGTGACTTCTTTGGCTCAGCATAGCACTTGATGATGGAAATTCAACCCAAATTTCAAGAAATTTGGGAAACTGTTTGTCAATTTTGAATTTTTTTGGCCTTAACATAGATTTTCCTGCTCGACGCGTCGTGCCACTTGGCACGCGCTTATAATTGGCAGCTCCTCTTGAAGAAAACTTTACATTTCTGGATTTTTCATCAAAATTTATGCATGCCTACCCATTACCTAAGGATTTTGACAAGTTTTGGGTTGCCTGAAGGGTCAAAAACACCCTAAAAATGGCCTTTCTGCCACTTTTTGGACACACAAGGAGTAGTGTTGGAAAAAATAATTTTTGGAAGGGAAAATGGCAACCAAATTCAGAAATTTTACTTGGGTTGGAAAGTAGACAGGAAGATATTTCCAAAGACCTATCCTGCACTCAATTTGGACTCTGGGATGCCCTCAAAATCAGCTCCAAAGTGGCACGATGCATAAATATTTCAGGCGCGGCGCATTGGGAAATTTGGCCTATTTTTCACTCAATAGCTCAGATTTTTGCCTATTTTTGGCCAGTTTGACTTTTTTTATCTTCATCTGTACAACTCTTGATGTAAGTTGATGTAATTTCATGACTTTGATATAATTTTGGCACATTTTACTCTCAGTAGATTCATTCTGAAAAAGTAGAAATGCTTGAATGAATCGGTTTCCTATCTTATAGAGCAAACATTCATTGCCTATTTTCCGAGTTCTTAGATTAGATATTGTAGAAACAACTCCTAGAATGAATAGGATATTTTGGAGGCATGGGGATGGAGTTAGGCTTGTCTATATCTTGTATTTTCTCGGTCATTTGGATTGGAAACTTGGGATGCTTTGAGCTCTAGTGTACATTTCATCTGCATTTTGGCAAAGGAAAGACCAGGGTTTGCAGCACTCTTTGGGATCCATGTGGCTCTATGTTTTGATGGTGTGTTTCTCTCTGTGATTGTAAGTTTACTGATGTTTCATGTGTATCATTTTCCTTCTCCTTTCTTCTCAAATTAAACAAACAAGTTATAAAGGTAGAATTCATTATATTGCTTTGCTCTACCTTGAGTTTTGTTTAATTTTCCATGTTTTCATCTGTTTGAAGAGGATTCTTGAAAGCCTCTTGCCCTCTTCAGCTCCTCACCGGTCTGAAATATCCATTCATTCAACCCAAAGCATTAAAACAATTGCCTTCCTTGCCCCATTCAGAACCCTACATAAACTAGGCCTCATCCCCGAATCCAAAATCTGCCTTTCCCTTTGATCCAACAAACACCTGCAAAAATCAAATCAAACTCTTTCACATATATACATAGCCTAAAATCAGCCTTTATTTTAAGTCATCTCAAGCCTCATTGATTATTTTTGCGAGATTGACAAGGAGAGAGCCCTCTCCCGATCTGGTAGGGCTAGCTACCAGATTAAGCGTGGTTTGATGTTACCCTGAACTCTGCCTTCCTTCAGCCTGAGGTAGATTTAGGCCATAATATGAAAACCAGCTGAGTCTTGTCCCGAGGTGCAGCTTCTAACTTCGTGGCACATTCCAAGGCCTTCTCTTGTGATTCGAAAGTTTGATGCCCCATAGGTACGTGCAGGTGAGGCAACAACATGGCAATAAACCATTCCGTGTGCTGTTCGTCATCATATTGGAATCCCCCTTCTCTGATCACCTTATTTAGTTGTTGATCAGCCTCCCACACAGATTCAAAAGGTCCTTGCTTGAAATCCTTTAGATCAACCACGATTTGGGAGTAGGACTTAGGTTTCTTGAACTATTGTTTCAGGGCATTATTAATCTCTTCAATGGTTGCATTTGTGTTTTGGACGATATATCTCATGTACCAGTCCAAAGCTCTTCCTTCGAAGGCAAGGGACAACTGTGCCCTTTTCACCGCATCACTAGCCACGTTCTGCGCAGTCCACACTGATCCTGCGACAAACCAGAACTGATCCATATCTTCATCCCCCACACCCTTAAAGGTCGGAAATTTCATGTGCGCAACCATGTTGTCTTCCGGTGGCGGAGGGGTCGGTGAAATCTTGCCTCTAGGCTGATTCAAAAGTGGTGTGGCTGGAGGACTCTGCAAAGCTGCTTCCCTTACTGGACTGTAGGCCAATTGATCTCCTTCTAGGTTGGCCCTATAGTACTTTCCACTCTGTGTTGTGCTCCCGTCCAGATCAGAGGTCTTTCACTTGGTATGGCTACATAAAATACTCTTTTTGCATAATAATATCTTGCTCAATAATGGAAAAGTCTTTAGGAACTTACCTCGGAACCCCGTGAAGAATATTCGCTCTGCTTCAGAGTAGGAGACAAACTGATCGATGTAAAATTCTGTTACAAATCCTCCTAACACGCTGTCTACCCAATGTCCCACTGTGCGAGTGATGGTGTTATTAGTATTTTCTAGCTGCTGGATTAGTTCGGGGGTCCAATCTAAGATTCGGTCGTCCTTCCAAAACTTCTGAAACTCGACCAGTCTTGTGAGCCACTCCTGGAGCTCAATCACAATCGTTACAAAGAAGATCTCATAGATTTCTATGAAAATGTACTTATTCTTCCACTCTTCGGTGGTCAACCTCTTACTGCGGTTTTATTTTATGGAAAATTCCTAAACTTGATGTTCAAACCGTTCATCAATTTCCTTCCTCTCTGGCTTCCAGTACGACCTTGGCATTACCCGATCCCTCTCTCAAAATGCTCTAGGTCCCGGCAACGGAACCATTTGTTGGCTCGAGGGGTCCTGACCCAGGTTCATATGTTCAAGGGTTGCTAACAAACCCCTATACTACTGGCGCTTTCGGCAGTGACCTGCTTGCGCAGGCCAAAGTCTCACCCGAAGTAGTATGGGTGGGTGCTGGAACCAGGTTTCCGCACCCTAGGAAAGGGTAGGTAAGTCAAGAAGAGCTGTGTTTACCCTGATCGTGACCCGATCTGGTATCGCCAAGCCTAGATTCCCTTCACATCCACGTGCGCAACAAAAATATTACTTATTGAAATCAACAGATCGAGAATTCATATAAAAATACATAGCTATTTCAGATATCCTTGTATGAAGCAAGTAGAAGAAACCTAGATCACAACATAAATAAGTACAAAAGTATGTTCGCAAATTAAACCAATAACACAACAACATATACTAAGTAATCAAGATGTCACAGATTCATATCACAACAATTCCAGTGGATTCAGATAAGCAACAATACTTCTGCATTCATAATCTTTCAGATCTTCGTACAAAACCTCAAAAACCCAACCTGCGCACATAGCAGCAGGGTCCGCACATAGCAAGTTAGAGGCCCTCCACGCACACAGTAGCAGGAGTCCTTACCCAGAAACCCTGACTAGATCTGCCGATTTTCACTTAGCAGCAATCCCTTATCATTCTTAACGTGTTCTACAACTCAAAAAGGTTCAACTACTTATACTATTCTAGCCTATGCATCCAATGGTATGCAAACTATGGTTTGCGGACTCTTGGTCTACTCTTGACCCATTTACAATGCTTTAGGGGCTTTGACCCACCCCAAAACCCCTGCGCTATAATAAATATAATCAGAAACATACAAAATGGACCAGTTCTGCAGCTTTGTAGGAGACCCTGTTCCAACAGATCCTCAATACTTCAATGCTATGCTGATATTTAGATATCTATGGTTTTCTGCACAAAATCTATGACATGCATGCTTAAACACACCATTTCAGGGTAAAATCTCTTTCAATGCCATACTGTTATTTAGATATCCATGTTTTTTCTGCACAAAATTTACGACTTGCATGCTTAAACCCTATTTATCAGGGTAAAATATCATTAAATGAAGCTCACAAGAGGATATGGTTGGTGGACTCTAAGGTCTCTCTCTCACAAATGCTCAACCATATACAACTCAACCTTGATTTTAGCACATCATTATGAATAGCTAGTTAATGAATCATATAGTTTTGATCCAAACAAAAGTTTTCCAATCTACCTGGAGAATGCTGGTGCAAGCCTGTGCCCCAACGTGGTGGTAGATTCGATGGCGCTAATTACATGAGATTTATGTATGTTCAAATAGGGGTTGGATATGAGATATCCATGAGAGAAAAAGAGGTGGTGGACTTTTCTCTTAAATTCACGAAAACATTTGTGAATGGTGATAAATTTGGAGAGGTTTCATTTGGGTTTTCATCTTCACAACTCCTAAAAACTCTCAGCCATTTTTACCTCAATGTCCTCAATGAAGGGGATGAAGTGATGATTCATGAGACCTCCTCATGTTAGGGTCCAACCCTAACTCCCTTATTCATGCAATAAGCCTCGTCAGAGTCATAGTTAGTTAGTTGAGTCAATAAAGCCCATAAAAAATTATCCACATTAATAATAATTGTAAGTGGTTGACCCGCATTATAGAAAAGAGACCACAATTAGTTATAAATGAGATGTAGTTAATAAATGAAGTGGTTAACCCCTGTTATGCAAGGGACCACTGGGAGTTAGGGTTTTGGATGTCATAAAACTATAAATAGTCTTAGATAACAAGGAAAGAAATATAAAGTCTTATTGTAGTTGAGCTCTGCTCTGTTGGAGGTTTCCCGCTCGAAGAGGCAAGTGAACATTGTATTCTGCTTCTGAATAATAAAATATCTTTGTAGTTTGTCTCATTTCATGTGGTATTTCTATGTTTGGGGCCATATTGTTTCATATTTCTAGTATTCTGGTTTTCTCGCAGGTCAACTTCATAACAAGTGGTATTAGAGCACTTTCCAGGGCCATCTGTACCTCCAATTTTCACAATTTTTTTTTAGGCGAGAGACGTGTTCCGATGTCTTTAAACCATGAAATCTGTCGTTGAGCACATAAACCTGCAGATTTGGGGAGGCATGTATGTAAGGACTACAAGGGGTGGTCATTCTTGTTGGACTCCTTTGTAACCCTTGTGGGTACCCCTTCGAGCAGTAACGCATTAGACAGAACTGCGCATAGAATACTTCCATGTACCGTTGGGTATATTGGAAGCCCCCCTAGGGTAACTAGAAACAACACTTGAGGAGATTACTCACATGTAAAATACGGTAGTTTGGTAGTATGACTAAGTTTAGGCTTGATCCTCCTTAGTTAGCACCCCAAAATATTGGACTGAGTACTATTGTTGGACCCCTCCGTATATTACGATCTGTAGCACCTGACACTCCTTTGAGACCATAGTTTTCTTATCTATTTGAAGATCATCACCTTCCTTTTCATCCATATCAGATCCAGTTTTTGGTGTTTGACTACCGTTGTCCAAATTCGATCCAACAGTTAGGGATTTTCGGCCACCATACAAATCAGATTCAACAGTTGGGGTTTTCACATCGCAGATCAAACTTTTTGTGTAATGAGGGTTTTGGTCGCCATAGTCTAGATTAGATTGTGGCAACACATTCTGCAATAACAAGACCTTGGGGTTTTTGTTACTACAATCCAAACCCAATGTTGGATGAAAGGGGTCTTGACCCAGGTTCAAAGTTAGCTGCGCACCAACAAAACCCTTTATTATCGACCATTTAGGCAACGACGTGCGATGCAGATCGCAGTGTCACCCGAGACAATATTGGGGGATGTCAGAACCAAGTTTTTACATCCACAGGGACAATGAAGTGTGGATCTACTGCAAAAATTCTACTTATGCTTATTTTGAACTGCGCGGGTGCATCTATCTACTTTAACAACTTATAATTTGTTCATCAATCAATAATTATGCACACTACGCCTTTATCATTAAAAAATAACATAAAGCATTGAAATAACTTCCCAATGCAAATAAAAAGCAAATAAATAGATAAACACAATGATGCTTCCAAAACTCTTCTTCTTTTATTATGACAAAATTCTTTGATACATATAATTTTTCCGACCTGTGCACATAGCTGCAGGTGGTTTGCGCACAAAGCTGCAAACTCTTCAAGGCCTCCGCGCACACAGCTGCAAGGCCTTCCCTTAAGACTCAAAACAGACAGATATTCAATAGCTTGTGCTCATCAACTATCACAACTATTGAATTCGACTCAATATTACATTTCCTTATATAACATTTACATACATACAATACCATGGTCCACATACCATGGGCGGAAAAAAACTAACAAATAAACCCAAACCCTTTACAAAAAAAGGGGCTCCAACCTGCCCTGAAGCCCCAAGCCTCTTCACAGTAGATTCATATTCATTGGACAACATGCTCCTTGATTTCCGGAGTCTTTTTCCCAAAAATAGACCAAGTTGGGCCATGCCCAACGACCCCGCAACACTCACATGTGACTTGTCCTGAGTCACTGAGCTGGTGCGCCCCGAACCTTTTTTGCAATGCTTGTGTAAGCTGTATACTATGGCTGAATTATCGCTGCAAACTGCTTCTCTTCTTGGCGCACTTCCTCTAATAACTTCTCCGTCATTGGCTCGACGATATTCTGAAGCATGTCTTTTTGCCACTGCCGCATCTCTTTAAGATTTCCATCCATTGTCTTAGACATTTTGATGACCTCTTCTTGCCATGGATGAATCTTTGCAGTGATAAACTTCTCTTTCCTTTGTATATCCTCGATTTGACTTTGTAGATTTTCCCCTTCTGTTATCCGAGCGAGCCGCTGCGCGGGTGCTAAAGTCCTCGCAATGACCCGAATCTCGTCCAACTACCTTTGCTTTTCCTGTACTTCATTTTCAATTTTATGAATGTTTGGATCTTTTTGCAACGAGGTCCAAATCTCCATTGTATCATCTAACATCTTGCCACAGTCCTTGACTGTGGTGGAGATACCTTCCAAGGCGGTCTTAAGGTTCGCTTCCCTATGCTCTTGTACCTCCGACGGTGTGGTTGTATGCAACCTTGTTTGCAGCTCGATGATATGCATCTGGTACTCAGACTTCATCTTCTCCATGTTGTTCTTGGACTCCTTGATCACAAGGGCGAGCTTCACAAACTTCTGTGCTGGGGATTCCTCTGCGCGAACCTTGATGTCCGAAATTTTGCTGCAAGTCTTTCCAATGGTGTTATCACACACAAATTTTTTATTTTGATTGATAGGGTCACTCACCTAGGTTTCATTTTGTCTCATAAGGTTGGTTCATGAAATTGATGAGAAATTGATGAAACAAGTCTTTATCCTAAGTTTAAAACATTCCATTAGTCATGTCATCTCAGTCATATCTATCAAGTTCCACATGCATGGTTTCAAATCGAGGTAATGGTCACCTGTCTCTTTTTTCATGGTTATGCAGCGAATATAACTGCAAACTGATAGATTTTGCTACGGAATCACCTGACCAGTGCATAGCGAATTTTCCAGGTTTATAACTGAATACGCTGCGGAATCATGTTTTTCTACACCAAAACAAAGGACAATGAGTTGTCAATTTTATAATGGTTTAGGATAAAGGTGAGGTCATCTAATTTGTTATCATGGTCATCCAAGCATGCACAAGCATAAATACCACCCATCATTACTTTTCACTCCCACATTTGTCATCATGTTCTCCACATTTGAATTCCATTTTAAAATTTTTTCCCCAAAGCACATCTCTGTCATATTTTTTTCAAGTTTTGCATGCATCAGTCCATTATCATCTCTGAGAAGCTTGGTCCCACCACAAGCAACTTGCTGTTCAATTTTTCTCTTTGCAGGTGTCACAGTTCAGAAGGCAGCGTCATTATAAAAGAGGATGGCTATGAAGAAGAAAGTAAACAACGAAGGCTCTTGTGCGAGATATGAACCCATGGACCTCAAGCTACTCGATGAAGACCCCAGTTTTGTGGAATCATTCAGTAATGTCGGATGCCTGAAATTATGTTAGAAACTCGATGGTTTTCATGCTCAAATATAAAATGATTTTGCAGTAAATTTCACAGCCACAACTTCGAAGGTGGGATTCTAAATTTTCCAGTGTCACCTGAGACCATTTCTCAAGCCACAAAGATACCAAGAGAGGGTGAAGAGTGGTTCAAAGCCACTAAATTCAAGATGCAGAGTTGTGATGAATTTGTAAAACCAGAACACACTTGAGCTGACATGGCCTCTAGGATTCCAAGGAGTTATATGAAGGAGAATTATTCCAAACTGTTGTTTGTGATCCAAAAGTAATTTACTTGTGAGGGGAGATTTCATTTGGTTTATCTGTACCATTTCAGGCTTCTATTGCACTTCACTAGTAAGCAGTCTCTTGAACTTCCCTTCTTCTTGTTTTGGAGCTTAGGGAAAATGTCTGACAAGGTTCAAGCCAGGGGTGAAGGCAGTGAGACATCAATCTTCCACCATGGTTTGATTAAACTCCTGGTGCTGGAGGAATTGAAGAAATTAAACATATATTGGGCTAATTTCCTTTTCCTCAGTGGTTATGAAGTTGATTCAGTGACACCTAAGAAAACCCCAAAGCTAAAAGCTACTCCATCAATTAAAAATGATAAATCTCCAGCTGGGACAGAAGGTGTAAATGAAGAAGAGATAGAGCCTATCCTAGAGCTAATGGATGTTGAAACATAACCTATACAAGAAGCTAAGATCCCATAGACTTCACCTACAAGCAACAAACAAAAGATCAATAAGCATGGCCACAAGATGATAAACAGAAGTCAAACAAGTGGAAAGGGAAACCTTGAAGAAATTATTCAAGCTATAGATATTGAGGAGACTCTAGTAGTTAGAGTTGAACACATTGAAGGTGACAAGAAGAAAAAAAAAAGGTAAGGCTGTTAAAAATCTTGATTTTCCAGGAGAAGATGCATGTTTCTTATTTCGGCCAAGGAAATCACTCACTAGGCTGCAACCTGCAAAGAGTGTCATGGAAAATAAGAAGACAGAAGATACTGACAAAGGCAAGCAGCCTAACACAGAAGATATTATTGACTTGTCTCCAGTAATAGAGGATATCTTTGTGCAAAGGAAAGGTAAAGAGAAGATGGTGGAAAAAACTGAAGTGCAGGCACTAGAGGAGAAATTAAGAGAGGCGAGAGAAGAGGTCATTGAGATCAAGTTAGAGTTATAGGAGGCCAAGGTATATATAAAGATGATGGAAGATTTCAAAGAAGAAGTAAATGACCAGCTAAACCAATATGATGAATCACTAACCAATGCCAAGAAATTTCCGAAAATGACACTTCCTTTGAGAAGGGTAATGAAACACACCAAAAAAAGAAACTTATGGTTACAATCTGAAAGAAAGAAGCTTAAAATCCAGGTCAAAGAGTTAGAGGATCAAATGGAGATGATACAGTCAGAACTAAAGAAAAGAGGACTTAAAATCAAAGTGATAAATGAGCTTGAAGAGATGCAACCTCCTACTGCTAAAGAAGAAGTTCCCAAAGCTTGAGGAATAGACCTATCATCTTTTCAATGTTTTTCCAGCACTCATAAATCAACATTTTCAGATTTAAAAGTGAAATTTTGAAGAAAAGGGAAAAATTTATGTTTTTCTACCAATTAGGCAATTTCGTAGCGAATCCTGGGCTTGAAGCCCAAATTTCGCTACGAAATCCCTGTAGATGACTTTTTGTTAAAAATCATAGTTTTGGGAGAAATCATGTTGGCAATATGATGCAGAGTGTTGTCCTTGATGGCAACCTACTTGATAAAGTTGATGGCAACCTACTTGATGAAGTTGTCCTTGATGGAAACTGACTTGTCCTATTTGTTAATAATGTAAATCTGATGTATCTACAGAGCAGTGCAGATGTAATGGAGAAAGGAATTCCTGTAAGGGCTAGAGCAATGATTAAAATGGTATGTCACAAAGCATACACGGGTTTGTAAAGGCGAAGTAGCGTATGTACGCAGAAAATTACATACCAAGTAGCGTATGCCTATTTGCGCTCTAAATTTATAAAACCAGGGGACATTACCATGGTATTGGCCCACAGTATTGAGCGCTGGATTATCTATTTGATCCTGTCCAGAAATACCATCGGAAGTTGTGTGGTTTTGGCTCATGGTATTGACAAAGGCTAAATCTATATAAGGAGAAGAAGATCATAGTGCAAGGGTGTGCATAAGTCTGGGTTTTAATGAATACTTCACTTTGAAGTATATCTGCATGGAAGGGTAACAATCTATTGATCTGAATTAATAATGCACCTATGAAGAAAATGATGAAGAGAGATCTCTAGATCTGAAATGACTATGTATTTTCTAGATCTGTTTATGGAATGTTTAGATCTGAGATGAGGCGAATATTTTCTGAAGTGAAGGGTAAGATCTGAGCTATTTATCTGTTCTGAAGAGTTGCGCAACCCTACAAAGTTTGAAGATCTATACGCAGGTTCGCTTCATAAAAAGCGCGTGCATACGCAGGTTGGCTTCAGCAAAAGCGCGTATGGAATGTGAGATCGGTTCTGAAATATGTGCAGAAGTATACGCAGGTTTGTCTCTATGAAAGCGCGTATATACGCAGTTTCAGTGAAGTAAAAGTGCATATGGAATCTAGGGTTTTGCTGAAGTATGTGGAATGAATTGTCTGATCTGTTTTGCTGTTTTACTGCTATCTGTCAATGATGTATCTGGGTTGTTTAATGTTGATTATGCTGCTGATTATGTTGATTGAAGATCAAGTTGTTGGTTGATTGGTTGATGATTCAATGAATGAATTGATGGGGTTATAAGTTTCAGTTTGATGTATGATGAGCTTAAATGTGTGGAGTGGGTCCAGTCTGAAAATCTGATGAAAAGTGGTCTACAAGATGTGTTGTATGGAAGCTGTTGGATCCAGTATGAAAATTGATGAAACGTGGTCCATGGTGGTGCTGAGGGTCGAAGCCTTCAGTGAGGGGGTTGTAGCTCCCTTCCAGTGGTAGCTGGTAAACGAGAGCAGGGGGTAGTAGCTCCCTTCCAGGAGAGGCTAGTAAAAGAGAGCAGGGGGTAGTAGCTCCCTTCCAGGAGAGGCTGGTAAACGAGAGCAGGGGGTTGTAGCTCCCTTCCAGGAGAGGCTGGTAAACGAGATAAGGTTGTAGCCTTCTGTAGGTGGGTCCCTGTGTGCTGGTATGAGTCTGCGCCAGTACATGGTTGTAAGAAGTTTTCTTTATAATAAATATTGAAGATAGATATGACGACAACGGTGGTTTTCTCCCGAATTGGGTTTCCACCTTAAATCCTGGTGTTCATGTGTGTTGCTTATGTGTGATGATTTATTCTGTTCTTACTACACAAGTTTACTGCTTACTAAACATCTAATGATTCACCCCCCCTCTCAGTGTTTTTCCCAACAATTGGTATCAGAGGAGGTCCTTCTGCAGAAGCTTGATCGCTTGAAGGAGATCCGGAACAATGGGAAGTCATGAAGGAGTTCTTTCTCTAAGGCCACCTCTATTTAATGGAAGTAATCTGTTATTCTGGAAGATACGAACAAAATCATATTTGCAAAGTCTTGGTGCAGACGTATGGGCAATCGTGGAAGAAGGTTATCAGTATCCGACAATTATTCCTACTGATGTAGCACAAAGGAAGAAATATGAAATCAATGCCAAAGTAGTCAATGTTTTATTAGGAAGCTTGTCTGAACCAGAATTTGTTAAAGTGATGTAGCTAAATTCAGCAAAATAAATATGGGACAAAATCATTCTAAGCTATGAAGGAGATACAAAGGTAAAAAGTGCAAAACTCCAAACTCTCAGAATTGAATATGAAAATTTAAGGATGCATAGTGATGAGAGTATTGCAAGTTTCTTTTTACGTCTAGATGATATTGTAAATCGTATGAGAAACTTGGGTGAAATCATAACCGATACTACTCTGGTGGAAAAAGTTTTAAGATCTTTGACTTCAAAATTTGAGTCAAAAGTATCAGCGATTGAAGAAAGGAAAGATCTGCAAACTCTTACTATTGTTCAACTACATGGTATTCTAACTGCTTTTGAAATGAGAAAAGAAGGTCCCTCTCAAATCAAAGAAGTTGCCTTTAAGGCATGTGAAAAAGGAAAAGAAAAGGAAGTTGTCAAGGAATCAAGTTATATATCAGAAGAAGAAGAAGCAAATTTTGTGAGAAGAATCCAACTAGGTACTGGAAGATTCAGAGGTAAGCTTCCCTTTAAGTGTTTTACTTGTGGAAGAGTTGGTCATTATGCTGCTAAATGTCCTTATGAAGAAAATCATGATAAAGGGAAACAATTTGAAAAGGGAAAGAATTATTATACAAATGAAGATAATGATGAAATGTTAAATGAGGATGAAGAAGATTCTGACCAAGATCTGCAAGTGCTCATGGCAAGGAAGCAAAAGAAGAAGGCTACTCAAAGAAAGGAGATACCTTAGAAAAAATGTGCAGCAGAAAATGAAGAAGATGAAACAGGTATTGATCATTGTTCTTGTGATTCACTTTCTTGTGCATGCAATGGTGAAGATAGTGAAAGTAACAGTATAAGTCTAGAATCAAATCTCAAAATCAATGATGAAGATCCATTTAAAAGGAAGGAATCTATCTACCAAGATATGATCTCTAGAATGAATGAACAGATAGAAACAATGAAGGGACAGATAGAAATATATCAAAGACTGCAGGATAAAGTAACCAATCAAAGTGAAAGACTTAGCAGAAATCATCTCTCTCAAAACAGATCTAGAAAAATAAAATAAGAAGAATGAAGAACTTTTACAAACTTTTGAAGAACAAGAAAATGGGTTGAAAGAAGAGATTTTAAAATTGAATGATCAAGTAGAATAAGGAAGAAGGGTCGAAGAAAGCATGAAGAAGCAATGCCAAATATTGGAGGTTGAGGTAAATATTTTGAAAGGTAAATTAGAAGAAAAAGATAAACTCTTGAGGTTTCAAGAGATTCTGGACAATATTCTTAGTAGTCAAAGGTCTCCTTCTGTTAAATTTGGTCTTGGTTTTCATGAAACTGTTAAAGGAGAATCTAGTTCACACGGAAGTGTTAAAGATTCAAAGGATATCAATGCAAAACCTGAAGTGTTGGAAGAAACAAAAGGTCAACCGACAATCATGAACTCTCAAAAGAAATCATTCCCTCCTTTGATCAATAATGTTGAATGTTTTAAATGTCACAATTATGGGCATGTTGCAGCAAATTGCAGAAGCAGATTGTTTCAGTCACAAACAAACAGATTCTACACAGAAAGGTACTCAGGTTTCTTTAAGGGATATTGTTTTTCATGCAGCAAGTATGGTCATAAAGCAGCTGATTGCAATAGAAGAAAGAATAGAAAAACACATTATGATCCATATGCTTACTTTTCTGGTCATGCAAGATGTTATGCTTGTAACAAGTATGGACATGTAGAAAAAGAATGCAGGATGAATAGATCTGAGAAATTGGACAATTTTCAGCACACTATAAGAAATTTCAAGCCAAGCTGGAAAAAGAAGGAGGACCGGTTAGAAACGTAGGGAATATTGACCCTACTGCAGTCATCCGCTTCTAAAGATTACTTCTCATAATGACTGCAGGAGTGATATGAGATACATTCTAGGGATTAGTAATGTATCATAACAGGGGGATAAATGTATGGTGATTCCCATGGTTGGGTTGGTAATTCTGGTTATGTTTATTTCTAACAGTGCATCTGATGTGAAGAAGACAGGTACAGGTGGCATAAGTTCAGGGGGAGATGAAGCTGTGAAATTTTCAGTATTTTACTTTCCATACGCGGGTTTCGTAAACTAAAGCCGCGTATACACGCGAGTTTCTTTGGAGACAAAATCATATGCTTTTTTGATAAGAAAAACAGTGATTCAGCTAAAGTTCAGGAGCACAGGTTCAGGGGGAGCATCAGTCTAACTACTAATGATTGCATTGTTGGAATTTGTATCTGTTTATTCCTTAGTTCTCGTAATACTCATGCTCAAATGATGGTGACATGATACATAGTTTCTTATGATGAGATTATGGATGAGCCCTGATTGCTTTTTGCTGAAGAGTATCTTCTGTTTTCACACCTGGATGAGATGGAAGTCTTATGATTTAGAGATAAGGTTAGATCATGCAGAGTTTGTTGCTGATGACTTTTATCATGGTTGAGACCTTTTATACATAATTCCTACACATGTTACATCATGATTATGAATCATGAAGATATTGGTGATATCATATCACATTAATGATTGCTTGAAGTTGTTCTGGTATGATAATTCCTCTTTAGAAGAATATGTTGATGCTCCAAAGAGCCTGAAGACTTGGTTACTGATGTGCTTATGCTACAACTATTGCATGACACTTGAAAACATAGCTACATTGTCCTATCTTTCTTCTCTCATATATTCCAGGGAAGCATTCGAATATCTCAGACAGAAGCTGGGAGTTATCTCTGCCTCTCAGAAGAACATATCTGCTTAAAATCAGAAGATTAAATTGGATACGTGGATTTCCTGAAAGACAGTCGCGCATATACGCGAGTTTATACAAATAAAACCGCATATGGGTGGTTGCTGACAAATTTTTCTGGGTTAGCATTCTTCAGCACATCTATGGTGCAGTTGGGTATCTCTGGTGATGTTTCAGCTCTCATATTTCTGTTTCACTCTCTGATATTTGAAGATGCCTTGATGATTTGCTGTTGAAAGTGTTCAGGATGCACAAGCTAAGGGGGAGATGAAGGAGTGAAATGGCTCAAGAACAGCTGTATAGGTTCAGGGGGAGCATTAGCCTTGCTGAGAAGGATGCATTGTTGGCATTATGATGGTTTTGAAATATGATCTCTCTCTTGAGGTATTTTTGGTATTTGTTACAAAAGGTCATTGTTGTAATTTGATGAAAAGATCATGTTGAGACCTATGATGTAAAATTGTATTTTTTAGTCATGAAAGGACTTGATCAAATTTGTAAACCCACTTGGTTGGGTAGTTGAGTCACATATGTAAATCCACTTGGTTGGATCATTGTTGTAAGTATGAGTCATTTGTGATAGGAAAGGTCATAGAGTCATGTACTTCATTGAAAAATATGTTTCAAGATTCAACATGAACTCAGGGGGAGCATGGTAACTTCAGTGCACATCAGATCTACAGAGCTCTTCTTTCTATAAGAGAAGAAAAACCTTGTTTCCGTTTTGATCCGCCCTTTGCCCTTGATGTCAAAGGGGGAGAGTATCATGGTGTTTAAATAGGGGGAGAATATAATCAATGTATCTATCTGTTGTGGTGATCAAAAACCATCATGGTTGCCATCAAGTCCAAAGGGGGAGATTGTTGGCAATATGATGCAGAGTGTTGTCCTTGATGGCAACCTACTTGATAAAGTTGATGGCAACCTAGTTGATGAAGTTGTCCTTGATGGAAATTGACTTGTCCTATTTGTTAATAATGTAAATCTGATGTATCTACAGAGCAATGCAGATGTAATGGAGAAAGGAATTCCTGTAAGGTCCAGAGCAATGATTAAAATGGTATGTCACAAAGCATACGCGGGTTTGTAAAGGCGAAGTAGCGTATGTACGCGGAAAAGTACGTACCAAGTAGCATATGCCTATTTGCGCTCTAAATTTATAAAACCAGGGGACATTACCATGGTATTGGCCCACAGTATTGAGCGCTGGATTATCTATTTGATCTCGTCCAGAAATACCATCGGAAGTTGTGTGGTTTTGCCTCATGGTATTGACAAAGGCTAAATCTATATAAGGAGAAGAAGATCATAGTGCAAGGGTGTGCATAAGTCTAGGTTTTAATAAATACTTCAATTTGAAGTATATCTGCATGGAAGGGTAACAGTCTATTGATCTGAATTAATAATGCACCTATGAAGAAAATGATGAAGAGGGATCTCTAGATCTGAAATGACTATGTATTTTCTAGATCTGTTTATGGAATGTTTAGATCTGAGATGAGGCGAATATTTTTTGAAGTGAAGGGTAAGATCTGAGCTATTTATCTGTTCTGAAGAGTTGCGCAGCCCTACAAAGTTTGAAGATCTATACGCAGGTTCGCTTCATAAAAAGCACGTGCATACGCAGGTTGGCTTCAGCAAAAGCGTGTATGGAATGTGAGATCGGTTCTGAAATATGTGCAGAAGTATACGCAGGTTTGTCTCTATGAAAGCACGTATATACGCAGGTTCAGTGAAGTAAAAGCGCGTATGGAATCTAGGGTTTTGCTGAAGTATGTGGAATGAATTGTCTGATTTGTTTTGCTGTTTTACTGCTATCTGTCAATGATGTATCTGGGTTGTTTAATGTTGATTATGCTGCTGATTATGTTGATTGAAGATCAAGTTGTTGGTTGATTGGTTGATGATTCAATGAATGAATTGATGGGGTTATAATTTTTAGTTTGATGTATGATGAGCTTAAATGTGTGGAGTGGGTCTAGTCTGAAAATCTGATGAAAAGTGGCCTACAAGATGTGTTGTATGGAAGCTGTTGGATCCAGTATGAAAATTGATGAAACGTGGTCCATGGTGGTGCTCAGGGTCGAAGCCTTTAGTGAGGGGGTTGTAACTCCCTTCCAGTGGTAGCTAGTAAACGAGAGTAGGGGGTAGTAGCTCCCTTCCAGGAGAGGTTGGTAAACAAGAGCAGGGGGTAGTAGCTCCCTTCCAGGAGAGGCTGGTAAACGAGAGCAGGGGGTTGTAGCTCCCTTCCAGGAGAGGCTGGTAAACGAGAGAAGGTTGTAGCCTTCTACAGGTGGGTGCACAACGTCTTGGTATGAGTACGTACCCGATTACATGGTTGTAAGAAGTTTTCTTTATAATAAATATTGAAGACAGATACGGCGGCAGCGGTGGTTTTCTCCCGAATTGGGTTTCCACCTTAAATCCTGGTGTTCATGTGTGTTGCTTATGTGTGATGATTTATTCTATTCTTACTGCACAAGTTTACTGCTTACTAAACATCTAATGAATGAATGATGCAATGATCTAAGTAAAGAATTATCTGCATAATGAGATCTTTGGTAATACACAAGTTTTATTAAGGATATCCACGTGTATACGCGAGTTGGCTTCAGTAAAGTAGCGTATGGGTTTTAGAGAAAGAAAAAGTAAAAAGTTTTCAGTTAGCCCTAAATACTGATTCACCCCCCCTCTCAGTATTTTTCCCAACAAATCAAAGAGGGGGAAATTTGTATTTAGCTCATCTTTTCTAACAAGCACATCCAAACCAAAAAAGAAGGATAAAAATTGGCAGAAATAGGTGAAGTGTATTTGCTACAAAACCACGCTACGAAATTGCCTTGTTTTCCCCTGTTTCTGTAGTGAGAAACATTTGGTAGCAGTTTGGTGTTTTGAAGGTTCATTGGAGGTCAGCCAACCACATGGAAGGTTTAAAGAGTATCAGTGGAACACTCCAGTAGAAATTTTCTCTTCGACAAAGTTGTCTTTTGCTCCAGCTCAACATAAATATAGTCATCAAATATTATGACATATTTTCCTTAAAATTAGGGTGATTAGTTTCTAAATGTAGTGGGGGTATTTATCCCTTGATTATGGTTAGTGCCCATTGAGAACTTGGCTATTATTGATGTAATTATCCAGTCCTACAGTCAGTGAATGTAATAAATAATAGGAAGAGTCCTAATAGGCCTCTAAGTCTAAAGTCATTAGGTGTCTGTTTTATTTCCAGGTATCTAGGTTATTGTTAAGCTAGGTGTCAAAACAAATGGTTCAATGATCTAGCCATGTGGGCAGATCCAATGTAAGTGAATAAGGCCTATTAATAGGCATAGCTTCGAAGAATACAAGGTTGGAGAATGTTATTCTACACTACCACTTTTGTAAAGCTTTTATGATCAGTGATATATAGTGACTGTGTTTTTATTCTTCACCTGAGATTCTTTTGGTGTTTCAATGAGAATTTGTCCTATGTATCTTAATATTTTTCTTTCAGTATCTTGATGTTTAATTACTCAGAATTCATGGTATTCACTTCCTTTAAACATTAGGCTATTGTATATTTTTGTGTGTGTTATCCTTCATTGAAACATCTACATGCCTCACCTTCCACAAGGAGAGCCATTGTCATTGAATTTCCTAAAGCTGACTCCATAAGCCCAATGGTAGTGAACCCCATACATTTTTCACCTGAAAAAAAATCCATTCAAGACAATATCACATAGTTAGCCATCTGATTGAATCATAATTGAACAAATCATAGTTACTTTGAGAGAGCCCTCTCAGGCTGAAGAGGCTAATTTTCAGTCAAAAGTTGGTTTGAAAGAGTTACTCTAGGTTGTGTGGTGGAGCATCCCATCTGTACCAACTTAGTGATAAAAGATGGCATCCTCCAAATTATTGTGTTGCAGCCGCTCCTCATCCCTCTCCTTGATTATCTAATCCATTTCCTTCATTATAATTTTGTTATCCTGCTTTATTTCGTTGTGGGCCTACAACATGCGTTGTTCTCGCTCCTTTAGTTCTTCAATGATCTCTTGATGGAATTCATGTAGTGTTGGGGTGGGGAGCGCCACGAGGTTCATGTTGATGCTTCCCAAACCTTTGGCATGTTCCCTGTGTTCGGCTGCTTTGAACTTAAGTGCTCCTCCAGGTACCTGCACAATCCTAACACTAAAAGTTGTTTCCAATAGGCGCTCCGGTTGCGCTTGCTGGCTCACTTGTGCTGATTGAATGGTTGGATGCTCCTGTGGTCTGGTTTGTGCCGACACCTTAATTTCTTGCATTCCCTACTGTACCTCTGTCAGTACTTCTTTGTATTGATCTTCAATCCTGTTCCATGTCTCGTCGGTGATGTACAACACCTTATCACCAATTTCATTGATATCTCCTTCAGTGAGGGTCTTTGGATTTGCACGCGTGGATTTATATGCCTTGTGCTTCTTCCACGCGGTTGTCGTAGATGTTGTAGGGACCCTTTTATTCAAAATAAATGGGGACTCCCTCCTGTTCTCTATCGCTTGCAAGGTCCTGGCCACCCGACTCTGTGCCTCCATTCTCTTCGCCATCCTTCTCTGTTTATTTTTCTGCGTCTTTTCCTACTTGTGTACCATTTCCATTGGTTCTTGCATGTTTTGTCTTAGTGCCTCCAGTGGGTGGATCCAACCAATATATTGGCCAGTTCCTGGTGATCCGCATAATTTCAAGCTTAGTAACCAAGTATGGAAAAGGGTACCATACTTCATCTAGATCCTTTCGTGCCTTGATGTATATACTGTCAAAATCAGCTTTGAAGTCTGCGGCTCTCTAACAGTCCTCAAAAAAATTAGGTGAAATCCAGGGACGCTGACTCACCATTGTGTGGAGATCCATCTCCATTACCACCTAAAATTTGTTATTCTCCATGGTGTGCTTCGGTCCTTAGTAAAATAGAGCGAGGCGTACCTCGCAGCTTCGCATACATCTGGGTCCACAGTAGGGAACTGTGACTCTTCTGGTTCCTTCCAAGCCATCATTGCAATAATCAACAACAACCACGCATAATGGAATGTATTCCCTTCCTCTTGTGCTTCATGGAAATCATCTAAAAATTCTCTGCATAGGTGTCCAACCCAGTTGTACTGGAAACATTTACTGCACTGCGCAACCAAAGAAACGTTGGTTGTAGTTATTTCATTCACACGACTTTTGCGCATTATCTTCCCTGCAAGGATGTGCACAACGAAGCATACTGCTGGATCATTGATGGAGCTAATGTCATATCCCATCGAATTATTTCCCAAGTTATAATTTTTCTTCATTTCGTCAGCGATGACCTTGTCTTGAATCTTTCCTATGAATTCCTCTGCAGGTTTTTCCCTTGTAGGGCAGTGTTGTTATTATCCTCATAAGCATATCATCAATTAGGATCCTCTCTCCCAGCCAGAGGTATCCATCATACACCAAAGCAAGTAGTTGGTGAACACAAATGGTGTTGATATTACTTCACCCAAAGTGCGGAGCATTCAACATGGTTAACAACCCTACTTGTTGTATTCCCACATCCCACCTATGCGGCTCTAATCTGGTGACGTCGTTCTCTCGGTAATGAACTTGGTGTAGGTATCGACTTTCTCCTATCGTTAAAATCCCAATCCTCCATCTTGAGCAACGACAATTTCCCCAATGGCTTTCCTTCAAAAGGTACTTCTTCCGGTAGCAGTGGTGTAAATACATCGAACTTCACAGTATATGGGTCTTTTACTAGTTTAGCACTCGGCTTCCGTGGCAGTATATATGGCGGTAGCCTAGAGATATCTTCTACATCTTCTTCCTCCATACCTTCTAGTATCTCTACGTCAATTTATTCATTTCTCTCCTTGATTTCCATGGGTTATTTTATTGCTGCTGCTTAGTTCGTTGTTTAGTAGTAATTTTCTTCCTTGGGGACTGTCTAACATAAGGGGATGCAACTAGTCTCTTGATGCAACTAGTCTCTGTGAGTGCATTATCCAAAATATTATTGAAAGCTTTGAATGTCCCATTTGCTTGCAGATGATATGGTGTACTTTTCTGATTGTATACTTGAAATTATTCAGTCAATGCCTCAATAGTATTATGCAAGAAATACAAACCTCCATCACTCATTAACACCTTTGGACACCCAAATCTGGACAAAATATACTCAAATATGAACTTCATGGTGGTATTTTCACTGCAATCCTTCACTGGCTTGGCCTTGGCCCTTGCCAAATAATATGTTGCAGTGATTATATACCTTGCGCCAGTGTTCTTCCTCGGTGGATTAATATTTCGAACAAAGTCAATAGCCCATTTATCAAACACTTGCAATGTCACCTGCGGATTCAATGAAATTTCATCTCTCCTAGAAGGTATTCTTGTTCTTTGACATGCATCACAAGCTCAACAAAACTAATTTGCATATTTATGCACTATGGGCCACCATAACCCAACTCTCAAAATATTTTGCGTAGTGGCCTTTCCTACATAATGTCCTCCTGCAACTCCTCCATGAGCTTCTGCCAAAATATTCTGCCGTTCATGCTCAAAGACATATCTGCACAATATTTCAACTGGTCTCATTTTGTACAAATGTCCTGCAATCAATGAAAAATTAGTTGCCTTGACTACCAACTCCTTCTGATGCGTAGTGTACTCCGTGGGTGCCATCCATGTGGTAAAAAACTGAATAATATCCATGAAGTGATCATCTGCAACCCTTATCACGAATAGTTGTGCATCATGTAGGGTCTCCTCAATGCTCATGGGTTCTTCGCCTGTATCTATCCTTGAAAGATGATCAGGTACAACGTTTAATCTCCCTCGCTTGACTATAACTTCAAATTTTTACTCCATAAAAAACAATAACCACCGAAAAAACTTTCATCCTAAAACAGACGTGTTCACCAAGTACTTCAACGCAGAGTCATCAATGAACATCTTGAAGTGCGCTCCCAAAAAATAGTGCTTGAACATCTGTAATGCATAGACCATCGCCAACCCCTCTCTTTCTGTCGTAGAATAGTTCTTCCCTGCTTTGGAAAATTTTCTGCTTGCAAAAGCTATGGGGTGATCAATTTCTCCTCTCGGCTGAGCCAATACTCTACCCAATGCTATGCAAGAGGCATCCACATGTACTTGAAATTCCTTTTTCTAATCCAGGAAAATTAGAATAGTAGTAGTTACCATCTTCTCCTTTAGTATGTTGAGGCTCTTTCGGAATTATTTGTCCCAGTAAAAAGTAACATCCTTCTTCAATAGCTTCTCCTTTTGCGTAGTTAGCTGTGCATACGCCTTTATAAACTTCATGTAGCAGCCAGTGTGTCCAAGTGTCGTGTGCAGTTGCTTCACTGTCTTAGGGGGCTCCATGTTCATGATAGAAACAATCTTCGTGGGGTATACCATCAATCCCTACTTGCAAACAACATGCCTCAATAATATACCAAAAGGTACACAATAGATGGACTTCTTCAAATTTAATGAGATCCGATACTGTCTATAGGTATCCAACATCAATATCAATATTGAAACATGCTTCTTCAACAACCCAAAGACTGTCCAATCATCAAAGTAAACCTCCAAAAATTTGTGTATATACTCCTTGAAATCTGACTACAACTCTATAAAATATGGTAGGAGCATTCTTTAAACCAAAAGGCATCACAGTGTACTGGTAAAAACCCCACTCTGTAGCAAAATTTGTCTTATGTCTATCTTCTGCCGCAATTCTAATCTGGTGGTAACCTTAAAAGTCATCTGTGAAAGAATAAGCCTCCTGTTCTCCTACATTGTCCAACACTTCGTTGGTGAATGGTGTGGGAAAGGGGTCATGTAGACATTCATCATTCAATTTTCTCAGGTCCACATGTCATATTCTGATTTCGTGTTTTGTCTTCTTTTCCTGAACTACCATAGGACTTACCCATTCAGATTCTTCAACTAGCTCAATGATCCCTTCCTTGATTTTTTTTTTGAAACTCCGCCTTCACTTTTTCCTTATATTTTAGATTCAACCTATAAGGTATTTGCTTGACTGGCTTCGCGTAAGGTTTCAGAGTAATCCTCATAACTCCTAGGTATCCTAATATACATTTTAATTTAGAAAAATTCGTGGGGAAGAGCTCTTAATACTCATGCAGCAACTCTGTAACTTTGATAAATGGGTCTTCATCCCAATAATCTCCAATCAATGAAAATTTTGGTTCTTTGTTGGACCCAATTTTCATCTTTTTATCTTCACGTGTTGCATTATGTCAGGGATTTCAGGTTTTGGTCCAACAACTTTGTGATGTCATTCTCATTATGGGATATCAATATTGGGTGGATCCTCATCATCCTCTTCCGTTGTCACATTATAGAATTCCAGTGCGTGTTGCAACTGCACGGTCTAATCGGGATGCGTCCAAGTTAGCACAGTTGTAGTCTTAAAAATCCTTGCTCTGACTTCCTGAAGGGCTTCATCTATGCATGGTCAATCATCTTCAAAGATAAATGTTAGGAGGAACCCTTCAACCAAATCTGTCCAGTTCGCCGTTCCATGTCGCAACTTTTTAATCAAGGTTGTCATTGATGTCAATGTGGCATTGACCAAGATGTAAATATTCTTGAGATGCCTAGTTCCAGATGATGATGATATATGATGATGTCATACACTTGGATGATACTTGATGAAGTCATACATTTGATGGCTGGAAGACTACCTAGATCTCATTGGAAGACTACCTAATGTTATTGCACTATTACTGAATACATAATGCTATACCTTCATAATGATATGGATGATGGATACTACTTGATGACATAGATGTCATGGAAAATCATGGAAAATTGTTGAAGGGCACTCTTGAAATTATAACAAAAATGATCTGATTTCAGAAGCAATCACAAAGAAAAATAAATTTGAACACCTTGGAGGCATCCTTTCAAAATGAATCCTACACCATCTTAAAGAGGATTTTTTCCTCTTTCTAATGAGCCCTCACTTGCCCAAAAACTCCTAGGAAATGAATTTTTAAGTTGAGAAATATATATTTTATTGCAAGCCGACCTGTGCTAAAACCTCTCAAGTCGGCTTCCCTTAAAAGACATGTCACTTCATTTAGCCGTGAAAAAATCACTATAAATATAATGTTTCAGACCTCACTCCTTATCATCAGCTCGGTTTGAATATCAATTACAACTTGGATAAACAACAGATAGGGATATATGTTCACATATTGTGAACAGTCAAGAAGAATAAAGCACATAATTGTGTCACGGTGGAGCAGTAACAGCCAGGGTCAGTTTTCCATCTGTGGATATTATCCTCAACTCGTGGAACTATGCCATCAGATTATTTTGACTGTGTACACCTCCTCTCGGATCTGAGGAGGGACAAAAATACGGTGACATCTCAGATTACTATTTTGACAGTCCTGTAGGAGGCTCGAACTTATTAAAACTTGGATTGATTACCTACAACAGCTCAGACTGAAGGAAAAATAGCTCAGACCTATTTGGAGCTCTGACAGTATTTATGATACTTTACAGCTCGATACATTACCATAGTTATGTGTTATGCAACACAGACCTATTATTATCTGTGGAATATTGAATCTTTCAGACCTCACTACAGACCAGATTCAAAGTTTAAATCTAAAGGAACAGTGGACTGTCATTTGAATGGTATAGCTAGGACTTGTGGAGTTAAGGCTCCCTTCAAGGACTAAATTGCACTTCGACCTTGTAGAGTGCAGTTTTGGAGAAGCATCCGTTGCATCTTTTGAAGAAAAGTTCTATGTATCATTTAGAGCAGATTTGAAGAGTCTTGGAGCATATATTGTAGTCATTAAAGCAGCCATTGAAAGGATTTTGAAGCAGTATTTTATAGACATTTTGGAAGTCCTATAAGCAGACTTGGGTTGGCATTGAGGGCAGATTGAAGCATTATCTTTGGAACTTGTGAAGAATTCTTTTGAAGACTAATATTGGTGTATTTGGAGACTAATTGCATTAGTCCATTGGAGAAACCTTTGAAGAGAATTTTATCATCTTGGTGCAGACTTCTTGGTGAAAATTTTGATATACATATTGAAGGATTTGGAGTAATCTTGAGATAGCCTTGAGCAAGCCTTGATGCATTATTGAAGAAATCTAAAGACACTTATAGAAGCTGATCTTGGAAGGACTATTGAAGACCATGATGCGCTGAAGTCATTATGAGGTAACTTGGAGAAATTGTTTGGGTACGATGAAGAGCAGCGGTGACACCTTTTACGAAGAAAAGGTTGTCATTGATGACGTGATGTGTAGATTAAAGTGAAGAGTAAGCTGAAGATTGTTAGGGCTCGTTGAAGAAGCGATTGGGAGCCATAAGTATAACCAAATATATATTGACTAAATGAAGCAGGAGGTTGGAGCCTCATAGAGATAAGGTTGGTGCCTTGGAAGATAAGGGTTGGAGCCCTTGAGGTTGGTGCCTCAGAATTGACAAGGTTGGTGCCTTGAAAGATAGGGTTAGAGCCCTAGAAGATAGGAGACCTCAAGAGACCAGGTTGGAGCCTGTACCAGATATAGGGTTGGAGCCCTTGAGGTTGGTGCCTCAGAATTGACAAGGTTGGAGCCTTGGAAGTCCAAGTCGGTGCTTGGCAAATACAGGTTGGAGCTTGGGAGATTGAAGATTGGTGTCTTCATCTAGGGTTGGAGCCCTACATATATTGTACTTGATTTATTGTAAAGAAGAAATTAATAAAAGCATTTATTCTTATTGTTCATATTGTGTTCTAAATATAAGTGATCTAACTAGTAAAAATAACAATTGGAAAGAAATACTGATTCACCCCCCTCTCAGTATTTCCAACACAACTCTATCTCAAGATACCAATTCATAGGTATCAGGTCTAATGTGTGAAAGAACACATGTACCCATTCCAGTTCTATATATTCTCCCCAAATTGAAGTCCAACAAAACATATTCTCCCGGGGATCATTCTTTCCATCATATTTTACTTCGATTCTGGTATTTACTTGGCCAAATCTAATCTTTATGTGTCTGCGATAATATTTCCAACTTCCGATATTTTCTTTATGAGTACCCCACCATCTAGCAGGTGTAGATATCAGGGCTACATCCAATGCTTGGAACCTTTTTTCTTCTGGAACTTCTTTTTCATATTCATCAAGAAAAACAATGACATCCTATCCCATCATAATAAGGGAAATTACAAACTTATGAATTTATGCAGTGAAGTGATCTTGTAATTCTGTTACACCGTCTTGTAGAGACTTCATGCAACCTGTTCTGCCAATTCTCCAGCTCTTCATTAGAGTCTGAAGCATAAGAACTGTCCTACTCCCAACTTAGCCTTCCATTTGCTGTGGGATTAATCCAATCTTCCTCCTTAGTTGTTATATTGTAGATATTATCAATATCTGTGTCACAATACTCATCGAAGATAGGATATGTATAGCGCACTCCTTCTGATGGATCTAAAGGTACAATGACCCTCAGATCACATTTTTCAAACACTATATGTCTCCTTTTCAGATTTATTATTACATTAGTATCAAAATACCAATCCAATCCAAGCAATGTTGGATATGGATTTATATCATCTACAATTTTAATTACTTCTAAATCTGCAACAACGCACACTCCTTCAATATCTACTACAACACCATATAGCCTTCCCATAGGGATGATCTTCTGCTAGTTGGCCATTCTCAACTGGATCAACGACCATTTCAACTTTGAATTTCCCATTCACTTCCATGTTTACTTAGGCAACATATTGGAATTATATCCTAAATCCAGGATTCCCTCATCTATATCATATGCCCCGATCTGCGCAGTTAGTCTCTTCTCCCTTCCTGTTCTCTTCTTATGTCGATTCAACTTGTTGACTGCGCTCGACTCAGTTCATGGTAGTCATATGACCGCAAATGAATTATATTCAAATTTTATTTGGTACATACACCATTCATGTCTATTAGACACTCTTCTACTAACTCATTAATTCTTTACGTTGTGCTTGTAGCTAGTTGAACCAACCAAGTCCTGCCATGCTTGGTATTTTTCAAACTAAATATTTCAATAAATTTGGTTCAATATAACTATGGATAGCTACATAATCAACTAAAATTGGGATGGGATGGTTATTAATCTTACCTCCAACTTAGATAATGTGTATTTTATGATCAATTTTCTAATTATCTGATCCGGGTTCGTCACCTACCGGATTTACCCATGATCTTTTACTTCTGTGATGTGGTTAGAATTGCATTTAAAAGAGCATAAATGGACATATATGCATGTTGTAAAGAAGAGGGAACAAGACAAAAATCAACAACATAAGAACTTGAGACGTTGATAATGGAGTTCAACCAGTGTGGGCTACGTCTCCAAGCCCGGTGTCAAAATGGGGTAGGCCGCTTCATATAGTGTTGGAAATGATGATGATGTACATGGACTATGTTTTCTATCATACAAATATATATGCCCTCAATTGTTGAGTGGCTTGTCTCTCCACGAGATGTTCCGCTATAGGAACTCTCACTCAGAATAGGCCTCCTATCAACATGACATAATCTCACACAAGGTGACGACGAGGATCCCTTCAACAAGGTTACATATGGATCATATAAATATATGGCGAATACATCTCACATGAAGTAAAAACATAGATCCCGCAACATACGTCAAACAAGGATCTAAAAAACATATTACATCACACATCAAATGATAAAAGAGGCACATGATATCAAAATTGCATACACCTTAACCCCTGAAGTTGGATGAAGAAGTGGATGCTTAGTTTTTGAATCTGGCCACACCATCAAATTCGTAGCGTCGAGAGGCATAAAATTGACTATCCACACTTGAGAATCTGACACCTTCACTCCAGTCTGGAAAATGGCCAAAAAGTGGGAAGATCTGCTGCTGAAACATACATCGCCATTGGATTCTTGTTGCCAAGAAGTGTAAAATTGACATAAAATTTGTCAAATTCTTACTCCGGCAAGTTTGAGACCTCAAGGAATATTTTTTATGCCGTCAAGATTCCCTGGAAAAAGTTCCGCTCCTCTAGCCGCTCATGGTTTCCCGTAGTCACGGTTCTATAACTATGCAATGTGTGGTTCTGCACTTTTGCATTGGTCACTTGGTGCTTCCGGCTCCATCCCCCCTCGAATGAAATGAGAGAGGTTTAAACATGCGGATGGGAAAAAATCACAATGAATAGGCCGTTGGCTTGATGATAGTGGTCCTCAATTTGAGTGGTGGAGATCCATGGTCAAACCCCACCAGTTCAACATTACATTTAATTTTTAAAATAAAATTTGTTTTAACCAAAACTAAAATTAGCACGAAATTTCACATAACCGTTGGTAATTGTTTAAATGTGGTGATGTATTGTTTTTTTTGGCGGATGATCTGAAAACGAAAGTATTTGTACTGCTGTTCAAAGTATTCATTTACATTAAATTAAGTGTGCAAAGTGTTTGTAAGGTCTTGCAAGTAAAACAAAGTGTTCTTGGTAACTATTTATGAGTTTAAGTGTGAGGGAATGTTATTTAAATTTACTGTTTAACAACTTGAATCTGAAATACACAGCAGAATAACTTCACTATAAACACACAGCAACATGATGAGGTAGTTCACCCCTCTTGGGCTACATCTGCCGGGTCCAAGGCTCCCAATGGGCATGTCCTTGATATATTATGATGCTCAAATTGGTTTTATAGTCAGAAAAAATCCTAAACAGGCTGAAACAACTATGGAAATGAATTCAGAAGACATAAATAAGCTAATTATGGCTTTTATTTCACCTAAAACAGTGAAGTGTAGCCCAATGCAGCTCCATTTTCCTCATGGCCCTGATGGCTCTCCAAGCTTCCATGAAGAAAAAATGGCTGTAAAACACCTCTGTTGGCTATGAAACATTTCCCAATGGCTCCAAAATGCTCAGAATAGTCAAAATTGACTAAGATTTCGTCCAAAAAGGTTCAATGTTCTGAAAGTTATGGCAAAAACAAAATTTTGCCCAGTGTCACTAGAATTCCTCCTCCAAAACTGGAGGAACACCAGTTAACAATGCCAATTTGGAAAAACTGTAGGATTAGGTGAACCGCACCCAAATAAGGTGGAAACACTAACATTTAACTTAAATTTTAGGCGGGGTGGCAGTGACCACCCCCGCACTAACCGCTGCCTAACCCGCTTCTCCAACCGTCGCATTTAATTTTGTTTAACGGTCACATGTGGTGGTAACAACAAACAGTTAGCATATGTTTACTCGTGGCTTGGATAGCCCCCCGGTTCCAACATTCTGGTCGCATGGTGTTAGGGCTAGCCCTTATATTTTTCCGACTGTTCAAAAATTTAACTTGAAATATATATCAGATCCATAGACTATTAAGATCCATTGTGTAGCCTGCCCGGTCGGGCCTGTGGGCTGGTAGGCCATCGACCCAGGGTTGAATCCTGTGCACTGCATAAAATTTTGTAACGCAAATTCTTCCACAGCCTGGGGTCATGTGGCGGCCTCTGGGCTTGCCACGTGGCACCCTCAGATTCGCCAAAAAATATCTAAGTTAAACCACTGTCCAATATAATGCTGCTAAATGTCGAAGTGTCATTCGACCAAATGGAATATTCCAGAAAATATTTCGAGGAATATTCTTTTTTTTTAATATTTCCAAATTCATAAGTCAAACTTGGTCAACTCAGTTTTTGGAGTTTACTGAAAACTTCAAACTTCAATATCTTTCACATAGGACATCGTATTTGAGTGCCATTCATGGTGCCAGAATCGTAGCGACGAGGCTTATCCAGTCGTTTAGGTTCCAACCAATTCTGAGCAATTCCATTTTTGAGAATTTTTTCAACTTAGGACATGATCACCTGATCACACCTCCCCATTGGGAAGATTTTGGACCCCAAAAGCCTTCAATTACCTGTTAAGAAGATGAGGGTAAAAATCCCTCACCTTTTCCACCTCAATCCACTTTTCCTTACTCAGTTTCCTGCCTTTACGACTAACCCGAACATAATCAACATTTCCCCTCCTCGAAGTGCATGTCCTTTTGTCAAGGATAGCATCCTCTTTTAACTCATCCAAAAATTCTGGCGAGAAATCCTCTATGGATGGCAGCTGAATGTCACTTTCGTATTCAACAATTAAAGGAGGTTCATACAAGTGTAAATTTTCCACATTCACAACGGAATACATTTGCATATATGAAGGCAAATCTAGTTGAAAAACATTATTTCCAACTTGTTTAAGGATCTTGAATGGACCATAACGAATAGGCTTCAAATTTTTACCTTCTCCTTGCATTCTTTCCTTACTAATATGCAACCATACCTCATCCTCTTCTTGAAACTTATGATCAACTCTGTTTTTATCATGCCTCTCCTTGTACTTGCCTTGAATTTTTTCAAGCTGTTCTTGAACCTGCTGATGTATGAGCTGAATTGTTTCAATGAACATGCGAGCTTTGTCAATGTCACTATTCCCATCAATGGCCACATCCTTTTCAAGAATGAAATATAAAGGTGACTTAGGCAAATACCCAAAGCAAGCTTCAAAAGGTGAAGTATTTGTAGAAGAGTGCTTGGCCCGTTGTAAGCATGCTGAATGTAATGAAAGTGCTCATCCCAAAGCTTGGGATGCTTGCTGCAATAACCTCTCAAAATATGTACAATGGTTTTGTTCACCACCTCTGTTTGGCCATCTGTTTGTAGATGGAAAGCAGTACTCTTCTTCAACTTGGTGTCCATTGTCTTCCATAGATTAGACCAAAAATTCCCAACAAATCTGGAATCCCTGTCACTAACAATAGAAGTAGGAAAGCCATAATGAACCCATACATGTTGAAAATATAAATCAGTAGTTTGTTCAGTAGTTACAGAATTCTTACATGGCATAAGAATACACATCTTGCTGAATCGATCAACTACTACATAAAGATAATCATGCTGCTTTCTAGATAATGGTAGACCTCCAACAAAATCCATAGAAACACTTTCCCATGGTCTAGAAGGTACCAGCAATGGCGTATATAAACCAAGCTTCCTATTTCTAGGATTTCTTGTAGCACATAATGAACAACCTCTAATGAAACGTGAAACACTATCTACCATGCGAGGCCAATAACAATACCTCTGTAAATGTGCCACCATTTTGCTTACCCCAAAATGTCCAACAATAAGAGAAGAATGAGATTCTCTCATGATGCTTAGTCTCTCCCCCTATGGTATAAATAACTTGCCCATATGAAACAAAAAATTATTATGCAAATGATAATCATCCTCCTCAACATGATTCCCTTCACTCAAGTTAGCATACACATCCTTAAAATCAACATCTGATGCATACTGTTCTATGTAGCTCTCATGTACAATAGAATCATTGTTAAGTAAAGTAGTAGCACTAATAATAGGCCTTGAAAGCATATCAGCAACTTTATTGTAAATACCTTTCTTGTACCTTATTACCAAGTGAAATTGTTGTAGGAAACCCATCCATCTGAAATGTCGTGACTGCTGCAATTTACTTTGCGACTGCAAGTACTGTAAAGGTTGATGGTTGGTATGAACAACTGTTTATTCTCCCATCAGATAGTGTTTCCACTTTTTGACGCTTTGTACCAACACATACAACTCCTTATCATATGTAGGATAATTCACAACAGCACCATTAAATGTCTCAAAATGAAATGCGATCGGCTTACCATGCTGTAAGAGAACTGCACCCATTGTGTAATCACTAGCATCGGTCTAAATCTCGAATGGCTGTCTAAAGTCCGGTAATGCAAGGACTGGAGATGAAATTATATTCTCTCTCAAAGACTCAAAAGCTTTCTGTTGCTTGCCTCCCCATTGGAAAGCACACTTCACACTTGTCACTGCATGCATAGGAGCTGCTATGGCAGAGAAGTCAGAAATAAACTTCCTTCAATACTGAGCTGCACCCAAAAAACTTCTTACCTCTGTAATGGATTTGGGAGTAGGCCAATTCATAATGGCTTCTACCTTAGAAGGATCAATTCTCAAAGCACCTCCTCCTACTATGTGTCCCAAATAAACCAAGAAGTCTTTCCAAATTCACACTTTGACATTGTAAGTAACAACTGATTCTTCTTCAAAATATCAAGTACTTTCTTAACATGCATGACATGTTCTTCTCTAGTCTTGCTGAAAATTAAGATGTCATCTAAGTAGAAAATAACGAAATCATCAAGAAAAGGACATAAGACATTGCATAAACCAAACGGCATAACAAGCCACTCAAAGAGTCCCTGTTTGGTTTTAAATGATGTCTTCCAAATGTCACTTTCTGCAATTCTAACTTGATGATAACCACTATGTAAGTCTAACTTAGTGAAATATTTAGCATCTTTCAGCTGATCTAACAAATCATCTATCCTTGGGAGTGGGTAACGATTCTTTACCATTATCTTGTTCAATGCCCTGAAGTCCACACACATACGCCAAGTTCCATCTTTCTTTGGAATCAACACTATCGGTGACCCACATGGCGAAGTGCTTGGTCTTATGAATCCTTTGTCCAACAAGTCTTTAATTTTCCTCTTGATTTCAACATTCTCCATGATAGATATGTGATACATGCCTATGTTAGAAAGAGGACAATCTTGATGTAAATGGATTTCATGTTGAATCTCTTTTTAGGAGGTAAACCCGTTGGTTCCTGAAACATCTCATGATGTGCATCAACTACATCATATAAATATGATTTAAGCTTGGAATCACAATTTTCAAATGACTCATGATTCACATCAACCTTGGGCTTAACCATATGATGTACAAAACTCTTACTAGAATTCACTAGCCTTTCTACCTGTCCTGCATTTACCATCGCTATATTTGCCTTCTTGCTATGTGCTCTGACAATGAACTCCTTGCCATCTTTAAAGAGATGATACTTATTTTCATGGCAATGGAATATCACTTTCTTGTCAAATAAGTAAGGACTTCCCAAAACAATTCCTGATATATCAAGTGGTACTACATCAAGTTCAATTGTGTCAATAAAGTGTGGAGTAATCGCGAATCGCAATATGCACTTTCTTGAGACTTGTAAATTTGCATCCTTGCATATCCACCCAAGTGGATAAGGCTTTAGATGTGGAATGGTCTCAAGTTTAAGATGTTTGACCAAGTCTTTTGATATGAGATTTTCTTGTGACCCACTGTCAAACAGTGTGTCAATTTTGTATGTTTTGAGACTACCCTCACATGGAACAATTCGATTCTTTCTTCCTCATTTGGAGCTTGTACATGACAATTTGAAGTACTAGTGCTTGGCTTAGTTTCGGTTTCCTTTCCCTTCATACTTTTCAAACCCATGGCTGCAATTTTGGTTTCGTCACCTGAATCATCACCTAAGTCTTGTGGTGTAGTTGTAGTAGCTGCAGTTTTCTTCTTTCCTTTGTTTTTTTTAAACTGAGTTATTTTTTCAGGATGTAATTTCCAACAACTTTTTCTCTTCATGGCCTTCTCTTGAACAATGTTTACATATTACTTTTTCACCCTCTTTTTTGATAGATGCATTCTTTTTTCCTTTTCCCTTAAAGGTTTTATCTTTGTTCTTCCCCTTAAAAGGCTTGTTTCTACCCTCATCAAAAGTGTTTTTCCCTCTAGCCTCTAAATGCGTAGCTTGTACACAAACTTTGTCTAGACTAGTAGGATTGAACATAATGATAGTATGTTTAAGGTAGCTGTGAAAACCACCTATATATTTCAGCAAAGTATATTGACTTCATAAGTCTACCCCTAATAAGAGTGCTCTTCTCCTAAACTCTTGGGTGTAGTCTTGTACATTTTGTCCCTTAAGCTGTCTAAAGTTTTGCCAGTTCATGATAGCCTTTTGTAAATGAGCTAATGGATAAAATTGCTTTTTAATTGCAGTAATAAATTCAGCCCATGATAAAGTGATCTTACCATGTTTTTTAATTTCATCCTTGGTCTTGGCTTCCCACCATACCAATGCTGCTCCATCCATTCTCAACGAGGCTAACTGTATCTTGGTGTCGTCATCATGAAGGTTCTGTATCCTCAAGTAAACTTCCAATTGTCTTATCCAATTGTCAAGTTTCTCTGCATTGAATTCACCATTAAACATAGGCAACTCAAATTTGACATCAAGCTTTAAAAATGGACTTTTACCAGTGGTTTTATACTTGTGAGATTGATTCACCGAAGTTGAGGATGACGATGTAGAGGAAGAGGATGAAGATGGGGATGGCGGATCACCATTTCCTCCATGTCATTTCTTTGAATTGTCATCACTTTTCTTTCCTCCGGAAGAACCCTCTCCTTCTTTCTGGTTTTTAGACCCTTCTCCAACAAGCTTATCATTCCTTTCTTGGTAGAGTATCCTCACCATCTCAGTCATATCCAAGAAAGCTTTACGGAATACCCGTTCTTCTTCCTTGGGATCCATATCTTTAGGAGTTTCGCCCTCTCTTGAAGACATGCTTTAAGCTGCTTCTATGGCTCTTGGAGGTGGCTCTCTGACCCTTCTTGGTTGTGGATTACTTTGTGCACTAACCAAGTGTCCTTCATCTCTCTTGAGTTTAAGCCTAGTAAGCATCAAAACTTGCAAAAAATCAACTATATCTTTGCACAAAACAAATGATGAGTAAAACTATAGATACTAAGGCTAAAATCCTTAGCTCTGATACCATTTGATCTGAAAATGAAAGTATTTGTACTGCTGTTCAAAGTATTCATTTCCATTAAATTAAGTGTGCAAAGTGTTTGTAAGGTCTTGCAAGTAAAATAAAGTGTTCTTGGTAACTGTTTATGAGTTTAAGTGTGAGGGAATGTTATTTAAATTTACTGTTTAATAACTTGTGAAATACACAGCAGAATAACTTCACCATAAACACACAACAACATGATGAGGCAGTTCACCCCTCCTGGGCTACATCTGTCGGGTCCAAGGCTCCCAATGGGCATGTCCTTGATATATTATGATGCTCAAATTGGTTTTACAGTGAGAAAGAAGCCTAAAAATGATGAAACAACTGTGGAAATGAATTCAAAAGATAGAAATAAGCTAAGTATGGCTTTTATTTCACCTAAAATAGTGAAGTGTAGCCCAATGAAACTCCATTTCCCTCATGGCCCTAATGGCTCTCCAAGCTTCCCTGAAGCAAAAATGGCTGTAAAACACCTATGTTGTCTCTGCAACATATCCCAATGGCTCGAGAATGGTCAGAATAGTCAAAATTGACTAATATTTTGTCCAAAAAGGTTCAATATTCTAAAATTTATGGAAAAAATAGTATTTTGCCCAGTGTCACTAGAATTCCTCCTCCAAAACTGGAGGAACTCTAGTTAGCAGTGCCAATTTGGCAAAACCGCCGGATTAGGTGGAGCGTGCCCAAATAAGGCGGAAACACTAACAGTTAACTTAAATGTTAGGCGGGGTGGCATGTGACTACCCCTGCACTAATCATCGCCTAACCCGCTTCTCCAACCGTCACATTTAATTTTGTTTAACGATCACATGTGGTGGTAACAACAAACAGTTAGCGTCCGTTTACCCATGGCTTGGATAGCCCCTCAGTTCCAGCATTCTGGTTGCATGGTGTCGGGGCTAGCCCTTACATTTTTTCGACCGTTCAAAACTTTAACTTGAAATATATATCGGATCCATAAACTATTAAGATCCATCGTGTAGCCCCCTCGATCAGCCCTGTGGGCTGGTAGGCCATTGACCCGAGGTCAAATCCTGTGCACTGCATAAAATTTTGTAACGCCAATTCTTCTACGGCCTGGGGCCACATGGCAGCCTCTGAGCTTGCCACGTGGCACCCTGGGATTCGCCAAAAAATCTCCAAGTCAAACCATTGACCAATATAATGCTGCCAAATGTCGAAGTCTCATTTGCCCAAATGGAATATTCCATGGAATATTCTAGAGAATATCTCGAGGAATATTCCTAGAATATTTCGAGGAATATTCTTTTTTTTAATATTTCCAAATTCATAAGTCAAACTTGGTCAACTCAATTTTTGGAGTTTACTGAAAACTTCAAATTTCACTATATTTCACATATGACATCGGATTTGAGTGTCATTCACGGTGCCAGAATCACAGCGATGAGGCCTATCCGGTCATTCAGGTTCCAACCAATTCTGAGTTGTTCCATTTTTGAGCATTTTTTCAACTTAGGACATGATCACCTGATCAACGGAGTAATGGTTTAACCATGACATAGTTCCCAACGGTTGTTTTAATATGGTGCGTTAAGGTTATTCATTTATGGTATATGGTTTAAACATGAATTTCGTTAAAAAACCATAACAAACTTCCACTTTAAATTTTAATATCCTTTGTTTTGTGGGTATGGAATGATACCATCCAACCCATAATACAATTCGTTGACTATGAATTTTGTATAACCATTTTTTTTAATGTGGTTTGGTTTTAAATGATTTGGACCATGCCCATTTTTAAATAGTCATATATTTATATTTTAAAAATGTTTTATATGGATTTTGTTTTATATGGTCATTTTAATAGTTATTATTATTTTTCTTCTTTTATGCAGGGTTAGGTGACTAATGGACGAGCAAAAAGTGTTAATGGCTAATATGCCATTAGTCGTCTGCCATGTATTATGTGGGTCCTACTTGCTGACTGGGATGCCATGTGGCACCCTGTGGGCCCCACATTTTCCCTGTTGTGCCAAAATTTGAGATGCTCTATCTCCCTCATACGAACTCAGATTGAAGTGCCGTTTGCACCATTGGATTTAGAATGAAGAACACTTTGACATGGTACTGGTATTGTTTTCATTTGGAAACTTTTATTTTTGAGAAATTTTAAAGCCACTTGTTCTCCGATATCCTCCTGGATCAATACTCCCCACTGAGGATATTTTGTTCCTCCAAAAGAATGAACATAATTTGCATCTGCTTTGTACCTTGTCTACACTACAAGTGTCCTGACAAGTCACCCTTCCTTCTCCTTCACCTTTGTTCTTCGGAGCCATACATGATGAGCCGACACTTGCACTCTCTGCAAACCTGTAGTACAATATTTTTCAAATTACAAGCTCTATTAGATGACCAACTATGACCCAAGCATACCATACTTGCCACGAATTTATAACACAGACTCAATGGTCAAGCTTACATTAAAATGGAAACAATACCCCAGCTATCAATACAAGGACAAAACATTATTGTTGCATAACAAGTGATGGAAAACACATCATCGCTTTTACATTTTAAATTGCAACGCATGATTTACAAAAATAAGGCCAAAACACACTATCACATCTAGAAAAACCATTTCTCACTTATCAAAGTGAATGGGTCATCTCTCTATGGCGCATTCTTTTTTCGAACAGTTGTTTCAACTGGTTCCTTCACTGACACTTTGTCCTTAAGGCGTTGCTCTGGATGGAGCCTCCAACACGTGGGTATTTGATGACCACTTCTGTCACCATGACTACATTAAGTCTTCTTCCTCCAGACCTGCTTTACGTTCTTCTTTTCGTGCAGTGGAGGAATTCTTTCACGCCTTATCCTTTTTCGTGCTGCTATTCTCTTCCAACACTCAACAAATACATGGTTATGTAATCCACAAAAATACATGTTTTCCAATTCCATGATCTATGTTCATTGTCAGCGACATGCTTGTAATCAAAATGAACACTATAATATAGAGAATTTTATACCTTTCTTTTTGGTCTCTGGTGCAATCATGGTGACAAGAGCTTGCCTCAACTCTTTCTCTGCAATGTGCGCTATCATAGGATGATGGTGAAGTGTTCGCATCATTCTCTTTCCCTAATGGTTTCAACCATGCATTGGAAGTTTTTGACACCTTTGAGCACTTTCCTTCTGTGTATCCAAAACCAGGGAATCCAGGTCTCTGCACAACCTCCAATGACTAAGTTATGCCTTGGCCATTAACAACAAGTCCTCCTCCTTTATGTCCCATCTTGGTGAGGAGTCTCATGCCAGTTCCTGTAAATGGTATCTACACATTTCCAAAAAAAATAATAGCATGTGAAGATGAAACTGAAGAGAAATCAACATTGTTTACTTCAAGTGTTGATTCAGACATAGGTGACGTTGACTTCTTTAATCCTTTTTTGTGCTTCAACTTCTCCAAGACCTCTTCCGCGGCTCGCAACTGAAGCTGCAATTTCTACTTCTCTTCTTTCTCTTCTCGTAGTGGCCTCCTTAATTCAACATTCTCTTCTTGAAGACTTTGGTTGATATCCTCTGTTATCACCAAATTGAAATTGATGGGCTGCTCATCAAACAACTCAGTGTAACTATTTCAAACCACTTCTAACTAAATATTAGCCTCTTCAGTTTGAGAGGGCTCTCTCAAGGGGGTTTATGATTTTGAATAATGATAGTACTAGATGGCTAACTCTATAGAAATTTTAACTTGTTTTGAATGATTGCAGGTTGAAAAATGAAGGCTTTCTACCATTGGGCTTATGGAGTCAACAATCAGTAGTTTCAATGACAATGTTTCTCCAAATGGAAGCTGAGGCATATAGAGGTCTTTAACAAAGGCTACTCACACACACAACATAGGAAAACACAATCATTTCACCACTAAAGGAAGTCAGAGCATAATATTATGAATTCTGAGTAATTAGAGATGAAACCTATTTCAAGTGATAAAACATAAGATAAAGATCAATAAGATATCAAAAAAATCATGAGAATTTCAGGTCTGCAAAGAAGAATGTCACTTTGTATTACTGATAATGGTTAAAAACATACAAGCAGCAATTTGGTGCAAATGTTCTCCAACCCTTTACTACTTCGATGTTTTGTTTATAAATAGACATTTTTTACAATAAGGATGATTTCCCTGGTGGCTAGATCCTCAAATTCTCCTATGACACCTTTCATAACTGAAATCAATAACTTTGCAACAAAAAAACTGACAACTACCCTTTAAAGAAACCAACTCCTAATAGGAATCTAACTCCTATTTATTACATACTTCTATCCTATTTGTGAAAAAATTACATGATGATTATACAATGAATTTCACAGGCTTAAAGACCTCATGACTAAGTTCACCACCACTTTACATATTTAAAGCATCCCTAGATCTATGGAGCATAACCTTGTTTTTTAGGAAAGGATGACCTTCATCTTCAACGTTGTTTTGACTGATGACTTGTCTTCATGGGACTTCCTTTGAATCATAAATATCTACTGATTAGGTCCTCTAACATGCTGGAGATCTCTAGCTGGCAAAAACTACTCTTTAAATGCTCAAAATCCTTTAACAATTGCTCGCTATGAAAACATGACAGTTTCGTAGCGAGTTTTGATAGCGTAGGAAAAATGACCTTTTCATCCATGCTCTTCGCTTCTTTGCTATTCCATCATGTTAATCATGTCAAGACACCTTACCACCATGGATCCCCCTCCTTGAAACATTCAAAAACTAACTTTAAATGAAAAAAGGAAGCGACAGGTTTTTTCATAGCATATTTCTGGCTTCAAGCCTAAGGTACGCTACGAAACTGTGTAAAAACTCAGAAATTTCCCCTTTCAAAGTTGTCTTAAAAAACTGACCTCCAGCTGCAAAAATTGGGTTCCTTGCATGTAATGAACCTCCTAAGGCATATTCCATCTTACCTTATCACTCTTGTGGTGTTTCCTCCTCATTAACAATCAGTTGAGCAATGGGCTCCTCAACCACAATCATCTTCAAACCTTTATTTTCCAACTCTGCATGAATCAGATCCAATTGTTCTCCTAGATCATTCACTTTGTCCTTTAATGCCCTGTTCTTGGATTGAAAATGCAAGTTCATCTTTCTGATGTGTTTGACCTCTCCTCTTAGTGGCTGAGTCAATTTAATCAACTTTTATGTAGTGTCCAAGGTCTTTGAGACATTTATGACCTGTTATTCCCATATTTCCTTCATTTTTTCAAATTGGACCTTTTGAACTTTGTGCTTCTTTGCCTCTTTCTTCAAAACTGATATTTCATCCTCTGCTACCTTCAACTGCTCTGTAAGGATTTCAATTTATGATTTTTCAGTGATTTTCTCTTTACCCTTTCTTTGTTTGATAACTAGCTCTTCTTTTGTAGGTGAAGAGAGATATATGATGCTTGGTGGTTGAGCAGTTTCCCTAACCTTCTGAGTCTCTTTGCTTCTTTCGATGACCTTTCTTACATGTATGGTCATTGGATTTCTAGGTTGAAACATGAAACCAACATCATCACATGCAAAATCCAAGTTTTTAGCTGCCTTACCTTTCTTAAGCTTTCTTCATCCATATTCTATGTCTTCAACTTGAACAATGGGAGTTTCTTCAATATCAATTGCATGCCAAATGTCTTCTAAGTTACCCTTAACCACTGTTTGGCTCCTAGTAACTCTCTTGCTGCTCTGTTTGCTGACTATTTTCTTCTGTTTCGCTGGTGTAGTTTTAGGTGTGTCAATCTTCTGCAAAGGCTCTGTCTCCATACTCACTGGTTCTAGTGGAGATGATCTATTCCATTCTTCAACTTCCTCTGCCACTGTTGGTGATGAAATACTTCTAGGTTTGGAAACTCTTTTAGGAGTGACATCATCAACTTCAAAACCACTCATGAACAAAAAGGAAGTCCAATCTCTATCTACTCTCTTCAACTCCTATAACACCAACAACTTAATCAAACCATGGTGAAATAAAGAAGTTTCATTGCCTTCTGTTTTAACTTGAACCTTATCTGACATTTTACCTAGACTTATGTATAAATAAAAGGGCAAGTTAAGTGACCTCTTACCCACAAAACACACAAGAAGCTTGAGGTGGTAGTAGTAGACCATGTGAAACCTTCCTTCACAGGTAAAATACTTCTGAATGATCATCAACAGCTTTGAATAGTTGTCTTTCATGAAACTCCTAGGTATGGCATTTGTAAGATCAATTTCACTATGCTCTGGTTTGATGAACTCTTTACAATCCTGCATGGTGAGCTTGATGCCTTTAAACCACTGTTCCCCTCCTCTAGGGATTCCTGTTGCTACTCAAATGCTGTCTGGTGTCACTGTGAGGTTTAGCATTCCCACCTTTGAAGCTGTTCCAGTGAAACTTTTAACAAAATCCTTGGAAACCTGTAGATGACAACCTTGTAGCCTTTGAAAGAATTGCAAACAACCTGTTCTTATAAATACCTCCATGGAAGTTGGGTCTTCATTTAGAAAATTTATGTCCATGGGCTCATATATGTGGCAATGACCACCTTTGTTAGTTTTCTTCCTTGCAGCCATGGTGGCTTTATATCTTCTCAGCCTCACTTGCTTGATGACACCTGCAACTTGCTTGTCTCGATGAAGCAAATCTCCAGAAATCCAATTACATGCAAAGACAAAGCGGAGTATGACAAAAATACTAATTTGGTAAGGCTTTATGGTTTAAAATGACAACTCATGCTTTAATCATGACACATGCATGCTAAAAACAGTAATGATGACCTCGGACATGAATTTGTACTTTTGAATTAACCCTAATAGACTCTAATGGCATCCACCCTAACTCCTCCAATCATGAACTGACACTTCACATCAGGTTTGACAAGACATACAAGAAAACAATTTTTTGTAGCGTAATTAGTTTAACCTTTGGCAGTTTCACTACGAAACTATTAGGTAGTTTCGTAGCGAAAACTGCTATTTCACAGTATAAAACGCTACGAAAAGTTGTAAAACTAGCTTAAGTGTCCTTTTTAAATTTAAATGATTGGGAAATAAAAACTGACAACATGTGATGGCTGATGGGACATGACATGACTTCAATGGAGGTGACCTTGAACCTTAGGATAGGTTAAATATGTTTTAAAAAAAATGAAATTTCCCTATACCAACATCAAAGATTTAAGAAGACCTTTGATAAATGAACTATATGACCATGTGAAGTAATGTTTCAAATTTTATGAGTGATAACATCCTCATTCAAATGAAGAGAAAACGATGAAGGCAACAAAGAAGATGCATAAGCACTGGAAGATGTAGATGAAGTATCGTTATCTGATCTTCCTTTCTCCCGTTCCTCTATTCTCTTCTCATAAGTTTCTCACATTATGTCCACCATTTTGGACATCCTCAACATGGCCTTGTACATGTTTTTGTCGTCCTCCATTGCTGCACGTTAAATCGTTGTTCATGCTCGCAATCCACATCAACGAGAAGATCACTTTGATACAACCTTGATCTGGGTTTGTCAGCTACCAGAGTTACCCATGATCTTTTACTTCTGCGATGTGGTTAGAATTGAATTTAAAAGAGCTAAATGGACATATATGCATGTTGTAAAGAAGAGGGAACAAGACAACAATCAACAACATAAGAACACGATACGTTAATAATGGAGTTCACCTAGTGTGGGCTACGTCTTCAAGCCTGGTATCAAAATGGGGTAGGCTGCTTCATATAGTGTTAGAAATGGTGATGATATACATGGAATATGTTTTCTGTCATACAAGGATATATGCCCTCAACATGAGTGGATTATCTCTCCACGAGACGTTCCGCTACATGAAATCTCACTCACAATAGGCCTCTTATCAACATGACATAATCTCACACAAGGTGATGATGAGGATCCCTTCAACAAGGTTACATAGGGATCATAAAAATCCATGGCGAATACATCTCACATGAAATAAAAACATAGATCTTACAACATACATCAAGAAAGGATCTAAACAACATATTACATCACACAAAAAATGATAAAAGAGGCACATGATATCAAAATTGCATATACCTCAACCCCTGAAGTTGGTTGAAGAAGTGGATGCTCAACTGCTGAATCTGGCTGCACCATCGAATTCGTTGTGTTGAGAGGCATAAAATCGACTGCCCATACTTGAGAATCTAACACCGTCACTCTAATATGGAAAATGACCAAACAATGGGAAGCTCTGCTGCTGAAATGAACATTGTCATTGGATACCTGTCGCCGAGAGATATAAAATCGACATATAATATGTCAAATTATGACTCTAGCAAGTTCGGGACCTCAAAAAATATTTTTGATGCCCCTCAAAATTCCCTGGACAGGGTTCCACCCCTCTGGGCGCTCATGGTTCCCCATAGTCACAACTCTACAACTCTGCGATGTGTGGTTCCGCACTTTTCCGTTGGTCACTTGGCGCTTCTGGGTCCATCCCCTATCGAATGAATGAGAGAGGTTTAAATATATGCGGATGGGCAGAAATTAAAATGAACAAACCGTTGTCCTAATGACATCGGTCCTCAGTTTGAGTGGTGGAGATCCGGTGTCAAACTCCACCAGTTTGGCATTAAATTTTAAAACAAAATCTGTTTTAACCAAAATTAAAAATTAAAATTGGCACACGGTTTCACATAACCGTTGGTAATACTTTAAATGTGGTGATGTATTGTTTTTTGGGTGGAGTAATGGTTTAACCATTGCATAGTTCCCAACAGTCATTTTAACATGGTGCGTTAAGGTTATTCGTTTATGGTATATGGTTTAAACATGGGTTCCGTTGGTTTTACCAAACCATGGCAAACTCCCACTTTAAATTTTAATATCCCGTAACAAACTTCCACTTTAAATTTTAATATCCTTTATTTTGTGGGTATGGAATGATACCATCCAACCTATAATACAATTCCTTGACTATGAATTTTGTATAACCATATTTTTTTAATGTGGTTTGGTTTTAAGTGATTTGGACCATTGCCCATTTTTAAATAGCCATATATTTATATTTTAAAAATGTTTTATATGGATTTTGTTTTATATGGTCATTTTAATAGTTATTATTATTTTTTTTTCTTTTATGCCGATTTAGGTGACTAATGGATGAGCACCAAGTGTTAATGAATAATAGGCCATTAGTCGACTGCCATGTAATCCGTGGGTCCCATTTGCTGACTAGGATGCCATGTGGCACCTTGTGGGCCCCAATTTTTCCCTATCGTGCCAAAATTTGACAAGCTATATTTCCCTCATACGAACTCGGATTGAAGCGCCATTTGCACTGTTGGATTCATAACAGAGAACACTTAGAAATGGTCTTAGTCTTGTTGTCATATGGACATTTTTACTTTTGATAAATTTTAAAGCCACTTGTTCTCTGAGATCCTCCTAGATCATTGTCCAAGGCTACATATATTCTGTGCATGCTCTTTCCCATGTTTTCCACTATATTAGATCCTTGAATGTTATGAGAAAGTCTATTTTTTTCATCCTTATGAGGGTATGGCTTAAACAAGTGGTATCCCTCACAACCCCAACATTCAATGGATGGATATCTTGGAATTTTCCCCAATGAGTTTGATTTATTTGGCTCACTAGGTGTGGGTTGTCCTTGCAGATTTTCCTAAGAGTTATTCTTCAAAAATGACAGTTTGTGCATTTTTTCATTTGCTCCATCTTAGCTCTCTTCTTCTCATCCCAATCCTTTTCGAATGATGGCTTATTTTTTCTCTGTTCATAAAGATATTTGTCTTTTTTTTCTTCCTCTAGAGTCTTGGGTTCGTAAAACCTGATCTTGTTACTATACTATTGAGGAAAACCACTCAGGAACCTATGATCTCGAATTTCTCATTTTTAATAAAATCGACATACTTTAAAAACTTAAGGAATTTCCTCTAAAACTCCTCTATTGTCATATTTCCAAGCTTTAATTCAAAGAACCTTTGCATATTTTTATCATAATAGTGGTTGGTGTTGAGAAATCTAGGGGAAACTAAATTAGGTGATTTCTCTTCTTTGATCACTGCTTGTGGTGTGTTTTTACTTAACTTTATTTGCTTCTTCTTTCGCTTTATTGTAATTACTGCTCTCTACCAGCAAACAACTACCAAAAAATAAAGAACAATGAGACAAGAGGACACAATATATAGATATCAACCGTGACCAAAACCTCTCCTTTTGAGAGGAAAACCCACAATAACTCTTCTCTTCTTATAGAACTTCAAATGACGAATTCCAAGACCTATGCCACTTAACCAAGACCCCTCCAAGATCAATTAAACCTTCCTTCTCGATGATCACAACTTTCAGCATCTAACTTTGATCTTCCAATAACTTCTTTAGCAACTTCGATCCCCAACAACAATTTCTACAACTTTGACCTAACAACTTCCACAAATTTGACCTTCACAGCTTCGACCTTTATGCAACTTCCCAGCTTTGACCTTGATGTAGCTTCATAGCTTCGACATATATGTAGCTTCACAAGTTCAACCTAGATGCAATTTCACAACTTTGACCTAGATGCATCATCATAGATTTGACGAAACTTCAGAGTTTCATCCTGCCTAACACAAGAGAGAGAGAGAGAGGTCCAAAATTTCGATCTTTCTATTCTTCTTCTTATCCTTGATTTTCATCCTTTTTCCAGCTTCTTTCTTTAGGAGATCGAACTTTCTTGTTGTGTTTCCAAACGAGGTCGAGTTCCTTATTATATGTAGTCTTTCTAGGGGTATGAACTTCCTCCATGAGGCTGACTTGATATTCCATGTAGGGCGACTTGTTGTAACTCATTGAAAAGGTATTGGAGGGTCATTTATGACTCAAATACATTTCTTTAAAATATGTAACATGCCCAAAAGGGTCTTCCACAAAAGGGTCTTCCATACATGACAATGTCTCTTATGAATTATTGACTCAAATACAAGCCCTAGAATAACTCAATTGGTGCTTGACCTATAAATCAAATAACCTTGAGCATGAAACCCATGCCTCAAGAATGGAAATAATAATTTTGTTTTTCTATTTACATCAAATAGATAAAAACATGATTACATATGTCATTATGAATATTGAACCTATTTACATATTTCAACACTCCCTCTTAACTATGGAGGTATTCATAATCCATATAACTTACTTGGACATTCTCAAACTGAAGAATTATCATAATAAGAGTCATTATATTGGTAAGCCATATCATAAGCTACTTCCTAAGCTTATGCCAGAGCGTCTCATCATACGAACCAACATTGTCACATAGCAATGCATCAACTAACAACTCTATCTATCCATATTATAAGAGCACAATGTTGGCAAGACCAATGATTGATAGACACTATCATCATTGTCTCTCAAGGCACATATCCTACCAGGGTGTTCACAGGGTATGTCCTTTTAGGACAATTCCTATCTTGGAATAACACATCCTTAAGGAATTTCCTCTTAGAGTACTCTTACCTATTAGATGGCCTACCACATCTTCAAAGAGTATCATAATCAATCTCATATGATTACCAAATCCTCCAGTCTTTATTCACAACATGAAGACAAGAATGATGTGTCTATCTCTCCCTCTTAAATAGGGAAGATATACTCATTCCTATAAAAAGGAATATACCCAAGCTCCCTCTTACCCAAGGACTTGTCCAAGCTCCCTCTTAACTAGGAAATTGCTACCAACAATGACTATCTGCTCTTTGGTGGAGATCATGGTACTATTAGCTACTCGTAGGGATCCTCCTTTTGATGTAATGAACTTCATCTTATTCATTATGGAGCCTTCATCTTCTAGATTTTATTCATAGGGCATCGACCATCCATCACTTTCCTTTCAATGAACCATAGCATTGAACTAATGTTCATGTCATCCTTCTTTACATCGGAAAGTGATCTTCTAGTCCACATCTGATTTTTATTCACATAGCTACATTTTCCAAGTCATGTTTATTTTAGGATCTTCCATCCATTACCATGAGGAATAGTTGTAGGTGAAATCTAACAACTCTCTTTTCGATAGCCCTGTTTCAACTCAACCATATGTTGTTCAAAAATCAAAATGAACATCAAATCAATGTTACCTTTTATCATGACATTTGCTTCTTGCAACATCAACATCATACACATTTATAAACACATCTCCAATACTTTCAAGGGCAAGGGTATCCTTCCTTCACAGACTTTATCAAGGTCATCATACCTTCTTTATGGACATGTCATAGCTAATTTTTCTAGTTTTCAAATGTTGATCACTTATCTTACCTTATGTGACTATAGTTGTATCTTTCACACATTCTTCTTCCTTTCTTAAGATATTTCTCCCCAGTAACTTCTATACATAGTTCCTTCATCTTTTCAACCACCTCATATTCCATATGAGGACATATTATGTTGATTTCATCTTATCAATATGTGAACTAAGGCATATATCTTCATGCATCATTCTAGCGGAAGAGATCCTTATTATTTGATCATGATCATGAGATAGAGATTTCAACCATGATATTTGCAACTATATGATGACATGACTTAATCTATTAAATATATAAATACCTATTTTATTCTTTTGGTCATCTAGACTTCCTTCAACATCTTCCTTTCCTTGCTTGAAATTGATTCAACCATCTTGACACGCCTCAATTATTTGTCACCATACCATAATCATTCTAAACAATGTATCCCACACAAAGTGGAATGTAGACTATCAATGAGACACTTGCTTCTTCCAAGTAGAGGTGAATCTTTTTATAAATATTGTAGTGAAGGATCTCGATGATCCTCATTCTGCAAATGCTCCTTAACAATGATGATGTATGATGACATTTCTATCTTCTATCATGCTAGATGACTTTCTTCCAACCATATATACTACTTATTTCAGTTGACCTTTTCATGCTTTTAGTGAGGTTACCATGAGCTACTTCATTTCTATGATGAAGGCTACACCCATGTAGAATTATACTTCAACTATCCTTTCAAGCTTCTATAATGGTGTCATGAGCTCTTTTCTGCTTCATTCAAATGCTTCCAATATGATTCCATCTTTTAATATGATGCATCCTATCATACTTACAATGATTTTCATCTTGACTACAATATTTAACCATAGTATAGGTATTTTCACCTCCTACTTCTCCTTGCTATGTACCTAAGAGACCTTAATAGTGAAGATATCTCCCTTCCTTCCTGGATTTATTCTCATTAGGTTCTTCTACTTATTTGGTGATATGGGCTTAATTCATATCTTTCCTTTTATCGTTGTCCTTATTGAGTTTTAGACAATCTGTCTTAAAATGCCCATATTCTTGACATCCATAGCATTGGATCTTTGACACATTAATCTCATTATTTTTATGAGTACCAAATTTCCCAAACTTTCCTTTTCTCCTAGCCATAGCTGCAAATTATTGAACTTGTTCATTTGATCCCACATCACTTTTTTCCTTCAAACTTGTTTCTTAAATCTTACATAATGATCAAAGTTAACTTAATGGGGTGGCTTCCTTCTTTCCATAGATTCTTGATACAAAGTTCCCCCATTCATCAGGTAGTGCATTGAGCACAACGATGGTAATTTATTTGTCATACATTATTTCCCCTAACTCTAGTAGTTGGTCTCTTATTTGTAACAGCCTCATAAGATATGAGGCTATCAATTATTCCTTTGATACCTTCATCTTGTATAACTCGGTTCTCAAGGATATAAATTCTCCTGCATTGATTACAGAGAAACAATCTATCAACTATCATAGTTTTCTTTTGAATTCTCCAACTTTGCCACGTAAGGGATGATGGAATCCTTGATTGATTCTATAAATATTATTTGAGCCCTTATTTCCCCTTTCATATATTTTGCTAGAGCTTGAGATTATTTTTTTGGTGGTTTAGTGATTGGACCCTTAACATATCCAATGAATTCATTTTCTATGAGGATGAAATCTGTCCTCTTCTTCCATGTAGTGAAATTTGATGACCCAAATCATTTATTTTTTTCCTTGCAGAATGAATTCATTTTGATAATAGATTCATTCATAGATATAAGGATACTTACTTGTCAAGTGAATATGCTCCTTTGATGGTGATATCTTCAACTTGACTCCTTCTTGATTTTGATGAGAGTTGATGACAATAACTTCCTTGAAGATGGAAATACTTCTTCTTCTAGAGATTTATTTCTTTAAATATGCTTGAGACATGTTATTTATTCAATGAGAGGGATATTAACTTGACGTCTTTGATGACAATGGGAAAACTTCTTCTTGCTTGTAACAAACCTGAGTTAAAAGTTCATGTAATAAAAGTTAATAAAGGTAAAAATAAGACCACGATTAAGGGAAACTTATTCCAAGCTGAATGTTGGGAAAATATATCGTAGTGGGCATCACTAGACATTTTTATGACTAAGGGAAATTGGCAAAGGAAATTTCTAAGGAATTAAAGAGGCAAAAAGTATTTTTTGCACATTTATTTATGAAAATAAAGGAGATTAGGAGAAAAGGAAGGTGAAAGATTAAAAATTGCATGTGAGGAGGAAATTGAAGGAAAATAATGGAAAATGAAGAAAAAAAAGGCCTCATTAATAAAAATGCTTCTCAGGATAAGTTTGCGGCTTTTGTTCAGTTCAGGTTTGGAGCTCTCTCATTATTCTCTCTCTCTCACTCTTGGACACTTAGAGTTTTTCTTGGAGCATTCCAACATTGGACCAAGAAAGAGGAAAGAAAGAAAAGGAAGGAAAAGGAAAGGAAATCAAAGATTAAGAAAGGAAGAGTAGGATCACAAAAATTCAACATGAATACTTGGTTAGAATATTGCACGTGTGATTTCCTAGATGGTCTGGACATGCATGGCTTATGCATGTTGGTATTTGGTTCTCTTGCTGTTGGTGGCATGGTTTTTCTGGGTTTCAATAGTGGTTTTCAACCTTGCCTTGCCTTTTTCCAGATATCCATGGTGTGATGATATTGATATCGGTTTTGAGCTTTGGAATTGCCGAATAGTTTTTGGAATCCGGGGAGGAGATGGTCTCAGGAAATTCCCAAAGGCCTAGGAATCCCTTGACTGCTTTTGGTGGGATATACAGTAAATCTTGAGGGTGGTGTCTCGATTTAGGGCCTAGTGATCCGGTGTGGATTGCGGTAAAGCCTGAGAGACAAGGAGATGAAAAATTCCTCAAGGATAGTGATGGATTCTGGAGGCTTTCCAAGCTCGGTTTGGTTTTGTGATCTCGACACCGATTTTGGTGTGATAACGATATAGTGAGGGTGGAGGTGGTTTAAACTTTTAATTTACTTAGTTTTTTTTGGATTTATTTATCCATGATATCCCACATTCATGCTTGGAATATGGCACGGGGGTGAGTGGTTGAAGAGAGATTTAGCTCAACCATGTCTATGGTCGGATGGTACATGGAAGTACCAAACCGTGTTGGCTCTTGCCTATGTTTAATAAAAACTAAGTTCTATTGCTTTTGTATTTTTTATTGTGCGACTTTAATGGTTGCTATATCATTGTTAATTACATGGTTTTATGCAGGTTATAAGCATGTTTATATGACTGGTTCAAGTCATGATTATTTCATGTATTTAATTTTGATTGTTAAGATAATGGTGCAATACCTAATTGATGTCATAAAAGTTCAAGGAAGAGGGTAGCGATCCTTCTTGTCATGCATCATAACATTTTTTAGTCATTCATGATCTGTCTTATAACCTAGACTTGTAGATTTCATTGATGCCAAGTGTTTGACAAAATTTCAGTCCAGGTTGGGGATGGTTAGGCCTAGTCCTGGAGTAAGTTTTTGGCTCATTAGCCTTTTCATCATGTGTTTGATTAATTATGGAAGATACATGAAATTTCAGGAAGTGACTAGGATTCCAGGATTAAAAAGTGACACAAATCTCGTGGATGTTGGCACATGTATTAGGGAAAGGTCCCTGGACACACACATACCCATGATGTGGGAGCGTCTAGAGCCTCTTAGACACACCCTTTCCCATATCAAGGGAGTTTCCAAGGGATTTATTCACTAAAATGTAGTAGGACCGAGGGATCAGTAAGGTGGATGACTAGGATAGCCTCCGGGGGTGTTTTGGTAAGTATAAGAGGTCGGTGTTATGGGTTTTCGTCAATTCCACTTCCTTAAATTCACCAAGGAGGTTAAATCTAGTCATAACTGCTCCTTATCTCATGTTTACCATTGTTGGCCGATTACTTGGGTATATGTGAGGGGAGGTGTATGTTATAGGTGGTATCAGAGTGTGTTTGCGATCTCCTTGGGAGAAGTCTGATGTTGTCAAAATTATTGTTGTTATGCATTTCCGTTGGTTGCATATGTGATTCTCATACTTGTGGTCTATGTAATTGTTGCATCCACATGGTGTTGGTCATGGTGGCAACGATATCACCATGGGAGGGATGATGGTATTGTTGCGGAATGTGTTGTCATGAACATATGACTGGTGATACATGTTAGGTGTTTACATGTTGTTGAGTGTGTATTGGTATGGTTGATGTTGATCTCATGCATGAGGTCATGGTGTGTAGTTGATATGGTCATGCATTGATTGATGAGATCTAGTTAGAATGATGTTTATATGCTGTTATAATTATGTCTATACATGTATTATGTTGATTTATCGATCTTACATATGAGATATCCTCCCCGAATTATGCTAAGGTACATTGATTTATTGTGATTTGGCTTAAGCTAACATGAGATGCCTTGCAAGAAGAAATCAAAGATAACAAGCAATATGGTAGACTAAAAATATTCTCCTTATGAATTAGATGAGAAACATGGTGTTGGAAACTCTTATGACTTAGTATACACGCTAAGAAGTTTGAAGGAAGAAATAAGGAGTTGTAAAGCAGCTAATGACTGAATCATACATGCACAGGAAAAACAAGCAAAAGTAAAAGTGAAAATCCTTCAAAGTTTGTCAAATTTGTAGCGACAGGGACCACTTCAGATTAGCTATGGACATGAGGATGGGACTAACGGGGTAGATGGCAGTAGGTCTCATTATGGTCATAAGTCAGATAGAGATGACACGATTAGAGATGGTAGGTTCTTGGACATTCTGGATAGGAGAGTTGGCAGACATGTGTACTATTCTAGTTTTGGTTCTGACATGCATTATGATCATCATCATTATCATCCTTACAGGAGGAGTGACATGGGATATTTTTCAGATGGGTTTAATAAAGCAAATCCACCCACATTTTACGAAGAGATGAAGAAATCATAGGATACAGAGGCATGGTTGCTTGGTATGAGGAATTTATTCAGGTTGCATGATTACATAGAAAAAACGAAAGCCAAAATAGATACATTCAGTCTCAGAGGTAAATCAAGTATTTGGTGGGAATATGTGAATAATGTCAAGGGTATTTATGAGGATGAATTGACTTGGAGTGAGTTTGATAGGCTATTCCGAAAGAAGTACCTGTCGGATAGGTACTATGCTGCTAGATCTAAGGAGTTTTATTAGTTACAGACGAGTTCCATGAAATATGATGAATATACTAACTTGTTCTTCAAGTTCTTGAGATATGTGCCTTACCTCAAGGAGGAGAAGGCCAAGGTTTAGAGATTCATCAGTGGGTTTCTAGTAGCCTACAGCGACCGAATTGAGTTCGATGAGCCTAGGTCATTGGAGGAGGACATTCGAAAGATGAAGCATTTTTATGAGCATTAAAAATGAAAATTTGAGCCAATGATTTGAAAGGAAATAATAAATCTAAAAGAAGATGGCCACCAAAGAGGGAAAGACTGCAAGATGCAAGTAAGAAATAAAATGTGGTTCCTTACAATAAGTTCAATACAACTGAGAAGGGACATGGAGAGCAACAAACTAGAGGTGTTGGTAGAGCACTGTTACAATGTTGGATATGTGGTAAGGATCATCGTAAGGTGGATTTTACACAATATCAGGGTGGTAGACCCTAGATCTATAGTGCATAGGAGGCACAAACTGTTGGGGATGTTGGACATCACATTCCTTGGATTTATGCAACTGTGGATAATAGGCAGACATACCATCATGCATCTATCATTGAGATGGACAGTAAGCTTTGTGATCAAGTTATTTCTATTTTTATTAATCCTGGATCAAATTATAGTTATATTAATCTTAACCTGGTGGATAAGTGTGGTTTGAGAAAATAAGTGCATGGAGAAACTTAGTTAGTGTAGTTGGCTACATGTACAAAGAAAAGAGTTCATCATTGGGTAAGATCTTGTGCATTTGAGTTAAATGGAATGTCTACAACAACACACTTGAACATATTTCGATTGGGATCATATAGTATGATATTGGGTATGGACTGAATATAACTTCACATGACCAAGGTGGATTGTTATGAAAAATCCATTTAGTGCTTGGATGAAAATGGGGAAAAGAGAGTCTTGCAGGGAAAGAAGAAAGCCACATCAGTTAGGATGGTGACAACTATGCAGGCCAAGCGTAGTCGCAAGAAAGTTTCTGTGTTATTTGTAGTGCATATCTCTAGTGACAAAGGTAAGTAAGTTTAGGATGCAAATGTTTTGAGAAGGTACCCAATTCTACAACAGTTTCAGGATGAGTTTCCTGCAGATATTTCAAAGTTTCCACCTCACAGGGAAGTAGAATTTTCTATTGAGTTGGTACCAAGGGAAACACCAGCATCAAAATCACCTTATAGGACAAGCACACCTGAGTTTGTAGATTTAAAATTGCAACTGAAATATATGTTTGATAAAGGATAAATTAGGCCAAGTGTATCGCCATGGGGCACATCGATATTTTTTGTAAATAAGAAGGGTGGTACTCTCAGATTGTGTATGGACTATAGGAAATTGAACAAAGTGACCATCAAGAAAATGTATCCATTGCCGAGGATTGATGACTTGTTTGATAAGTTGAAGGGAGAAGCAATGTTCTTGAATATTGACTTGAGACCAGGATACAATCAGGTACACATCAAAGAAGAGGAAATTTACAAGACAAATTTTTGGACCACGTATGAACGTTATGAGTTTGTTGTAGTTCCATTCATTTTGAATAATTCCATAACTACATTTATGTGTTTGATGAATAATGTGTTGAATCCTTATATGTACAACTTTATTATTGTATTAATTGGTGACGTCTTGGTATATTCTAAAAATGAGGAAGAGCATGTCGAGCATTTAGCAGCAGTGTTGACATTGTTTAGAGAGCATCAATTGTATGCTAAGCTTAGAAAGTGTAGTTCTTTCAGGATGAGGTACATTACTGGGGACATGTTGTCTCCAAGGAGGGAATAAAAATGGATATAGAAAAGGTAAGAGCTATCATGGAATGGGAAGCTCCTATAAATATAGATGAGGTGAGATCCTTCATGGGATTGGTAGGTTATTACAGGAGGTTCATCAAGAAATTCTCACAAATTTCTTATCATATTACATTGTTTCAGAGGAAAGGTGAGAAGTTCGAATGGATAGAGGAGTATGAGGCCAATTTTGAGAAAATTAAGTAGTTTTTGACACATGCTTCAGTGTTAAATATCACAGATACGAACAAAGAGTTTTTAGTATGTACAAATGCTTACAAGATAGGACTTCGTGGACTCCTTACGCAGGAAGGGTAGGTGGTATGTTATGAGTCGCATAAACTAAATGAACATGAGCATAACTATCTGATGCATGATATTGAGCTAGCAACGATCATACATGCATTGAATATGTGGATGCACTATCTTCTGGGAAGGATGTTTGTATGGATGAGTGATCACAGTGGGTTGAGATACTTGTTTGAATAGCTGTATCTGAATGCTAGGAAAGCTAGATGGTTGGCCACGATCATCGAGTTTGATTTTGAAATCAAATACATCAAAGGTAAAGAGAATAGGATCACAGATGCTCTTAGCAGGAGGATACATGTAAAGCACATTGTAGCTATGAGCTCTTATGGGACAAATTTACAGGATAAGATCTTCTAGGTAGGTCAATAGGATGTCAGTTATATGGAGATTAAGCACATAATGCACCAAAATATCGGTATAGGTACATGTGCAAGTGTACAAGATGAAGAATATCATCTCACGGTAGATGGATTGGTTAGGTTTAGAGAACGAATATATGTGCCAGATAATAGTGAGCTCAAGAAGGTGATTTGTAGGGAGTTTCATGCGAAACCATATTCAGGCCACCTAGGATATCAAAAAACATTGACAATGGTGAAGAAGTTATATTATTGGATGAATATGAGGAAGGAAGTAGCAGAGTTTGTGGCTAGATGCTTGTACTATCAACAAGTGAAGGCAAAGTGTAGGCATCCAGGTGGACTGCAACATCTGATTGCAATTCCAAAATGGAAATGGGAGGTCATTTCCATGGACTTTATCATAGGTTTGTTGAAGACATCGAGACAACATGATTCCATCATGGTTATGGTGGACAAGTTGAATAAGGTAGTACGCTTCATTTGAGTGAAGACTACATATTCAACTAGTGATGTAGCACAGGTGTTCATCACATATGTGGTCAAATTTCATGGTGTTCTAAAGAATAGTTTGTCAAACAGGGATGCGAAGTTCACTTCGAAGTTTTGGAAGGAGTTATTTGCAGGTTTGGGGACAAAGTTGGCCTTCAGTACAACTTATCATCCACAAATAGATGGACAGATTGAGAGGGTCAATAGGATCTTGGAGGACATGTTGAGTATCCACAAAACAATGGGTATTGGGAGTCATTGGGGATGAGTCCCTTCCAGACACTCTTTTGGCAAAGTTTTAATACTCCCATCAGTTGGAGTGATCTAGTTAACAAGGCTTTGATTAGACCAGACATGTTGACAGACATGGAACATGAAATGCAGGTTATAAAGAAGAATATGAAGGCAACACAGGACATATAGAAGAGTTGTGTAGGCCAACACAAGGAATTTAAGGAGTTTTAGGTTGGGGAGCATGTGTATTTGTGTATAAAGTCCAAGAAGAGTTCCTTGAGGATTGAATCATGTACCAAGTTGGCACCACGGTATTGCGGATCTTTTGAGATCCTTGAGAGGATTGGACCAATGGCCTATAAAATTGCATTTCCTCCAACAATGAAAGTCCATGACGTGTTTCATGTTTCATTACTTAAAAGGTATATAAAGGATGCTGATAATGTTATTAATTGGTTTGTATTATAGGTGGAGAAAGAAGGAGAATTACAGATGAAACCTCGGTGCATATTGTAGCGGAAGAAACTCATGCTTCGGAAAAGAGCCATCGAGCAAGTTAAAGTGCAATGGAAACACTTTGGGCCCAATGAAGCTACATGGGAGATGAAATATCAAATGCGGGCTATGTATCCTTCATTGTTTGCCGGTTGAGGCAAAGCAGGTTTGGTATGATGTTTGGCATATGTTTTGGTAATGTTTTGCTATATGTACATATGTATATGGATGCAAATACCACAATGAGATAAGTTATAAAGCTCCAATAAGTGGTATGGTTTTTATATGGTCATGTTATCATGGTGTTTTTCTTTGAGCATGTTATTCATTGTAAATACTACAACGAGATAAGTTATAAAGCTCCATGGGTAGTATGTTTTCTTCTCAACAGTTTTTCTTAGGTGTAGGTGTGGTTTAATACCGAGGACGGTGTTCCCCAAGGGGGAGGGTTCTGTAGCAGACCTAGGTTAAAATTTCATGTAATAAAAGTTAAAAAAGGAAAAAATAAGACCACTGTTAAGGGACATTTATTCCAAGTTGAATGTTGGGAAAATATATCCTAGTGGGCATCACTGGATGTGTTTATGGCTAAGGGAAATTTTAAAAGGCAATGGCTAAGGCATTAAAGAGGAAAAAAATATTTTTGGCACATTTATTTATGAAAATAAAGGAGATTAGTAGAAAAGGAAGGTGAAAGGTCACAGGTTGCATGTGAGGAGGAAATTGAAGGAAAATAATAAAAAATGAAGAAAATAGAGGCCTCATTAATTTAAATGCTTATGAGGATCAGTTCATAGCTTTTGGTCAGTTCAGTTTTGTAGCTCTCTCATTATTCTCTCTCTCTCTCTGTCACTCTTGGACGCAACGTTTTTCTTGGAGAATTTTAGCATTGGACCAAGAAAGAGGAAAGCAAGCAAAGGAAGGAAAAGGAAAGGAAAGGAAAGGAAAGGAAAGAAAATATGAAGCAAGCAAGAGTAAGATCAAGCACTTCAATAAGAATACTTGAAGGTAACATATTGCAAGTGTGATTTCCTAGCTATTTTGGACGTTCATGGCTTATGCATCTTGGTATTTTTTTCTCTTGCCGTCGGTGGCATGGTTTTGTCAGGTTTTGAAATTGGTTTTCAGCCTTGCCTTGCCTTTCCTTTTTCTGGATAGCCATGGTGTGATGGGATTGATCTCATTTTTGAGCTTTGGAATTTCCGAATGGTTTTCGTAATCCAGATTGGAGGTGGTATCAAGAAATTCCCAAAGGCATAGGAATCCCTTGACTAGTGTTGGCGGGATACATGGTAAAGCCTGACGACGACGTATAGATTTAGGGCCTATTGATTTGGTGTGCATTATGGTAAAGCCTAAGAGAAAAGGAGAGGAAAAATTCCACAAGGATAGTGATGGATTCCAAAGGCATTCGAAGCTCGGTTCTATTTTGTGATCTTGCATCGGTTTTGGTGTGATCACAGTATGGTGAGGGTGGAGGTGGTTTAAGCTCCAGATTCCCTTGGTTGTTTTTGGATTGGTTTATCCATGAGATCCCACATTCATGCTTGGGATATGGCACTAGGGGGAATGGCTGAAGAGAGATTTGGCTCAACCATGTCTATGGTTGGGTGGTACGTGGAAGTATCGAAATGGGTTGGCTCTTGCCTATGTTTAATAAAAACTAAGTTATCTTTCTTTTTTACTTGTTAATGTGTGGCTTTAATTATTGTTATATCATGGTTATTTACATGGTTTTATGCTAGTTATAAGCATGGTTATATGAATGGTTCAAGTCATGATTATTTCATTTATTTACTTGTAATTGTTAAGATAATGGATGCAAGACCTAATTGATGTCATAACAATTCAAGGAAGAGGGTAGTGATCCTTCTTGTCATGTCTCATAAGAGTTTTTAGTCATTCATGCTTTGTCTTGTATCTTAGACCTGTAGATTGAATTGATGCCAAGTGTTTGATAGAATGTTAGTCATATTTGGGGATGGTAACGCTTAGTCATAGAGTCAAGTTTTGGTTCATTAGCCTTGTCATCATGTGTTTAATGGATTATATAAGCTACAAGAAGTTCTGGGCAATGAACAAGATTATGGGGCTTAAAAAGTGGCTCAAACCTCGCAGACATTGGCACAGGTCTGAGGGAAAAAGTCCCTGGAAACATGCATACCCATGATATGGGAGTGTCCAGAGCCTCCCAGATGCATCCTTGCCCATATCAAGGGAGTGTACAAGGTATTTATTCACTAAAACTCAGTAGGTACCCAGGGATCAGTCAGGTGGATGACTGCCATAGCCTTTGGGGGTGCTGTAGTAGGTACAATTGGTTCGTGTTATGGGTTTCCGTTGATTCCACTTCGTTAAAGTCACCAAGGAGGTTGAGTATGGTCATACCTTCTCCTCATCTCATGTTTACCCCAGTTTTCCGGTTACTTGTGTAGATGCGAGGAGAGGTATATGTTACATTGATTCTTCAGAATGTGGATTCTTCAAGATGATTCTAATGTCTAGCCCCTTTGGAGGTGGGGTCCTTCTTGAAACTAGAGTCTTTTTGTTATTCTCGTTGTTGTTTCTTCTAGATAGTGTATTCCTTGATATGAGATGGGTAACATTATTGGATGGTCCTTAGATCATTTCTTCAAGATGATGTGAATAATAATTCTTATTGATGGTTCGATGTCCTCTTGGATGCCTTGACCTTTCTTGATACTCCTTTTGATGGTCCTTGTACAAGTTGAATTTCCTTGTCTTTTCACCTTAGCTTTGATTCCATGTTGAGAAATCTAGGGGCATCTAAATTAGGTGATTTATCTTGATAAATTCTTGTGGTGTGGTTTTACTTAACTTGATTTGCTTCTTTTTTCGCCTGATTATAATTATTTTTCTCTACCATCAAACGAATATAAAACAATAAATAACAATGAGACAATATGACACAAGATATAGGCTATCATACAGGTCCAAAACCTCTCCTTTTGAGAGGAAAACCCACAATAACTCTTCTCTTCTTATAAAAATTAAAATGACAAAATTCCAAGACCTATGACCCTTGACCAAGACCCCTCGAAGACAAATTCAACCTTCCTTCTTGAAAAATCACAACTTCCAACATCAAACTTCAATCTTCCAACAAATTATTTAGCAACTTCGATCCCCAACAACAATTTATGCGACTTCAAACTAGAAACTTACATAACTTCGACCTTCACAACTTCGACCTTGATGCAACTTCTCAGCTTTGACCTAGATTCAACTTCACAATTCCGACCTAGATGCAGCTTCAGAACTTTGATGTAGATGCAGATTCACAACTTTGATGCAACTTTATAATTTCATCCTGCCCAGTAAATTTAGAAACCTTAACACAAGAGAGAGAGAGAGAGGTCCAAAACTTTGATCTTGCTCTTATTCTTCTTCTCCTTTATTTTCTTCCTTTTTCCAGCTTCTTTCTTGAGGAAGTAGAACTTGCTTGTTGTGTGTCCAAATGAGGTCAAGTTCCTTCTTATATATAGGATTTCTAGGGGTATGAATTGCCTCCATGGGGCTGACTTGATCTTCCATGTAGGCCGACTTGTTGCAGCTCGTTGAAAATGTATTGGAGGGTATTTTATGACTCAAATAAATTTCTTTACAATATGTAACATGCCCAAAAGGGTCTTCCATACATGACAATGATTCTTATGACTTTTTGACTCAAATGAAAGCCCTAGAAGCACTCAATGGGTGCTTTACCTATAAATCAAATAACCTTGAGAATGAAACCCATGCCTTAAGAATGAAAATAATAATTTTATTTTTCTCTTTACATCAAATGCATAAAATCATGATTACATATTTCATTATGAATACCAAACCTAGTTACATATTTCCTTAGTTGGATGGATACTTCTTTTGAAAATACTTCTTGAATTACTTCCAATTTATATTCTTATAACCAAGTTCTTAACATATTTGGGGTGGTCCCACCACATGGATTCTTTACACTACAAGTGATAGATGGCTATTCTAGCCTCCAAATTAGGCGATAAATTATATAATTGAAAATATTTTTTTTATTCCCAATAGATAGGCATCTGCCTCCTCACCCTTCCTATAGTCATCACTGAATGTAGAAGGTTTTATTATTTTATTTCTCACTTTATATAATCATTCTTAAACTTCCTTCTTTTATGTTTAGTTGGTGACAATATTTGGTTACTATTTGAATAAGAGGATGCACATGCCTTGCTCGATAATTACCTTGGGGAATGAGACTGATGTAGCTTGTTTGGATTCAAATTTATTATCTATATTTTGATGCAAATGATTTAGAATTTGAAAAATCTAAGTGTTAAACAAGTTTTTTCTCTTCTTAGGTTATAATCAACCTTTTATTTCCAGCTTTGTAGCTAAGTACCTTAATACTTAGAATTCTTATAGTATTGAACCACTCTTTGGATATTTGCTATATTTTTTCCATGGCCATTTGAGTTTGTTTCAATAATGTATGGAATCATTCCTTTGCATTATCCCTTCTTATATTTGTAGGTTATTTGAGAATTTTCCATATTTCTAGTGCTCATTAGATTATTCTTCGCTCTTATCTAATCTGCCTAGAATACTTGTATATTATCCCTAAAATGTGCATAAAATAATTTCGTTAAACAATAGTCAAAATTAGAACAAATATAATTTTGTGTGTGCATACACATATGACACCAAAACATTATCTACTTCTATAGGCCATTAGAATCTTTCATTTAATTTTATGGGAATTTGTACTACTTAATTTGAAATTCTGGGTGGAAAATTGTTTTTTTTGTTTTCTATTTATTAGCTTTCCATCATCTATTTGTTTGAATTTTTTTTGTCTAACTCAATTTCCATTTTTTGAATAGGAATTTTCTAGACAATTACTTAAGAATTAGGATTCCCAAATGTCAAATTTTATTCAATGGATGGATTCTACCATTTGAGAATATCTTCAAAGCACTTCTACATAATAATCTGAGCTCTAAATAGGAAGATATACCTCCCAGAAGTATATTGGTGACTAAATTATTCCCTTTATTATATTAGGTATAACTTTATCATAATGACTATGCTTTTCATTTGCGATATCCCTTAAAAATATCTTCCCCACCTCTTTCATTTAGGCTACAAACACTATGCGTACCTATTGTAGTAGCTATAACAACCCCATCATTTTATTTAAGTGTTCATTTATCTTAGAGAAAAATGAGGATACCACCTATTAAAAAGTATCATCATAGTTGTACTAGGATTTATTTACTTTTCCTTACTTAAATTCAAACTTATGCTAGCCTTGACACTCCTTAAGATGAATTCTGAGTAATATTTTAAGAAGTTACTCAACCCAATGATACATGGGATATATGTTGCTTAATCCAATGATACATGGCTATGAAGATGACCTGTCTAGTGATACATCACTAAGAACTTGGTCAACCTAATGATACAATCATCTATCAAGTGTTTTCTCTAGTGAGATGATACTTATTGAAAATGATTTTAGCCCAATTTTCGCTTACAAACTTTATTTTTCAGGCACTGTATTGCCCTAATGATGGCTAGGCCAGTGATACAACACTGCACTCTTCCTCATCCCTATGACACAACACTCAATTGGTGAATTAATTTATCTTTTTCTCTCTCAAAATTCCTTCTCAAGCATTGTATTGTGTTGACGAGGACTTATCTAGTGGCACAATACCACCATCTTCCTTTGGCTAGTGATATAACCATTCAAAGTGGCTTCACTTGTTAACTTCTTAAACTCCCTTCTTCTAGTGATATATTTCCTAGATGATGACCATATTAGTGCTAGGGTTCCATAATAATAGTTATATTAGTGCTACATTACTTTGGGAAGGATTATCTTAGCCTTGTATCGCTCCACTATTGATTAACTCATCTTGGTCAATATTGTGATTCCATTGACTATGGATAAGTAAGCTACAATGTCGTTCATAATCATGCATTGGGTCACTTTTACTAGTCTTGCTTTTACCTTCACCACTTTGACTTTAAGCATCTGGCTTGGTTGAAAAAATATTAGAAGAATAAGTGAGTATATAACCACAATTATCCTTAAGCACAGACCTTATATTCCCTTGAATTTGATATTTTTGAGCTAATATGTATAATGGGTGTTGTTGTTTTGATGGGTTATGTTAGGAAACCATGTATATTACAAGGAAAAGAGACTACAAAGACCCCATAGTTGAGACCTAAAATGAGGAACCAACCACTAGCTCCATTGGTCCTAAGTTTGTGGGAAATACATGCTTCATTGAAAAATACACAACATATCCATGGCTAAAGGTGTATTAGTTTTTCCAAAGGGACAAATTCCTCTAGACGATCTAGAATTAGAAATATGCAAGGCTTCTAGAAGGTATTGTATGCATAAGGTGGTTTCCCATCCCATTGTCTTTCCATATATAGAGGAAGTTGAGTGGATTGTGAAATATGTTGATCCCGAAGAAATCATGATCATGGATAGTCACAAAAATCCTATTTCATCATACAGTGCCTCAAACATGAAGGTGTATTACAAGATCCTTAATGAGGAAATAACCTTAAATGAGGTCTAGATAGAAAATTTCAAGATTATTCCGATAAAGCTACTCAAGACATGGTGGAAAAACAAAGGAAACTTTACATCTAAGCCATAAAAGGAGTATCCTACAAATCTATTGAAGAATCCCATTCAATTGGTGGCTACCACACTATGTAGGATATATGGAGAGTGTTGTGAAACCAACTCCAAAAATAGTAGAAAAGATATATCAACGCCTTAGAAATAAGCCACTTCGAGGGGGCAACCTCCAATACATTACATGAATGAACAATTCTTGGATGATACAAATGACAAAACCTCCTTTCTATATATAGGAGTCCATGGGGCCACAATGTAATCCTAGCCGACCCAACAATAATAATGTAAGGGCACAATAATAACAATATAGGGGTTACAGGGGTACAACAATAACAATAAGGGGGGATACACTAACATAATAAGGGGATATACTATTAATATAGGGACTTAACATGCCCCTCTCCTTAAAACAAGTGTTTTCCTCAACACTTGATTATTTCTTGATGCTTCTATATAAAATTCTCATCCTCCCATGTGAAATATTTTACAGGAAAGTTCTTCCACTTGCTGAGATACTCTGAAATTGATTGTACTTGTTGAGTTCTTGTTTCTATGACTGCTTCATAACTTCTTTCGATGTGATGTTGATCTTCCCGTTGTTTCATTAGATTCTGCACCAAATTTGGGTTATCCTTTGAGAGTTGGAGAACTTGTTGTTGATGCTCGATGTGATATTCCATTAATTTATCATCCATATTAGCTATTATTTGATCCTTAAAACCATCCAAATTACTCTCCATTTATGCTTTTAATCCATCCGTAAAATCTTCCGTTGCTCTTCATAAGATCGAAATTTGTTGCACTTGGTACTCGTAATTTTGATATCTCATACCGCAATTATTCCTCTCATGCATCATAGCATAGATTTTCCAAATGTGGCTTAATGGGTGTTGAATTATTTTTAGGGGCCATTTTAGAATCCAATACTGATATATATTCTACAATATTCCCTTGGAATCAATTCAACTTGATTCTTAAAACAAGACTTATGCAAATTGGAAAAAAAATGCACACCTTTTACTTGCTTTGGAGGAGCTCGATATTGAAATTGAATTATCTCTATAATTGTGGATCCTCAATATCTAAAATTTGGCCCTATAGTAGCCCTATGAATCTTCTTTCCAATGCCACAGGTCTGATCTGATTTGGATTCTTCAAGGCAAATTTATGTCCAATCTCCCAAAATGACCCAATTATGGACTAGTTCAGTAAAGCGAATTTTTACGACTTGCCACATGTCACTGTTTCCTCCTTTGGCTCTGAAATTGATAGACAGAAAACTAAAGTCCATGTGCTTGTGGTCACTTTTTACAACATTCCAATCTGATGCTCAGAGACAGAGTTATGAAGATTTTCCCATGATCAATTCTTTGAGATGAAATTCAGAAGCCTGAAAAAGCCCTAACTTCCACAGATCATATCTCCGCCAATATTGTGAACCAAGATCTTAAATTTTGCGAAGATGTTCCTTAGGATTTAGGCTTCGTGCCCTAAATATTTCAGCTTTTGAACCTTCGTAGAAATAAAGTTATAGTGAAAATTCCACGATGACTTGTTTAGGTTAAATTCAGGAGCCTGCAAAATGACCTACCTTCCACAGATCATATCTCCGAGATTAATTACAAATCAGTTCGCAATAATTGAATCGTTCCTCACGCATTTGTGGTTCCCTCATAAGTACTCTAAAAATTTCAGCTTCTGAAACTTCGTAGAAAAAATGGTATAGTGAAAATGCCATGACGACCTGTTTAGAGAAGCGAAACCCTAGAATCCCAAAGCTCTGATACCAAATGTTGTGTAACCAGCTCCAAAAATAGAAGAAAAGATATATAAACGCCTTAGAAATGAGCCACTTCGAGGGGGAAACCTCCAATACATTACATAAATGAAAAATTCTTGGATGATACAAATGAACAAAACCTCCTTCTATATATAGGAGTCCATGGGGCAACAATATAATCCTAGTGGGGCCACGATGTAATCCTAGCCGACCTAACAATAATAATGTAAGGGCACACACACAGAAGCAGGGGGGTTGCTGGTGTGGTGCAACAACAATAATAAGGGGGCTACACTAACATGCTAAGATAAGGGGATCATACTATTAATATAGGGACTTAATAGAGAGTCTAGTGCAAATATATTCTATGAAGGATGGGTTCCATTGATGTACTATATAGTGGGTGAAGGTAACATTTTCAATTGTGCTAATATCCTCTCTCTCCCCCTGATAGAATATTGATTTGTGTAACTTGGGAGGTACTCACATAACCCTAGGGTACTAGGTTTCAGGAGAAGTTGACCCATAAAATGGCTTTGTAGGCAGTGTACCCAATGAGTGGGTTTTGTACCCAAATTTGTGGGTGAAAAACCAATTGGAGAATTAATTTTTTATTCATTGTTTGCATGAGTGCACCCTTAATGGAGAAAGGGGGACCTAAGGAAACCATGGAGTGTCTTGATCAAATGGAGGGAATGATTTTTCTTCTGATAGTTGGGGTGTTTTTCATTAAGATCAAGTTGGCCTAGGTTTGAGTGGTTCCCCTTGAGGTCTAAACGTTACCTTCATATAACACTACAAGTAAGAAAAATATGATAGCTCATTTGATCATCCACAAGTGAATTTTCTTCTCAAGAAAATATAGAGCTAAAGGAAGTTTCATACCTTAAGAGCCGAGCTGGATAGGGAGTAGTGTAACAAACCCTTGTTAAAATTTAATAAAGCAAAAAATAATACCATGGTTATGGGACACTTATTCCAAGCTGAATGTTGGGCAAAGATATCCTAGTGGGCATCAATGGACGTGTTTATGGCTAAAGGGAATTTGGAAAAGGAAATGGATAGGGAATTAAAGAGGAAACAAGTATTTTTTGAACATTTATTTATGAAAATAAATAAAAATAGGAGAAATGGAAGGTGAAAGGTCACAGGTTGAATGTGAGGAGGAAAATGAAAAAAATAGAGGCCTTATTGATAAAAAGGCTTCTAAGGATTAGTTGGTACCTTTTTGGTCAATTTAGTTTTTGAACTCTCTCATTATTCTCTCTCTCTCTCTCGCACTCTTGGATACTTAGAGTTTTCTTGGAGAATTTCAGCATTGAGCCAAGAAAGAGGAAAGAAAACAAAGGAAGGAAAAGGAAAGGAAAGGGAAGTAAATATCAAGCAAGCAAGAACAGGATCTAGCATCTTCAACATGAATACTTGCAGGTAAAATATTGCATGTGTGATTTCCTAGCTGGTTTGGACATGCATGGCTTATGCATGTTGGTGTTTGGTTCTCTTGCTATCCGTGGCATGGTTTTTTTGGGTTTTGATAGTGGTTTTCAACCTTGCCTTTCATTTTTCCGGATAGCCACGGTGTGATGGGATTTGATATCGTTTTTGAGCTTTGGAATTTCTAGATGGTTTTTGCAATCCGGGTTGGAGGTGGTCTCAGGAAATTCCCAAATGCCTAAGAATCCCAAGGCTGATGAAAGGATGCCGATGAAGGTAATCTCAAACCAAGATTTGAGTTTGGTAGCTAGCCCGAAAAAACTAGAGAGGGCTCTCTCTATGAAATCACAACCAAAGGGTTTGAATAGATGAGGAGTATATTTTAGGCTATTTTGGTCAGCTTTCGAAAAATTGATAATTTTGATGCTGGATCAGGGATGAAAACCAAGTAGCTAGGTCAAATATATAAAAGGGTTACAACTGCAAATATATAAAGAAACAAGGTATAAATGCTTTAGTGATGGGTTTAGGGTTTTGTCGGTGTAGTGTAGGGTTTGAAAGATAATCCTTAAATTATTTTGGGAAGGATTAGCTTAGCCTTGTATCGCTCCACTATTGATTAACTCTTCGACACAATAGTCAAAAGTGACTCAACTTAGCAATATTCCCTTTCAAACTTCATTAAAACGACACTATATGACTCTGTAAGTGGTCATCTCAGAATTATATCACTGGTATGATGGTAAGTGAAATGGTAAAATACATGTATTTTTCCTCTCTCATCCATATCACACTATGTTTCATCTTCTAAAAGGTATCATTGGCTCAAGTGATAGTGAAATTGTACTTATATTTTCACACCAAAGTACAAGGAAAACTTTATAAAAGGCCCTATATAACCCTTATTCTTCACAATTGTCAGTCCTCTCTTCCTCTTGTGAGAATTAAGAGCATATGCTGGGAAAAATATTTCCTCACTCCTTGTTAGTGCCAAGTGTCAACCAACTAAACTCATATAGTGGTCAAATTATGCCTGCTGAGCTTCAAAATTTGTTGTATTTTTTTTTTTTTTTAATATTTTATGTATGAATTTACCTATATTTTTATATTTCTCACTATAAAACACCCCATCGAATAGGAAAATATAACAATATTTCCCAATCAAATGAAAACACCATCTCCTTTCCCATAAAGCCCTAATCCTCTCAATCTCTCGATGTGCTAATATCACATAGTTTCTTCTTGATTGAGCCCCTGGCCTTCACGCTGCTAGCAAAATTTTTTATATTAGCCCTAAGTTTATTTATTCAAGCCATTAAAACCCTAAAATATTTTCAACCCTATGGTCTCTATCACTATACCCTTTATCACCTCGTCTTCTCTATCTCGTGATCTCCTAATCATATAGGGTTTCATGCACAAGGAAACATCTTTGCACCTTGGTCTAGTTTTTCCATTTAAAATTTGGCCCTAGTTTTAATCACTAGTACCAGTCACTTCTTCTCAATGCAAGAGAACATTAAATTATCTCCTAAAAACCATAACCTCACCCTATTTATCTAGGACAAACATCCTTGTGGTGCAATATGGAGCCATCTTGGTCAATATTGTGATTGCATTGACTATGGATAAGTAAGATACAATGTCGTTCATAGTCATGCATTGGGTCAATTTTACTAGTCTTGCTTTTACCTTCACCACATTGACTTTAAGCATCTGGCTTGGTTGAAAAAAAATTAGAAGAATAAGTGAGTAGATAAACACAATTATCCTTAAGCCCAAAATTTATAGTCCCCTGAATTTGATATTTTTGAGCTAATATGTATAATGGGTGTTGTTGTTTTGATGGGTTAAGCTAGGAAACCATGTATATTTCAAGGAAAAGAGACTACAAAGACCCCAAATTTGAGACCTCAAATGAGGAACCAACCACTAGCTCCATTGGTCCTAAGTTTGTGGGCAATACATGCTTCATTGAAAAACACACAACATATCCATGGCTAAAGGTGTACTAGTTGTTCCAGATGGAAAAATTCCTCTAGATGATCTAGACTTAGAAATATGCAAGGCGTCGAGAAGGTCTTGTATGCATAAGGTGGTTTCCCATCCCATTGTCTTTCCATATACAAAGGAAGTGTAGAAATTAGCTGAATAAATCACTTATTCAATGGAGATTAACCCGATTACACATCAATTTCGAATTGCATGCATAACACATAATCTCATCTACAATTAATTGTCACATGCGGAAATAATAGAAGCAATCTCACATCAAATAAATCACACATTAACTCAGTATGTATGGGGAAAGCCTATAGCTGAAAACCCCGCAGCTATTGTGTATATTATAATGGAGAAATCATGTAACCAAACAAGTACAATACTCCTCACAAGTACTCAGTACTTTTTCATAAAGTCACACACAATCTGACTTAGTTTTGAACAAGTCACTGGTTCAAAACTCCCCGCCAATTGCCTTGCCTCTATTGCGCAATCATGGCCTGTATATGAAGAGATCCAAGGTTCGAATCCCCTTGGCTTGACTGCGCAATTGTCATGGACAATTCCTCCAAGTGTAATGCAAATCCCATGCAAAACTAATCCTCCAACCGATAGCTTTACTCACCCTTTCATCTACCTCTTCCACTGGTCTCCACTGAACTGATCATGCACTGTAGTGAACTGAAGTGTTCTTGAGTTGACTAATGAGTTAATATTTAGTGAATTAAATATTATTTAATTCACTCCACCCATATCTAGTTGATTAGCTAGTTAACTAATCCCAACTAGTTCAACTAAAACAAACAGAACACAACTCCACTATCTGTCTCATTAACTCCTCCAAAACTTCTGCCACTGAAGTCCAACTGAAGTCAACCATGCAAGATGCCATCAAACCCTAGGAACCACGTGATTCCTCTGTCAGTTGCATGAGCCACCTCCATGACTCGAACTGAAGTGCTCCAAGAGAGTAAACTACTGTTTATAGTCTAAATATTATTAAGGGTAAATAATATTTGACTTCCATATTTTTAGGAGAGGCAGTCTAAAAATAGCCTTCGACCTCTTCGACCTAAAAAATAGAGTCTCATCTATTTTTACCAACATGACCAATGCTCCAAGAATCTCAAACTGGAATCCCCGAACCATGCTCCATATGTCTAAAAATAGACATAGTCTAAAAATAGACTTTGCGCTAGAATTCGCCTGCAGGCCCACTTAGTGAAGGCGACTTCATTTCACTAAGCTCCATCATCTTGCTGCGTTTTCAACACTCCCTCTCAGCAAGATATGGATTATCTGCAACCCCTATCCTGCCTCTGTGGAATTCGAACTTGCTCCTGGTGAGCGCCTTCGTCAGGATGTCGGTATCTTGATCCTCCGTGGGAACATATGAAGCATCATGATTCTCTGCTGAACACAATCTCTGATATGATGGTACCTGATGTCGATGTGTTTGGATCTATCATGAAATACTGGATTAGCCGAGAGTTTAATGCAACTCTGGTTATCACAGTAGATCACTGTAGGCTCCAAATGCAACTCGAACAATCCAACGAGGATCTTCCTCATCCAAATAGCCTCGCATGCAGCCAAGCTAGCTGCCATGTACTCGGCCTCTGCTGAACTGAGTGCCACGGATCTCTGCCTCCTGCTGTACCAGGAAACTGCTGTCGACCCAATGCTGAAAACTCCTCCAGAAGTGCTCTTCCGGTCCGTTGGACTCCCTGCCCAATCTGCATCAGTGAAGCCAGAAAGCTTCGCTCCATCCTCCTGTCTGTACCATAGACCATATCCCGATGTGCCTCTGATATAGCGCAACACATGCTTGCCTGCCTTCCAAAAGAGCTTGGTAGGCTTAACCATAGCTTGCGAAAGCTGGTTAACTGCATAGCATATATCGGGTCGTGTATTGACCAGATACATAAGCGACCCCACCAACTGTCGATAGACAGTGGCATCCACTACCTCCGCTAAAGTAGCATCCTCCTTCCTCCAACCACCAGAAAGAGGAGTGTCAACAGGCTTGCAGCCTTGCATGTTGAACCTCTCCAGAATCTCCCAGGCATACTTGCCCTGAGAAACAAACAGTCCTCCGCTGCGCTGCCAAATCTCCAATCCCAAGAAATAATGAAGGATGCCCAAGTCCTTCATCTCAAACTCTCATGCAAGATCCTCCTTGCATGAAAGTATCAACTGCTCATCGCCAGTCAAAATCAGATCATCTACATACAGTACGATGATCAACAGCTTCCCCTCCCTCCACCACAATCTGGTACAGGTTAGGATCCGCCTCACTCTTGGAGAATCCAAGCCCGGTGAAGTAGCTGTCTATCCGAGTGTACCAAGCACGAGGTGCTTGCTTCAGCCCGTACAGTGCTCTCTTGAGTCGGCACACATGCGACTCACTGCTGAAGATCTCAAAACCTTCAGGCTGCTCTATGTACACCTCTTCCTCAATAACTCCATTGAGGAACGCAGTCTTCACATCCATCCGATGAATGTGCCACCCCATCTGCGCTGAGAGAGCAAGGATCGTCCGTATGGAAGAGTACCTTGCGACAGGTGCAAAAGTCTCCTCATAGTCAATCCCCTCGATCTGTGAGAAGCCACGGGCGACAAATCTCGCCTTGTACTTCTCCACACTCCCGTCAGCCGCCTGCTTCACCTTGCAGATCCATCGCGAACCCACCACTGATTTCCCAACCGGTCTTGGGACAATCTCCCATGCACTGTTCCTGATGATCGAATCATATTCTTCGATCATGGCATCAACCCATGCGGGTTCCTCCTCAGCTTCCTCAAAAGAGGATGGCTCTGTCACAACACATTGACTCATAAGAGCCATGTATCCAGTGTACCGATCCGGTGACTGTCTCTGTCTGCGCTGTGCTGTAGGTGGTCCTACAACCTTCTTTGCATCCCGAGCCAGTCGCTCAGCTTCTGTAGTGCGCATGCGCCCTCTGATGGTTGGCGCTGCCTGGGTGGTTTCTTCCACCTCTTGAACCTCCTCTTGTGGCTGATCCACATCCGGAAGCTCCTCCTTAGGAACTAACAGCTCCTCATCTGCATGCAAGTGTAGCTCCCTCTCAAGCGAACACCGCATGGCTTTCTCCTCCTGAAATTTTATATCCCGTCGCACAACAGTCTTGCGACTGTCTGGCACATACACCCGATAGTTGTGAGGTGTATCAGTGTACCCCACAAATATTCCAACTTCAGCAGTTGGATCCAGCTTCTTTCTCGCATCCTTCGTCACATGCATGTAGACAGGAGATCCGAAAATCCGCAAATGGGAAATATCAGGCCTCTTGCCAGAATAAGCCTCCTCTGGTGTACTCATGCCAAGAACCTTGTGAGGACAACTGTTCTGCACATACACTGCTGTATTGCATGCCTCAGCCCACAAGTGAAGGGGTAGGCCCTGATCATGCAACATCGCCCGTGCAGCACCCACAATCGTTCTGTTCTTCCGCTCAGCCACCCTGTTCTGCTGTGGGTTATGGGGTGCGATGAGCTCTCTCCGAATCCCTTCTGCGCTGCAGAACTCCTTGAATTCAGCCGAGATGAATTCACCACCGTTATCACTCCTTAGAGCAATCACCTTCTTCCCCGACTCCTTCTCGACCAGTGCTTTAAACTCACAGAACTTCGCGAATGTATCGCTCTTCTTCTGCATGAAGAAGATCCAGCACTTTCGAGAGAAATCATCAACAAAGATCACATAATAATTGTGCTTTGCTGTCGAAGCAACTGAGAAAGGACCACACACGTTCGTGTGAACTCTCTTCCCGCGATCTTCGTGCGACTATCCCTTCTCGTGAGCGTGCTTTCACATATCTTCCGAAAGTACACCGTAATCGACTGATCATGCCATATGCCTTTAGAAGTCCCGCAGAAATCTTCGTAGAATCTTTAAAGTCTACAGAAGGTGGCCGACCTCCCTGTGCCACAATTCGCCCTCATCATCCCGGCTCACCACTTCTCCCGCCTTGCATGCCATAGTTGCGCAGCCATCTACCTGCAACTGATAAAGGTTCTTGGTCCGAACCCCTATCTTCCGGGTCTCTCCAGTAGTCTTACTGCGCAGGAAGGCTTTTCCTTCGCTGAAGACCACATCATATCCCTTATCCTCCAACATCGCTACTGAAATCAGGTTCTTCTTCAATCCGGGTACATGCATGACATCCTTTAGTACAAAGGGTTTACCAGACTCCCTCTGAAAGGATACGGTACCGATACCAGTCGCACTGTATCTACCATCATCGCCCATCTCGATGTTCACACCCAAATCTTTGTTCTCCATATCTGAGAACAACTCCCGGTCTCCCGTCATATGAAATGACGCACCGCTGTCCAAGAACCACACCGATCCCATCACACTTGAAACCAAGCATGCAATCAGTGAAAAGTCAAGCTCGAACTGTGAAGCCAAAGCTTCTCCATCTGCAGATCTTCCCGCTTGCTTGCTCTTCTTCTTCTTTGGACAATTGGTAGCATAATGTCCGTGATCATGGCAGTGAAAACACTTCACTTTCGCCATATCCTGCTTCTTGCCCTTAGCTCCAGAATGAGAGGTTTTCTTACCCTTCCCTTTCTTAGCTTTGGACACCAAAGCGTAGTTTTCTTCATCAGCTCCCTTTGATGAAGATCCATCTCGAGTAGTCCTCCTTATCTCCTCCTGCATGAGATCCGCCCAAAGGCGCTCCCATCCCGGCAGCTTCTCCCGACCATTGACACTATCTTGATATGAGTGCTAAGCCTTCGGAAGACCAAGGAGAGCCAGGTCGACCATGTCCTCGTCTTCGACAGTCACCCCCACACTTCCCAGCTCATCTCTGCACTGAGTGAACTTCGTGAGGTATTTGGCGATACTGTCGCCTTTCTCCATCTTGATGTTCCCGAGCTTATCTTTGAGCGCCAGCTTCCTTTGGTCGCTCTTACTCTAGAATAGATCCGTCAAAGCTTTCCACATTAAATATGGAGAAGCCTTTCCATGCAGGCTGGATACAATATGATCCTTGACGCCCTCCAACAGGATCCTTCGACATTTCGCCATCTTCTTTTGCCATGCTTTGACTTCAGCAGGATCAGTGGGCTTTTGGACATCCGTATCTACGAACTCCTTCAGACCATTATCTTCTAATACTGCTTCCATGCGATCCTTCCATGCAACATAATTCGAACTGCCTTCAAGAGCATATTCGAGTCGCAAACCGTTGAAAGACATTTTCAACACTGGCACCAAGAAAACAAAGTTGCTGCAAAATTCGAATTCCAAACTCCAAGCTCTATCGCTTCCGATCTACACTTGAGAACAAATTATTTCCAAATCAGAGATTGACTGCAAGGGGCGTTTACCAGACCTTTCACTTTCCGAAGAAAGATGAATCCGGAGGCTTCCTGGCCCGTATGCAGACTCTGTCCGAGGAAATAAGTTTGTAATCACCGTAATAGATCTCGACAATTAATCTTGCTCTGATACCATGTAGAAATTAGCTGAATAAATCACTTATTCACTGAATATTAACCCGATCATACATCAATTTCGAATTGCATGCATAACACATAACCTTCTTCCACAATTAATTGTCACATGCGGAAATAATATAGAAGCAATCTCACATCAATTCAATCACACATTAACTCAGTATGTATGGGGAAAGCCTATAGTTGAAAACCCCGCAGCTATTGTGTATATTATAATGGAGAAATCAAGTAACCAAACAAGTACAATACTCCTCACAAGTACTCAGTACTCTCTCATGAAGTTACTCACAATCTGACTCAGTTTTGAACAAGTCTGAGGTTCAAAACTCCCCGCCAATTGCCTTTGCCTCTATTGCGCAATCATGGCCTGTATATGAAGAGGTTCAAGGTTCGAATCCCCTTCCCTTGATTGCGTAATTGTCATGGACAATTCCTCCAAGTGTAATGAAAATTCCTGTAATAAATCTGATCCTCCAACTAATAGCTTTTGTATTTCAATTTTCATCTACCTTTTCTACCTGTTCACCGAATCGATCATGCACCGTAGTGAACTGATGTGTCTTTTTGTTGACTAATGAGTTACTAATTAATGAATTAAATAATATTGCACCACCCACCATAACTACCTGATTAGCTAGTTAAACTAATCAACTAGTTCAAACTAAAATAAAATGTAACACAACCTTACCTTTATTCGGTTTCATTAACTCCTCCAAAACTTCGCCACCGGTTCAACTAAGTCAACATGCAAGATCGGATATTAAACCCTAGGAACTACTTGATTCCTCTCATTACCAGGATGAGCCACCTCCATGACTCCGAACTGAAGTGCTCCAAGAGAGTAAACCGCTGTTTAGAGTCCAAATATTATTAAGGGTAAATAATATTTGACTTCCCTATTTTTAGGAGAGGCAGTCTAAAAATAGACTTCGACCTCTTCGACCTAAAAAATAGAGTCTCATCTATTTTTACCAACATGACCAATGCTCCAAGAATCTCAAACTGGAATCCCCGAACCATGCTCCATATGTCAAAAAATAGACATAGTCTAAAAATAGACTTTGCGCCAGAATTTGCCTGCGGGCCCACTTAGTGAAGGCGACTTCATTTCACTAAGCTCCATCATCTTGCTGCATTCTCAACAGGAAGTTGAGTGGATTGTGAAATATGTTGATCCCTAAGAAATCATGATCATGGATAGTCACAAAAATCCTATTTCATCATACAGTGCCTCAAACATGAAGATGCATTACAAGATCTGTAATGAGGAAATAGCCTTAAATGAGGTCTAGATAGAAAATTTCAAGATTATTCCCATAAATCTACTCAAGACATGGTGGAAAAACAAAGGAACCTTTACGTCTAAGCCATAAAAGGAGTATCCTACAAATCTATTAAAGACTCCCTTTCAATTGGTGGCTACCACACTATGTAGGCTATATGGTGAGTCTAGTGTAAATATATTCTATGAAGGATGGGTTCTATTGATGCACTATATTGTGGGTGAAGGTAAAATTTTCAATTGTGCTAATATCCTGTCTCTCCCCCTGATAGACTATTGATTTGTGTTGTTAGAAAATTAAATATTACAAATCAATGAAACACATAAAATATACGGAAAACACAAGAACACAAAACACATAAAACTAGAGAGACATAGATATACATGGTTCACCCAATTTGGGCTACGTCCACCCCGAACAGCCAGTCCTTCCTTTCTATTATCCAGCAAAATGGAGAGACACAACCTACAGTAGATCCACTCTAATATCCTCTGTTTTCTCTCACAGTCTCCCTATCTGTTTCTCACTCTGAGAATACACATACAATACACAGCTGCAATAAAATACCCTCATACAAGCGAGGGGTTTCTTTCTAGGGAAAAAAACCCTAAACTAAACATAACTTCTACCGTAAGATCATTCGCCTAATGAACGACCCAGATTGACTAGAAATTACTATACTTTTACAAGGAAATTTTACATCTATTTTTAGCTCCCCCCCCTGGAATCCCTAGGTAGTGTTTAATTATAGGTAGAGTTGTTGCCCTCATTAAGGTACAGGGGTCCAACGCTGTGAGAAAAAATAAATAAGATAATCAGGCTCCACACCCAACAATCTCCCACTTGGAGACTAATTGTAGGCAATTGCACCGCTGCTTCATTTGCTGGACAATGACTCCTCTTTGGACTTGGCTATTTCTCATATTCATCGTCATCCTTGAAGACCAATTGAAACTGATCATATTCTCAGTTTCTCCCTGGTTACAACTTTTGTTAGCATATCTGCAGGATTCTGGCTAGTGTGTATCTTTTCCAGCTTCATCTGTCCATCTTCCAATACTGACCGTATGAAATGGTACTTGAGCTGTATGTGTTTAATCCTGGAATGAAATGCCGAGTTCTTTGCAAGATTAATAGCACTTTGGCCATCACTGTATAACATGCCAATATCATTCTTCTTACCCAATTCATCCATAAACCTTTGTAACCAAATCATTTCTTTACTAGCCTCTATAGCAACAACATAATATTCTTCTGTTGTTGAAAGTGAAACAACACTTTGGATTTTTGAAACCCAATTGATAGCTGTTCCACCTACAGTAAATACATATCTTGTAGTGCTCCTCCTATTATCTCTGTCACCTACCATATCTACATCAACATATCCCTGTAGATCAACGTTTGAACCACTAAAGCATAATGCTTGATTTGTGGTACCTCTCAAATATCTGAGAATCCATTTCACTGCCATCCAATGTTCTTTTCCTGGATTGTTCATGTACTTGCTTACAACTCCCACTGTATGTGCAATATCAGGCCTTGTGCAGGCCATTGCATACATTAAGCTTCCAACTGCTGATGCATATGGAAATTTAGACATGTAGTCCATTTCTTCTTGGGTCTTGGGGCACATCTCCTTACTATGTTTGAAATGGCTAGCAAAAGGTGTACTAACTGGTTTTGCATTCTACATATTAAATATTTTCAAAACCTTTTGTATGTACTCATTCTGAGACAGTGTTAATTTGCAATTTTGCGTGTCTCTAGTTATTCTCATACCAAGGATTTGTTTTGTCGCTCCCAAATCCTTCATTGAAAATGAATTTGCCAATTTTCTTTTGAGTACATTTATTTCCTACATGTTAGACCCTGCAACAAGCATGTCATCTACATACAATAACAATATAATATAGCTTCCATCATTTTTCCTTTTCAGATAAACAGAATGATCAGAGTGACATCTAGTATAACCTTGTTCATACATAAACTTGTCAAATTTTAGATACCACTGCCTTAGAGCCTGTTTTAAGCCATACAAGCTCTTCTTTAACCTGCACACTAATTTTTCTTTTCCTTTGACCTCATATCCTTTTGGTTGTTGCATATAGATCTCTTCCTCCAAATCTCCATGGAGAAATGCTGTCTTTACATCTAACTATTCAAGATGTAAATCTTCCACTGCTACAAGACTTAAAATAGTTCTGATTGAAGTCATCTTAACAACAGGAGAAAATATTTCATCAAAATAAATACCTTTCTTTTGTGCAAACCCCTTCACCACAAGTCTAGCTTTGTACCTCTGTTTTCCTCCATCTTCTTCCTTTAGCTTGTAAACCCATTTATTCTGCAATGTAGTTTTACCTGCAGGCAACTTGACTAAGTCCCAAGTCTGGTTATGCATTAAGGAGTCCATCTCTTCTTCCATGGATAGCTCCCACTTCTTCCTGCTTTCAACCTGCATTGCTTCTTCATAACATTCAGGTTCACCAGAATCAGTCAACAATAAATAATATAATGAAGGAGAGTATCGTTCAGGGGGTCTACTTATCCTGGTATATCTTCTAACACCACTTTCAGGTGTTTGAGGTGCCTGTTGCTGTTGTGGTGGTTGCTGCTGCTGTGGTTGTTGATTATTATTATTTTCAGGCACCTTTACTTTTTCAGTTATCTCATCAAGAACCGTGTATTCCTTGCTTTCTTTTTCTTGTTTCTTTTCCTGCAACTGATTCTTATACAAGACCTTTTAATTGAATATTACATCTCTGCTCCTAATGATTTTGTGATTTTCATAATCATATAAGCGATAACCAAAATCATTAGCACCATATCCAATAAAGGTACATTTCTTTGATTTTGCCTCAAGCTTTGTTCTATTTTCTTTATTAATATGGACAAAGGCCTCACAACCAAAAGGCTTTAAAAACGAGTAGTTTACCTTTTTACCTGTCCATGCTTCCTCTGGAATACCACCATCCAAGGAACTTGAAGGCCCTCTGTTTATTAGATAAACAGCAGTATCTACAGCATCTGCCCAAAATTGTAAAGGCAATCCTTCATGCAATCTCATGCACCTTGCACGCTCCATGATTGTTCTGTTCATCCTTTCTGACACACCATTTTCTTGTGGTGTTCTTGGAACTGTCTTCTCACTACGAATTCCATGCTCTGAACAGTACCTATCAAACTCTTTGCTGCAATATTCACCTCCATTGTCTGATCTGAGACACTTCAACTTCTTCCCTGTCTCAATCTCAACCAAAGCTTTCCATTTCTTGAAAGTATCAAATACATCAGATTTATTCTGAATACAATAAATCCATGTTTTTCTAGTTGCATCATCAATAAAAGTAACATAATAACGAGAGCCACCGAGAGATGATACCAGAGCAGGTCCCCATACATCTGTATGCACAAGCTCCAATTTTTCGCTCTTCTTTTCTTTCCCAACTCTGAGAAATCTGACTCTCTTCTATTTTCCATAAATGCAATTCTCACAGAAATCCAAATCAACATTCTTCAAACCTGGCAGCAAATTTCTTGAGTGAAGAATTTTCATCCCCTTCTCACTCATGTGTCCGAGCCTATGATGCCATAATGCTACATCTACTCCTTTGGAAGTTAAAGCATTAACAGAGTTAGAAATACCATTGCATAAATACAATGTACCAACCTTTTCACCTTTTGCTATTACTAGTGCTCCTTTGGTGACCTTCCAAGTTTTATCTGTGAAAGTTGTCACACAACCTTCATTGCCTAACTGCCCTGTTGAAATCAGATTTTTCTTCAGATCTGGAACATGCCTTACCTCCTTTAGTAGCCATTGTTTTCCATTCTGTTGTTTTACAAGAACTTTACCCATTCCAACAATTTTACAGGGTTTATCATCACCCAAACGAACTTGTCCAAAATATCCTTGAACATAGTCATGAAAATATTTCTTATCAGGTGTGGCATGGAATGAAGCCCCTGAATCTACAACCCAAGAATTAGTAACATTTTCGAAATAAAGAATCAAAGCATCTTGTAACACATCACCTGTCACATTTGCTTCATGATTGTTTTCTTGCTGTGTGTCTCCTTCTTTTCCCTTCCGAGATCTATAGTCTTTCTTTAGGTGTCCTTTCTTTCCGCAATTCCAGCACACTATCCCTGATCTAGACTTGGATCTGCCTTTCCTTGATTTACTGCGATATCCCGAGCTCTTTCCTCTTTCCATTCTTCTTCCCCTAGACTCTGCACTCAAAGCATTACCCGATGTCTCATCGGAGCTTTTCCGTCGCATTTCCTCGCTAAGGATAGCACCGACAACATCATCAAACTTTAAAGTACTAGATCCAGAGACAGAGTTACTAATGGCCATTACTAAACCATTCCAACTCTCTGGAAATGAGCACAAGAATAACAGAGCTCTAATTTCATCATCAAAGTTTACCCCTACAGAACTTAACTGACTGGTAACTGTATTAAATTCATTTAAATGGTCTGCAACAGATCCACCTTCCGACATCTTCATATTAAATAGTCGTTTCATAAGAAATACCTTGTTTGGGGCAGGGGGATTTTCATATAGTTTGCCAACACCTTAATCAAACCCTCTGTTGTTGTTTCCTTCGAAATATTGAAGGCTACTGACGCCGCGAGGCACAACCGTACTGTTTCGAGTGCCTTTCTATCAAGAATATCCCATTCTGCATCTGTCATAGTCATCAAATTCTTTGTTTTTCCGCTCAATGGTAGGTACAGATCTTTCTGATACAGATAATATTCCATCTGCATCTTCCACAGCGGGAAGTTTTGGCCGTTAAATTTCTCAACCCTAAATTTACCATCTTCCACCATTGCTCCCACTCGAACCAGGAACCCTTCTTTCCTGCGATTTTGTCAGCCAAATAGACCTCCGGCTTTGATACCAGTTGTTAGAATATTAAATATTACATATCAATGAAACACATAAAATATGCGGAAAACACAAGCACACAAAACACATAAAACCAGAGAGACACAGATATACGTGGTTCACCCAGTTTGGGCTACGTCCACCCCAAACAGCCAGTCCTTCCTTTCTATTATCCAGCAAAATGAAGAAACACAACCTACATCAGATCCGCTCTAATATCCTTTGTTCTCTCTCACAGTCTCCCTATCTGTTTCTCGCTCCGAGAATACACATACAATACACAACCGTAATACAATACCCTCATACAAGTGAGGGGTTGCCTTCTAGGGAAAAAAAACCCTAAACTAAACATAACTTCTACCGTCAGATCATCTGCCTAATGAACGACCCCCTCTTGGACCCCCCAGGTAGCGTTTAATTAAGGGCGGCATTGCCGCCCCCCCATTAAGGTACAAGGGTCCAACGCTGTGATACAAAATAAACAAGATAATCAGGCTCCACACCCAACATGTGTAACTTGGGAGGTACTCACATAACCCTAGGGTAATGGGTTTCAGGAGAAGTTGACCCATAAAATGGCTTTGTGGGTAGTGTATCTAATGAGTGGGTTTTGTACCCAAATTTGTGGGTGAAAAACCAATTGGATAATTAATTTTTTATTCATTGTTTGCATGAGTGCACCCTTAATGGAGAAAGGGGGACATAAGGAAACCATGGAGTGTCTTGATCAAATGGAGGGAATGATTTTTCTTCTGATAGTTGGGGTGTTTTTCATTAAGATCAAGTTGGCCTAGGTTTGAGTGGTTCCCCTTGAGGTCTAAACGTTACCTTCATATAACACTACAAGTAAGAAAAATATGATAGCTCATTTGATCATCCACAAGTGAATTTTCTTCTCAAGAAAATATAGAGCTAAAGGAAGTTTCATACCTTAAGAGCCGAGCTGGATAGGGAGTAGTGTAACAAACCCTTGTTAAAAGTTAATAAAGGAAAAAATAATACCATGGTTATGGGACACTTATTCCAAGCTGAATGTTGGGAAAATATATCCTAGTGGGCATCAATGGATGTGTTTACGGCTAAAGGGAATTTGGAAAAGGAAATGGATAAGGCATTAAAGAGGAAAAATGTATTTTTGGAACATTTATTTATGGAAATAAAGGAAAATAGGAGAAAAGGAAGGTGAAAGGTCAGAGGTTGAATGTGAGGAGGAAAATGAAAAAAGTAGAGGCCTCATTGATAAAAAGGCTTCTGAGGATTAGTTGGTACCTTTTTGGTCAATTTAGTTTTGGAACTCTCTCATTGTAATATTCCCAATTAGCCATGAGATAGTTGGAATATTAAATTTTGTTTTGCTGATTTTTTTTTATGAATAATAGGACAATGGAGGTCCATAATTCTCCCTAATAATGAATAAATAAATGCCAATGTGAAAGATATATATCTTGGCAACTTAATTGAGCATCCTTTGGTGTGAAAATGGGTTGGAACACCTTGACTGGGTCAAGCTTGACCAAATCAACAACGCTGTGATGGAGGAGTGGTCATCAATGAGAGACAACGCAATTTTAGATAGAGATGCTTTGCATGGAAGTAGTGATATTATTGGATGGGGCTTAGAGTTTGCAAGCTCATATCTTATTTAAGGAAGAGGATGGCAGCCATATTCATCATGTTTATGTATATTGATATTTCTGAATATATGGTCTGTTTAGACATATATCTTTCTCTTGCTATTTAGCTGAGATTGAGTGCTGTTTAGCACTGGGTGTTCCTGATTGGGAATCCCACCTCTTCCATTGAGAAGCTCTTGGAGGAGTCTTGTACTAAATTGTCCACTATCAGGCTTAAGGCCAAGCTTCATATTTCATTTACAGTGCAAAGCCCGTTGAGGGTTTGGTTGTTTTGCAGGTTGCAGCAATGGAGACTAGATCTGGGTCATTTCATTGCTCATTTTCAGTGGAGAAGGCTTCCTTTCCATTGGGAGGATAGTAAGGAAGGCCCTTGAGCATATTTTCAGATCTTGGCATGAGGCCAATTGTTTATTTATCCCTACAACACAATTTACTTCCAGATCTGCGTTATTTCTGTAGGAGGAGTTGTAGGGTGGATTGGCACACCATTTGGAGAGCTGGTTTTCTAGTGAAAGGGATCTGCCTTTCATTTAGAGGATCTATTGGAGGAGACTATTCTATTGATCATATAAGATCATACACACTTTCTAGATATGTATTTTGTAGTGGATCTGCAGCCCTAGGGCTTAGATGCCCATCTTGTACATGAGGTTGTATAGTGCTTAGATCTGTAGTAGATCTATCTTTTGAGGCACATATTAGCCTTAGATCTGATGTATAGTCATTTTCTGTAGCAATGCCTTTAAAACATCGATGTAATAGTCTTCCAGCCTTATAGATAGTAGCAACACCTCATATTGAGGGATTTTGTTCACTGGAGGCTTGAAATTTCTTGTTGTGTATCTTATGGCCCATTATTTATGCATATTTTGCTGCTGTTATAACATATAAAAGGTCTCCATATTGGCCTCTTGCTTTTAAATGATGATTTACACTATTGTTTCAGCATTTTGCACTATATTCCTGCTTTTCCTATTTTGGAATATTACAGTGGTATCAGAGCATAATCTTGGCACAACCTGTGCATATTGAAAAGCCAATATGTCATTTGAAGAAGGAGAACCTCTTACTGATAGAGAGAAGAGGTATCAAAGAAGAAGACACCAGAAGTTTGATTATACAAATGAAAAAGAAGACAGGGGTAAAACCCCTTTATATGGAGGAGAAGATGAAGAGAAGGAGTTTCCCAAGATCCTTCTTAGAGCCATGAAAGACATTTCTAGAGAGATCAAGGAGATGAGGATGGATAGATAGAAGGAATCTCCTAAAGGATTTCATCATGGTGAAGGCTTCGGCATGTATCATCACTGGGGTGATCAACCAGTGCAACAACCACAAGTTTCCCAACGCTCTAGAATGCCTACATTCTTGGCTGTGGAAACGAAGGGTTTCAAGAGCAAGAATCCCTTGAAGAATATTTTATGGAGTATGAGTCTCAAACTCAGAGATACAAGGACAACTTGAGTTTTCAAGAAGTTTTTCAAATCAAGGATAATAGAAGACCTAGGCATCACAATAGAAGTAGTGGATTCATTCAGAATCATGATCTACACCGCACTATGGGCAGATTTTTCTTACCCAACTTTGATGGGTGATCTAAGTGCATTGCCAAATCATGGTTAGAGAAGCTTGACATCTACTTCCAGTTGAACAAAGTTCCAGAAATGGAGGCCATTAAGATAGCAATGCTACACCTTGAGGGTGAAGCACATGATTTGTGGTTCCATGGCTTGTCTACATTGGGTCATGCCAATGTGACTGCATATTCAGAGTTCACAAGGAGGCTGGTGGAGAGGTTTGATAGAAGAGATCCTGAAGCACCATTCATGGGGCTTGCAAAGCTAAAACAATTAGGTAATCCAGAAACTTATATTTCTGAATTTTTGAGACTTTTTGTCATGGTTCCTAATTTATCTGTAGCAAGAAGGGTCTACATGTTCATTGATGGGTTAGATGAAGCTCTTCATGGGTTGGTTAAGTCTATCAAGCCCACTACCCTTCAAGATGCCTTGCCAAAAGCAAAGACAAAATTTCAGCATAAGCACTCTTTTCCATCAAAGGGAAAAGAAGAGAAGGCTCCTCCTTTAAAGGAGAGCCAATATAAAAAACCTCTTGATGATGATGTCCGAAGAGATTTTAGGAGGAGGAAGCTTTGCTTCACATGCCAAAAATATTGGGCACTCGAACATAGATGTGCAGTAGGAAAGACACACTGCATAGAGGTCTTCTTAGATGATGAGGAGGAAGAAGAAGATGAACCAAGGAGTGGTCAAAATGATGACACAACATGAGATGAACCAATACCATAAGTAGATGGGAATGGGGCATTTTATCCAATTGGAGGGGCTCTTTCATCATTTAGAGGAGTACCTAAGTACTTGAACTTGAGGGTTCCATCTTAAATTAGAGGGTTTTTGTTTTGGTTGATAATGGGGCTACCCACAATGTTATTGATGCCCAACTAGTGCAAAGGAGGGAAATACCCACTGTTAGTGTCAGTATTTGCAGCCTTCCTCCAGTGATCAAACATGCTCTTACAAAGTGATTTTAAGGTGTTAAGGTCAAATTTTGTCATTTCAGTGAGTCTTCAAGTAAAATTTGTTCACTAAGTATTAGGTCTAGGGTTTTCTTTTACTCCTGTCAAAGTTGTCCAAATTTCGGTCCATGACCATCATTCAGAGGGTTGTCATCATCATGTCAGGTTCCAATGGGTCATTTTACACCTTGTTCATGCTTCAGTTGTGCCTAGGTAAGGTTCATTTCCCTCTCCTAGGGTTTTGAAGGTAATTTCTCTTGGATGGTCAAATAATCATCAAAACTTGTATCCTGATGTTCATACACCTTCCCCTATCCTTAATTTACCTTATTAAACACTTCCCATCACTGAGATCCCCCAAATTCCTCATTTTCGCACAAACCCTAGTTTCTTGCTACAACTTGGCAATTTTCTAGGCTAGGCCTGTGTTTTGCCCTTTTGGACCCCTTCCTCTCACTAAATCTCTGCAATTACACCTTCCCCTACTTCCTAACATCCCTCCCTACTTCCCAAAATTTTCTAAATAATTTAGAAGCCCCTTAGCCCCTTCATTTCGCTTCATTTTGACAAATCCCTTGTTCCACACATCGGGATAGGTTTCACTCAAATGATGTTTCTGAGCAATAAAATATGAATTTCGGAAAAATGAGAGAGGTTTCTGTCCAAAATATGCCAAGGAATAAAAACCTCCTTCAATTTTTACACACGTGTCATGGTTTTAGAGAAATGTCAAAAATACCAGTGCCTCAGGAGAATTGATGCACCTTTGAAGTGACCTTGGGAAAATCAATATTTCTCCTATTTTTGTTGTCCAAATGACTTTCTTGATGAGTCCAATGATAACTAGACAAAAATATTTTTCCAATGAGCTATCATGAGCTCAATTTGGAGTTGAGGAAGACCTTCAAAAGTTGACTGCAACAACACTCTGCCTTGAGGCAGCCTCATTCTGCTCATTTTGACCAGTCTTGGGAGATTTGATTTTTGACAAGGAAAATGAACTCCAAATTGAAAAATTCCAATTGGGTTGGAAATTAGACTCAATAATATTTCCAAATAGCTATCCTGCACCCAATTTGGACACCGGGAAGGCCTCCAAAAGCCTCCTGCAAAAAGGCGCTACGCGTTGGGTTTATGGCGCGACGCATTGGGTTGGTGTGCGATGCATTGGGTGAAGGTCGCGGTGCATATAAAGTGCGCGGCACATATATCCACTTTTCACAATGTATTTTTGTTCCTGCATGGTGCATATAAAGTGTGCGGCGCACTGGGTTGTGTGCGCGGTGCACAGGACCGACAAGGGAAATTTTCACCTTTTCTCCACAAAAATTCAAATCAACTAAGTTTTCCTCACTCCAAGTAAGTTTATGAAATTGCCATCAACATGTGTGGTGATGATTGAAGTGGATTATAAGAGTTTGGATGCCAAATCATAAACCCTCTCATTTGGTCAAAAACTGCTTCTTAGGGTTTTATAATTGGTGTTTGAAATTGATTTTGGGTGCCAAGTACTCCAACTCCATTCTCCACCTTGTTTTCCCATCTCCCATTATCTCACTACTACAGTATATTTCCCTATCCCCATACATCCTAAATCACTTATTCCTAAGCCCCATTTTCCTATCCCTAAGTCACTTCATTCCCTATCATTCCTATTTCCCATTTCACTTATAAAAATCCCCAAACCCCAAGAATTACCAAATAGTCAGTGGCTATCCCTACACCTTTGATATCCCTTGATTGAAGTTCATTATCTCCACTATCCTATTTCCCCACAGTCCCTCCCATATCACCACTTATTGGGCAACAAAGGTCAAAGGCATCAAACTCTTCATATTCACCTCAGGCAACGTAGATGAAGAAGGCACTGAGATGGCGCAAAAGGCATGATAGGCTCCAAATCGTGGCCGAAGCTTCTTTGGATGAGCATAGCACTTGATGAGGGACCTTCAGTCCAAAATTCAAGGAATTTGGAGAAAATTTTGTCATTTTTGAATTTTTTGGTCACAAAATAGGTTTTTCTGCCCGACGCGTAGCGCCACTTGGCGCACGCTTATGATTGGCAGCGCTTCAGAGGGAAAACTTTGCATTTCTAGATTTTTTATGAAAATTTATGCATGCTCAGGAATGGCCTAAGAATTTCATCAAGTTATGGGTTGCCTAAAGGGTCAAAAACACCTTGAAAATGGCCTTTCTGCCACCTTTTGCACCCACAGGAAGCAGTGTTGGGATATTGAACTTTTGGAGGGGTAAATGGACACCAAATCCAGAAATTCCACTTGGGTTGGAAAGTAGACAGGCAGGGATTTCCAACGAGCTATCATGAGCTCAATTTGGACTTCGATAAGTGCCTCAAAATCAGCTCCAAATTTGTGCTATGCATAGAGATTTTGGGCGCGGCGCATAGAGAATTTTGGCCTATTTTTCACTCAGCAACTTAGAATTTCGCCTAGTTTTGACCAGTTTCACTTTTTCATGTAACTATTGATCTATTTTGATGTAATTTCATGATCATGATGTAATTTTGGCACATTTTTACTTGTTCTAGAAGATTCATTCACTAAAAGGTGAAATGTGAGTGAATGGATCAGTTTCCTAGCATATAGAGGCAAGTTGTTTCATGGCCTATTTTCTAGTTCCTAGTTTAGATATAGTTGAAACAACTCCTAGAATGATGAGCTTGACCCATAGAGGCATGGGAATGGGTTAGGCTTGTATATATGATGTATTTTCTCAGTCATTTTCAGGGTTGGACATTTGGGATTGCTTGGCACTTCATTGTACGTTTCATCTCTGCACTTTTGGCAAATGAATAGACCAGGGTTTGCAGCCCTCTTTGGGATCCTTGTGGCTCTGTGGTTTGATGGTGTTTTCCTCTATGTATTTGTAATTTAACTAATGTTTATGTGTACCATTTTAATTCTTCTTTCTTCTTAAACTGAACAAACAAGTTATAAAGGTAGAATTCATTGGTTGCTTTGCTCTGCCTTCATCTTTGTTTAGTTTTTCATGTTTTCATCTGTTTGAGGAGGAATCTTGAGACCCTCTTGCCCTCTTCATCTCCTCACCGGTCTGATCCATCCATCCACTAAATTTAAAGCATCAAAACTATTTCCTTCCTTGCCCAAATTAGAACTCTGCAAAAACTAGGCCTAAACCCTGCACCCAAAACTGCCTTTCCCTTGATCCAACATAAAACCCCCAAAAACTAAATCAAACTCCTTTATTCATATACCTAGCCTAAAATTAGCTTTTATTTCAGTCATCTCAAGCCCTATTGATTACTTTTCGCTGAGATTGACCCGAAGAGAGCCCTCTCCTGTTCTGGTAGGGCTAGCTACTAGACTGAGCGTGGTTTGATGTTACCTTGAACTCTGTCTTCCTTCAGCCTGAGGTAGATTTAGGAAATAACACAGTGGTGACCATACTGGGGAAGAAAATGGTTTTCTTGTTGGTGTTAATTGTTTTATAAGCTACAGACGGAGCCTGAAGTTATGCCAGGTAGCCTTCGAAACGCTTTTGCTTTGCATTAGCGGAAGTAGATAAACACTGCTTCAGTCAATCTCCGGTCTAGCTTGTGAACGTGACACTTGGCTTGCTAATCGCCCCAGTACATGTATCAAGTTCAGATCTAATGGTTGATGGTGGACAATGATCAGACACCGCAAGGCTGAAATCATTCACCTGGCGATTCCAGTGTCGAAGAATCCTAAGGTTCAAAATTTTTATGGCGACTCTACTCTTAAAGAAATCAGTAGCCTGAGGAATTTCTTGGTGAATTCATTGTTATCAAAATGGTTTCGCTGGATCGAAGGTATGCTCCCATGAGACGAGATCATATTCTAGGTTTTCCAAATAAAATTCCTAAGGTAGATTGGCAAAGGAATTTTCCTACTTTCAAAGACGATGATAGGAAGGATGCTGCTTTACATCTGGTTAGATTTCACATACATATTCACAAGTTGAAGGTTGATTTTCCTGAAGATTGCTTGATGAAGATATTCATGGCCACTCTGGAAGGTGAAGCCCGATCTTGGTATGAAAGTTTTCCGCTTGCTTGTATTTACTGTTTAAAGGATTTTCATACCATGTTCTTTGAAAGGTATAAAGAATCTTATCCATCCTTAACTTTAGTTCAGAACTGTTGTAGCCATGTTCATAGTTTTATTGAAAATCTTGAAATTTTTTATGAAGATGATGACTTCATGGACGATGAGATCATGGAGGCTCTGTACGAAAATCCATTTCGGCAGCATAAAGAGAACTTCGAGGATACCCATCAAGATGATCAGGAAACTTTGCAGCAGGATCAAGATCTTGGTACAATGGAAAATGATGAAAGAGAACGTTTTATTTCAGATCTGTCCATAGAAGAAGACAATATGCAGGAAAGTCAAGTTTCAATTTCAGAATGTGATAAAGTCGAGTCAGCTATTTCAGATCTAGATTCAGATCGTGATGATCAAGAAAACGTTGTGCTGAATCCCATGAAGGATAAATCTGCTGTTGAGATCATATGGAATGAAGAAGACAGAGTTATTGATCCAAATTTTCTCATTTCATTAGAACAAAGCCTTCATGAGGAGGTAATCCAGTCAGTTCATGAAAAACAAGATGAGATATTTGTTCAAGTAAGTGAAAAATCTTCTTTCAATAACTCAGTGATAAATGATAATTTGATTGCCATGTCATATGAAGATGATCAACAATGTTTTCAAATTTCAGAAGATCAGGGAATTAAGGACTGTCATTCAGGTTTTTCATGTTTTAAAATGTTATTTCATGAAGACAATCACTGTTTGAGCAAAAGAAAACAAAAACCATTATGTCCTTTGTCTGAAGATGAGATAGATCAACTCCTGAAAGGTCATGTTACAACCCAAGCTAAATCAGATTTGCAGTGCCCACATGGTCAAGAAAGTGTTGGTGAAACTTCTTCCTCTTTTGAAAATGATGACGGTCTTGTAATTAGTTTTATAGATCAGCAAATAGATAATATTTTCTCTTATGAAGATGATAAGGCTGTCATGTTTGATAATCTTGAATATTGTTTTCTGTTTAAGAATGACCTAGACCATGAAGTTGAGGAAAATGAGCTTGAGAGAGACAATATGCCAGAATTTCTCATGGTCAAGGAACTCACAGCTAACACTCAGATGGCAGAAGCTTATACCTCTCTGTGCCTTCCTATCACTCGGCAATCAATTGTTCTTTCAGATCAGAATGAAGCGAGTAGTTGTAATTTCGCTGTTGGATCTCAAGACCAACTAGTGTTTCCGGATTTTCGAGATCCCTTTGGAATTATTTTGCAAGCATTAGAAAAGATAAATGTTTCCTGGTTCATTATCATAAGCCTTGGTTTCAGTGGTTATTGTGAGTTGCCTACATGTACATCCTTCTACCTGCTCGGGAAAAGTGAGAGCAGAACTTTGGTATGTAACCGTCTGCTGGATTGGTTACAGTGGAAGGCTCATTACACATGATTGTACATATCTGATCAGTAGGCAGTTGGTTGTCATCATGATTTCAAATCTCGATGGACTGCTGCCATTAAAAAGCTTTGTAAGTATTTGTTTCAGTTAAGTCAGTCATGGGTCATTTTGGTTTGAGTTTGTTGAGTCAGTTTTTTCAGTCATTTTAGTTTCAAAATTGACTCAGTTTTTAGTTGAGTAAGAGTCTATTTGTGTCATCAAGTCTTCAGTTTTCAGTCATGCATTTCAGCTTGAGTTTTTGACTCCATTTCCCAATGGATGAAGGCACTGTCTGCTTTCCAAAGATTTTTAGTTCTTGGCACCTCCAAGGAGCTACCATCCCCATTGGAGCCAATGTTAGTGTCAGTATTTGCAACCTTTCTCCAGTGATCAAACATTCTCTTACAAAGTTATTTTAAGGTGTTAAGGTCAAATTTTTTCATTTCAGTGAGTCTTCAAGTAAAATTTGGTCACTAGGTATTAGGTCTAGGGTTTGCTTTTACTCCTGTCAAAGTTGTCCAAATGTCGGTCCATGTCACCATTAAGCTGAGTGTACCATCATTCAGAGGGTTGTCATCATCATGTCAGGTTCCAATGGGTCATTTTACACCTTGTTCATGCTTCAGTTGTGCCTAGGTAAGGTTCATTTCCCTCTCCTAGGGTTTTGAAGGTAATTTCTCTTGGATGGTCAAATCATCAGCAAAACTTGTATCCTGATGTTCATACACCTTCCCCTATCCTTAATTTACCTGATTAAACACTTCCCATCACTGAGATCCCCCAAATTCCTCATTTACGCACAAACCCTAGTTTCTTGCTACAACTTGGAAATTTTCTAGGCTAGGCCTGTGTTTTGCCCTTTTGGATCCCTTCCTCTCACTCAATCTCTGCAATTACACTTTCCCCTGCTTCCTAACATCCCTCACTACTTCCCAAAATTTTCTCAAGAATTTAGAAGCCCCTTATCCCCTTCATTTCGCTTCATTTCGACAAATCCCTTGTTCCACACATCGGGATAGGTTTCACTCAAATGATGTTTCTGAGAAATAAAATATGAATTTGGGAAAAATGAGAGCATTTTTTTTCCAAAAGATGCCAAGGACGAAAAACCTCCTTCACTTTTTACACAGGTGTCATGGTTTTAGAGAAATGTCAAAAATATCGGTGCCTCAGGAGAATTGATGCACCTCTGAAGTGACCTTGGGAAAATCAAGATTTCTCCTAGCTTGGTTGGCCAAATGACTTTCTTGATGAGGAAAATGATAACTAGACACAAATATATTTCCAATGAGCTATCCTGAGCTCAATTTGGAGTTGAGGAAGACCTTCAAAAGTTGACTGCAACAGCACTCTGCCTTGAGGCAGCCTCATTTTGCTCATTTTGACTAGTCTTGGGAGATTTTATTTTTGACAAGGAAAATGAACTCCAAATTGAAAAATTCCAATTGGGTTGGAAACTAGACTCAATAAGATTTCCAACGAGCTATCCTACGCCCAATGTGGACACCGGGAAGGCCTCCAAAAGCCTCCTGCAAAACGGTGCTACGCGTTGGGTTTATGGTGCGACGCATTGGGTGAAGGTCGCGGTGCATATAAAGTGCGCGGTGCATATATCCACTTTTCACAATGTATTTTTGTTCCTGCATAGCACATATAAAGTGCGCGGTGCACTGGGTTGTGCGCGCGGTGCACAGGACCGACAAGGGAAATTTTCACCTTTTCTCCACAAAAATTCAAATCAACTCAATTTTCCTCACTCCAAGTAAGTTTATGAAATTGCCATCAACATGTGTGGTGCTGATTGAAGTGGATTATAAGAGTTTGGATGCCAAATCATAAACCCTCTCGTTTGGTCAAAAACTGCTTCTTAGGGTTTTATAATTGGTGTTTGAAATTGATTTCGGGTGCCAAGTACTCCAACTCCATTCTCCACCTTGTTTTCCCATCTCCCATTATCTCATTACTACAGTCTATTTCCCTATCCCCTTACATCCTAAATCACTTATTCCTAAGCCCCATTTTCCTATCCCTAAGTCATTTCATTCCCTATCATTCCTATTTCCCATTTCACTTATAAAAATCCCCAAACCCCAAGAATTCCCAAATAGTCAGTGGCTGTCCCTACACCTTTGATATCCCTTGATTGAAGTTAATTATCTCCAATATCCTATTTCCCCACAGTCCCTCCTATATCACCACTTATTGGGCAACAAAGGTCAAAGACATCAAACTCTTCATATTCACCTCAGGCAACGTAGATGAAGAAGGCACTGAGATGGCGCAAAAGGCATGACAGGCTCCAAATCTTGGCCGAAGCTTCTTTGGATGAGCATAGCACTTGATGAGGGACCTTCAGTCCAAAATTCAAGGAATTTGGAGAAAATTTTTTCATTTTTGAATTTTTTGGTCACAAAACAGGTTTTTCTGCCCGACGCGTAGTGCCACTTGGCACGCGCTTATGATTGGCAGCTCTTTAGAGGGAAAAATTTGCATTTCTAGATTTTTTATGAAAATTTATGCATGCTCAGGAATGGCCTAAGAATTTCATCAAGTTCTGGGTTGCCTAAAGGGTCAAAAACACCTTGAAAATGGCCTTTCTGCCACCTTTTGCACCCACAGGAAGAAGTGTTGGGATATTGAACTTTTGGAGGGGAAAATGGACACCAAATCCAGAAATTCCACTTGGGTTGGAAAGTAGATAGGCAGAGCTTTCCAACGAGCTATCATGAGCTCAATTTGGACTTTGGGAAGTGCCTCAAAATCAGCTCCGAAGTTGTGCTACGCATAGAGATTTTGGGCGCGGCGCATAGAGAATTTTGGCCTATTTTTCACTCAGCAGCTCAGAATTTCGCCTAGTTTTGACCAGTTTCACTTTTTCATGTAACTATTGATCTATTTTGATGTAATTTCATGATCATGATTTAATTTTGGCACATTTTTACTTGTTCTAGAGGATTCATTCACTAAAAGGTGAAATGTGAGTGAATGGATCAGTTTCCTAGCATATAGAGGCAAGTTGTTTCATGGCCTATTTTCTAGTTCCTAGTTTAGATATGGTTGAAACAACTCCAAGAATGATGTGATCAACCCCTAGAGGCATGGGAATGGGTTAGGCTTTTCTATATGATATATTTTCTCAGTCATTTTCAGGGTTGGACATTTGGGATTGCTTGGCACTTCATTGTACGTTTCATCTCTGCACTTTTTGCAAAGGAATAGACCAGGCTTTGCAGCCCTCTTTGGGATCCTTGTGGCTCTATGTTTTGATGGTGTTTTCCTCTATGTATCTGTAAGTTCACTGATGTTTATGTGTACCATTTTCATTCTTCTTTCTTCTTAAACTGAATAAACAAGTTATAAAGGTAGAATTCATTGGTTGCTTTGCTCTGCCTTCATCTTTGTTTAGTTTTTCATGTTTTCATCTGTTTGAGGAGGAATCTTGAGATCCTCTTGCCCTCTTCAGCTCCTCATCGGTCTGATCCATCCATCCACTAAATTTAAAGCATCAAAACTATTGCCTTCCTTGCCCCAATTAGAACTCTGCAAAAACTAGGCCTAAACCCCGCACCCAAAACTGCCTTTCCCTTGATCCAACATAAAACCCCCAAAAAATAAATCAAACTCCTTTATTCATATACCTAGCCTAAAATTAGCTTTTATTTTAGTCATCTCAAGCCCTATTTATTACTTTTCGCTGAGATTGACCCAGAGAGAGCCCTCTCCTGTTCTGGTAGGGCTAGCTACCAGACTGAGCGTGGTTTGATGTTACCCTGAACTCTGCCTTCCTTCATCCTGAGGTAGATTTAGGCAATAACACCCACTGATGCTTTTGAGGGATTTTTTTTTTTGGTCCCAGGAAGTAGAACTATGCAATGCATGCATTAAGTTCCATCCTTATCAGTCACCATGGGAACATATACATTGACTGATCACTTCTTTTTGGTTGACATACCTGACACCAATGTGATATTGGGTGTGCAATGGTTGATTACTTTGGGGAAAGTCACCACTGATTGGGGGACTTTGCATATGAAATGGGTGGATAAAAAGAGTGGAAAAACTCAAATTATTAAAGGCATGCACACATATCCCTCACATACAAATTCCACACAGAAAACATAGATGGATTTGCACAGTGGAAGAAATGATCTAACAGTCCCATTTATTATGCTTATGAGATTGCTTCATGGGACATTATTATTTAGTGGCAAACCACCTGGGAGGCCACCCGATTCAGATTTGGTGAGAGATGTCTCACAACATGATGCTCCAAGTATAGATCTATGAGAGATGAGAGCATTAGAAGGCCATGATACAACGATGAGAATCTTGGGTAGACCCAAGGAGGAGGGAGACATTCTCCCAACATCATCATTACCCACTCTCATTTCAGATTCTGCGTTGTGGGAGGACAAGCATGGGAGGAATAACAACCTTCCAACATATACCTTTGGCATGGGAGATGTCAAGGAGGAGAGCAGACATATGACATATGTTCTTTGTGATAGATCATCAACACTGTCACTATGGAAGATTGATCCATACTGGAAATCCCAACTGTTGGTGGATTATTCCAAGGATCTTTTCACATGAATGATACTTGATGACCAGCTACATGAAGAGGGTTATTCATTCCAAGAAGGATTCATCTATTATCATGGTAGTATCTTCTTATCTAGAGCCTCCAAGCTCAAGGAGAAGTTGCTACAAAGGGCTTATGAAGAGTTCTTTTTCAGCCATACTTATTCCATGAAGGCCTACAACACTATCATGGAGAGATACACTTGGGAAGGCTTTGAAGAGGAACTATATCAAAATTTTTAAATATGCATGAACCATATGGAGTTGGAAGAGAGACATGACTCAATTAAGGAGTTATTACAACCTCCTCTTTCCTCTTTTGGAATGAGAGGGGATTCATCTATGAGCCACTCCATTTGTATGAACAAAATTGTTGGTAAAGAACATGCTCATGTACATAATGTTTCATTTGATTTTTATTTGCATTCCTTTACCATGTATATGCAGGCCATAGGTCCAAGGAGGAGCATTATTCCATATAAACTTCATGGCCAACTTTGGGCCATAAATATTTCTGAACATGGCCACTCCCTTGGAGGGCAAAGTGATATTTTGTATCATTGTGGGTGCACTCCAAAAGCACCAAACATATCTCACACTGTCAGCCATTGTGAGAAGACTTGGGCAAAAATTATGTGGTGGGGAAACTACTTACCACATCATTATCTGATGTAGTCAGGAGATATACTGCACTGGTTCCATATGTGGGACTATGACCCACCTCCTTTTTTACAAATTTCTGTTTGTATGTACTTAATTTTGATCCCATACATTGATGATGTACTTATAATTTTTATGGGAATTTTTGGAGGGAGAATGGAATGAATGTATGTGACGTATGGGAGAGAGATTATCCATGTTCATTATGCTACATGTTTCAGGGAGAACATTGGGCAAACCATGTTTGTTTCATTGGAACTATTGTCTCCATGTGGGATGAATTATTTGCATCTCATGAGAACTTTGGAGGAGCAATTTATGGAGGGATGGATTGGTAGACACTTAGCTTATGAGGGAATCTTATCACATGTTGGTGTCACCAATGATGGAGGAGAAGAGTTTCAGCACTCACCTTGTCAGTTGCTTGAGAAAAAGCAACATCTGGGAAGGGAGGATTGTAATATTCCCAATTAGCCATGAGCTAGTTGGAATATTAAATTTTGTTTTGCTGATTTGTTTTATGAATAAGAGGACAATGGAGGTTCATAATTCTCCTTAATAACGAATAAATCAATGCCAATGTTAAAGAGATAGATCTTGGCAGCTTAATTGAGCACCCTTTGGTGTGAAAAGGGGCTAGAACACCTTGACTGGGTCAACCTTGACCAAATCAACAACGCTGTCATGGAAGAGTGGTCATAAATGAGAGACAACACCGTTTTAGGGAGATGCTTTGCATGGAAGTAGTGCTATTATTGGATGGGGCTTAAGGTTTTAAAGCTCATATCTTATTTAAGGAAGAATATGGCAACCATATTCATCATGTTTATGTATATTGATATTTCTGAATATATGGCCTGTTTAGACATATATCTTTCTCTTGCTGTTTAGTTGAGATTGAGTGCTGTTTAGCATTTGGTGTTCCTGATTGAGAATCCCATCTTTTCTATTGAGAAGCTCTTGGAGGAGTCTTGTACTACATTTACCACTATCAGGCTTAAGGCCAAGCTTCATCTTTCATTTACAACGCAGATCCTATTGAGGGTTTGGTTGTTTTACAAGTTGCATCAGTGGAGACTAGATCTGGGTCATTTCATTGCTCATTTTCAGTGGAGATGGCTTCCTTTCCATTGGGAGGACAGTAAGGAAGGCCCTTGAGAATATTTTCAGATCTTAGCATCAGGACAATTGTTTATTTATCCCTACAACTCAGTTTACTTCTAGATCTGCATTATTTATGTAGGAGGAGTTGCGGGGTGGATTATCACACCATTTGGAGAGATGGTTTTCTAGTGAAAGGGATATGACTTTCATTTAGAGGATCTATTGGAGGAGGCTATTATATTGATCATATCAAATCAGCCACACTTTCCAAATCTGTATTTTGCAGTGGATTTGCAGCCCTAGGGCTTAGATCCCCATCTTGTACATGGTGTTTTGTTGAAAACCCTTACGGGGTTCTTCAAAGGAGGTTGTACATTGCTCAGATTTGTAGTAGATCAATCTTTTGAGGCACATATCAGCCTTAGATCTGATGTATAGTCATTTTATGTAGTTGTGCCTTTAAAACAACGCTGTAACAGTCTTCCAGTCTTATATATAGTAGCAACACCTCATATTGAGGGATTTTGTTCATTGGAGGCTTGATCTTTCTTGTTGTGTATCTTATGGCCCATTATTTATACATATTTTGCTACTGTTATAACATATGAAAGGTCTCCATATTGGCCTCTTGATTTTAAATGATGATTTACACTATTGTTCCAACATTTTGCACTATATTCCTGCTTTTCCCATTTGGGAATATTACACTCATTATTCTCTCTCTCTCACACTCTTAGATACTTGGAGTTTTCTTAGATAATTTCAGCATTGAGCCAAGAAAGAGGAAAGAAAACAAAGGAAGGAAAAGGAAATTAAAGGAAAGTAAATATCAAGCAAGGAAGAGCAGGATCTAGGATCTTCAACATGAATACTTGCAGGTAACATATTGCATGTGTGATTTCCTAGCCGGTTTCCACATGCATGGCTTATGCATGTTGGTGTTTGGTTCTCTTGCTATCTGTGGCATGGTTTTTCCAGGTTTTGATAGTGGTTTTCAACCTTGCATTTCCTTTTTCCAGATAACCATGGTGTGACGAGATTTGATCTCGTTTTTGAGCTTTGGAATTTCTATATGGTTTTCGGAATATGGGGTGGAGGCGGTCTCATGAAATTACAAAATGCCTAAGAATCCCTTGACCAGTTATGGCGGGATACACGGTAAAGCCTGAGGGTGGTGTCTTGATTTAGGTCCTAGTGATCCGATGTGGATTGTGGTAAATCCGTAGAGACAAGGAGATGGAAAATTCCTCTAGGATAGTGATATATTTCGGATGCATTCCAAGCTCGGGTCGATTTTGTGATCTCAACACTAGTTTAGGTGTGATCATGGTATGGTGAGGGTTTAGGTGGTTTAACCTTTGGATTACCTTGGTTATTTTTATATTGGTTTATCCATGAAATACCACATTCATGCTTGGAATATGAAACATGGGCGACTGGCTAAAGAGAGGTTTGGCTCAACATTGTCTATGTTCGGGTGGTACATGGAAGTCCTGGACCTAGTCGGCTATTGCATATGTTTGATAAAAGCTAAGTTCTATTGCGTTTGTACTTATTGATGTGTGGCTTTAATGGGTTTTATCTCAATGTTATTTACATGGTTTTATGTTGGTTATAAGCATGCTTATATGACTGGTTCAAGTCATTGTTATTTCATGTATTCACTTGAAAATGTTAAAATAATGGATGCAAGACCTAATTGATGTCATAATAGTTCAAGGAAGAGGGTGGTGATAATTCTTGTAATGTCTCATAAGAGTTTTCAATCATTCATGCTCTATCTTGTATCCTAGACCTATAGATTGCATTGATGCCAAGTGTTTGAGAGAATCTCTGTCCCAGTTGGGGATGGTCAGGCCTAGTCCTGGAGTCGGTTTTTGGTTCATTAGTATTGTCATCATGTGTTTGATGGATTCTGGAAGCTACAAGAATTTATGGGAAGTGCCCAGGATTATGGGCTTAAAAAGTTCCATAAATCCCGTGGATGCGAGCACAAGTCTGAGAGAAAAATTCCTTGGACACACACAAATGTGTTGTGGGAGCATTCAGAGTATCCTAGACACACTCTTTCCCATATCAAGGGAGCACCCAGGGGTTTCTTGCTTAAAATTCAGTGGGACCGAGGGAAAAGTCAGGTGGATGACTGGGATAGCCTATGGGGGTTATGTAGCAGGTACAAGAGGCATGTGTTATGGTTTTCCACTTCAATTCCATTTCCTTAAAGTCACAAAGGAGGTTTAGTATGCTCATAACTTCCCATCATCTCATTTTTATGCCGATTGGATGGTTACTTGGGTATATGGGAGGGGAGGTGGACGTATCAGGTGGCATCATATCGTGGTTGCGTTTTCCTTGGGTGGTGGTTTGTTATGTTATCTTTGTGTGATATCTGATACCACAGGTGGTATCAAAGCGTGGTTGTGCTCTCCTTGGGTGGTGGTTGGTTATGTTCTCTTTGTGTGATATCTGATACCACAGGTGGTATCAAAGTGTGGTTGCACTCTCCTTGGGAAAATTTTGATTTTGTCAAGATTATTATCGTCATGCATTCATGTTGGTTGCATATGTGTTTATCATACTTGTGTTCTATGTACTTGTTGCATCCACATGGTGTTGGTCATGGTGGCAGTGATGTTTCCATGGGACAAATGATGGTGTTATTGTGGAGCGTGTTGTCATGAGCATATGACTGGTTATACATGTGAGGTGCTTACATGTTGTCAAGTGTGCATTGGTATGGTTGAGGTTGTCATGCAAGAGGTCATTGTTAATTTTTGAAACTAGGGTAAAATTCCACTATGGACAGCTCAGATGATTAACATAATAATTTAATTAGATTCCTCTTTTTGAGAGTATCAAAATCATACTATAGATATCCCCAATCGGTTAAGTTATGAATTATTCAATTATTTTATGGGTCGGCCTAATCGCATGTTGATCTGGTCAAAGCCCCAAGCAATCCCTCACAAAGTTATAAATAAAGGCAACCTCAAGCTCATTTGCACACTTTCTCAAGTGACTGATGAATTACTTCCATATTTTGTTTCTTCTATTCTTATATCTTGGATTGTACATGCACGCCAGGAGGAGCTCGCACAAAGGGTCGGGATCATTGATGTAGTCACGCATCAAATCTGGGTGATCTGAAACAGAGTCACGGGAAGGTAGAGACGAGGTAACGTGTTAGGTCCCTATAATACTAGTGTATCCCCTTATTATTATTGTTAGTATAACCCCCTTACTATTATTGTTGTGCCCATGTAGTCCCCATATTGTTATTATTGTGCCCCATAGAAGCCCACTATTGTTATTGTTGTGTCCTAACATTTTTATTGTTATCTCGACTAGGATTATATTGTGACCCATTGGATTCCTATATATAGAAAGGAGGTTTTTTCATTTGTATCATCCAATAATTGTTCATTTATGTAATGTAAAGGAGGTTGCCTCCCTCGAAGAGACTGATTTCTAAGTTGTTGATCTATCTTTTCTTCTATTTTGTGAGTTGGTTTCATAACATTTGGTATCGGAGCTTTGCATTCTAGGGTTTCGCTGCTGCAAACATGTCATCGTGGATTTTCGCTATAATTTTTTTTTTTACGAAGTTGTAGAAGCTAAAAAAACACGTTTGAGCAGAAATCCCGAGGAGCATTATGTAAAAATTTCTGAACTTGGTTTGCTATATTTTCGGAGATATGATTTGAGGGAGTTAGGGTTTTTTCATGTTCCATAATTTCATCGCAAACAGGTGGCCGAGGTGTTAGCCTCCACAACGTCCTAAGGCTGATGAAAGGATGCCGATGAAGGTAACCTCAAACCAAGCTTTCAGTTTGGTAGCTAGCTCAACCAAAACAGAGAGGGCTCTCTCTATGATATCACAACCAAAGGTTTTGAATGGATGAGGAGTAGATTTTAGGCTATTTAGATCAGATCTATGGCTTTGAAAAATTGATAGTTTTATTGCTGGATTAGGGATGAAAACTAGGTAGCTAGATCAAATATATCAAAGGGTTACAACTGAAAATATATAAAGGAGCAAGGTAGCAATGCTTTGGTGATGGGTTTAGGGTTTTTTCGATGTAGTGTAGGGTTTGAAATAGTGGAGAAGATCTTAATGGGCATGCATCATTAATTCATTAAAACCAAAGGAAATAAACATGAAATGATGTTCCCAAACAAAACAGAGCTTATGAGGAATTATTTTTATCAAACTTTTAGGAAGACCACCGAGGAAAGCAAGGCATGGGAAGAGAATATATATATCATTTATAAAATAATATAACAGAGAAAATACAATATCAAAAACTCATTGCACATGAATTCCTAGATAATAGCTGCAACTGTTCCTTTGAATTTCCGAATAAAAGCTGAAGCACAAGTACAATGGTCTCAAACCTCTGATGTCCAACCATCAAAATGACTAAGAAAGGCATACATATAGACAAAAAACCATTTCCCCTCTCTCAGGGGTCGAATCCTTGAGTGGAGGAACTAATCACATGATCCTCTCATCTAAAACCTAAAGACTAGGGAGGTTAACAAGACTCTCGCCAAGTTAGAAAAACGGATACCTTTGACCAAAAATGACTTTACAAGCATGTATCTACCTCATGTTTACTCTATCCATCATAATTACACATATTTACATCATCAAAACATAAAAAGTGACTAATTACATCAATGGAGGTCGAATCTGGACCAAGTCAACTAAAAAAATTGACATTCAGGAAAAAATGCAGCAAATTCAGGCAAAAGCGCACCATGTCAGGAGAAAACACAACGAAATTGGGAGAAATGTGTTTTGGAGGCCTTCTTGAGGTCCAAATGTTGATCTAAAAGTTGTTGGAGATATCTATTCATGTTGAATACATTATAGATTCCTAAATAACTGAAAATTATTGCTTCTATCCCCTCAAAAATGTATTCTCCCAGAGGTACTCCAAAAATGTAGCGTGCCGTTCAAAAAGAGGGCAGAAAGGTGGTTTTTGAGTGGTTTTTGGGAATTTTGACATGCCAGGTCTTGCTAACAATTTTCTCCCAGGGGTTAGAAGTGATGTAAAACTCATAATCAATCCAAAAAATCTAACGTTTTGTTATTTGATGGCTCCCATAAAAAGCGTAGTGTGAGCCATGCTGCGTTTTTGACCACATAACTGTGTCAAAAATAGTGAAAAATTCCAAAAATTTCAAAAATCTCTAAAAAATTGCTCAAATTTTCACCAAAGCTGCTCCATGAAGAATTGAGATGGAATGCTAAGCTATGAGGGAAGCATCAGATATCAAATCCAACTTTCCCTTCTCCTTTTCCTCCATTAGGGTTTCTTTGATTTTTGCCTCTAATTGCTTGATTTTTTCCTGAGAGACCTGATTTATCTTGTAATAGTGCATGGCCATGTGTCTATGAATGTTATTTTTCTTATTTTCCCTCTTCAGGAGATTTTCCAGATGCCCATTGACCCTATCAAGCCAATATTCCCTATCTTTCTCAATGTATGTTAGTATGAGCTCATCCATTGTCATTTGTGGCTTTGGTGGAAACACCTCTCTTTGTTGCTGAAGTGCTCTTTTTAGGACCCTAGTTCTTGGCCTCTTCCTTATATCCTGCACTTCATGCTCATCTGAATCATCTATATCAACTATTAATTTTCCCTTTACAACCTCATTACTAGCATAAACTTTATGTCTATTCAAAATTAACTGATTTACCTTCAATTGCATATTCTTCTGCTCTAGGAATGAAATCATGAAGTTAGCCTTGGAAAAGCTATCCTTTAGATCTCTGATCTCAACATATTTATCCATGATTAACTACTCTACTGATCTATGCTCCAAGTCTGCACTGTTAGTGTCAAAATGGATAGGGTCCTCATCATGCAAATGTGCCTCATGCTGTGGTGATTATCTCTTTTCTGGGGATAGGATTTGCCCCTTCCATAATGTTTGGAGAAAACAAAAGCCTCCTACCTCTCTGATATTTTTTGGTCACCTCATCCCTGAATGTCTTCTTAATTGACACCTTGCTAGATGAGCCAATCTCCATTTGTTTGGGTGGTGCTAATGGTGAAGCTGATGATGTACCTTGACTTGTAGACTGACTAGCATAAGGAAAAAAGGCATGATACTGAATGAATGTCTCCCAAGTGATGTTCTTCTCTTCAATATGGTGAAAGAAAATGATTTGTTTAAAGGCATGGTAAAAAAGTTTGGCTTGATGATCACTTTCTCTGCACCTTCTCTGCCATTTTGGTCAAGCTCCTGTAGAGGTACTAGGATAGGTTGAGAGGTTTTACCCCTATTAAGTGCATGAGAAACCGGACATGGTACCTGTACAATCTAGAAAATCTGCCTCACATGTAAATTAATTCATAATGACCTTCATTAATGGAGCAAACTTGTCAAGAAGATGACCAAAAGGAAACACTTTCTTTATGGCATCTTTGTAGTGACCTTTGATGAAAGTTTTTTAGTTTTGCACATCCAAATATAAGCTTTTAAACCACTTTTCACCACTGTTTGGTATCCCTATAGCTATAGCTATGGCCTCAATTGAGATTGTGAATCTTACCCCTGTAATCATGACCTTATCTCTCCTAAGGTTAGTGGCAAACAAGCTTGTCAACTTGGCATGGTATTTGACCCTTTGAATTTGCTCACAAAACCTTAAACACCCTACATTATGAAAAATTTGCTTGACAAGTGGGGATGACATCAGATCATGAGTGTTGAGTGGTTCATACCTTGACACTTGTCCTCATTTGTTATAATTTTTCCTTTCTCCCTCCATGTTTGACAGTTTGCAAGGCTAAAACCCTAGTGGAAAAAACAGGGGTAGTGAGTGAGGTGAAGGGATGAAGGGGTTAGGGAAGTGGAATGAGGGTAGGAAAATTTATGGAAGTAGGTAGGGGTTCTAGGGAACTTTAGGAAGTGGAGGGAGGTGAAACAATTTTGGGAATTGGCCTAGGGAGTTTTTACACAGTCCAAGTCCTAGAAACTGCCCAAAACGCAGCGTGGAGCTAGGTTTTGGTTGTTGGGGGCTTAGGAAATGGGAGTAGGGGAGTGATATGGGTTGTGGAAAGTATGTTTGAGTGTGAGGGAGGGTAAAATGAATGTGGGATAGGGAATTGAGCTTGCAAACTTGAAAAATGAGGTCTCATCCACTAAAACGCAACATGGGGACATATGGAGGTTTTTCACCATAAAAACAAGTAAATGAAGCTGATAAGAGGAATGTAGGGTCCTAAAATTACTTGTACATTTCTGATGAAGACTTAAATTACCCTACAGAACCCTTAGAAGCGAGAATTTTTACCTCTGGAGTGAAAGCGTATCGTAGAGGTGAAAACGTAGCGTGCTGCCTGAAAGCACAACATGGAAGCTTGGAATCACTTTCTTGGAGTGTCTTTTGATGCTAGGAATGCTGAGTTTTCCTTTTCTAGTGAGTGAGAGCTCTTTGAAAATAGAATGGATGAGAGAAATGATCTTGATGGTCTTTTATAGCTTGTGAAAGTCCTTTTCTTCATTATGGTGTGGTGGTGGCCCACCATGTGCTTTTCACTTTTTCTTTGAAAACTATGTAGCTTTGGAACAAATAGAACTTATTACATCATAATTGAATAAAATTACATTTGGAACAAACTTTATTGAGAAAATCCCTATCACTACTCCTTCATTTTCTAGATTTATTAATGAAATGACTTATTTTTGTGACATAAACAATAATGACCTAATGGTGACACTGAGATGAATGAGAACCATGGTTACATGACTGAGATGAAGCTGATGAATTTTCAATGATGACTCATCAAAATGAGAGATGGAAATGACCAACACAATTTTTTTTTGAATGGAGTAGAAAAAGGCCTAGACACCACTACCCAGTGACCAAATTTTTATTCGAAGACCTACTGAAACCATAAAAATTTGACTTGACACCCTAAAAAAAGCTTTGAAAGATCCCATTTGATCACTAGTGATTGACATAACTGACTTACACTAACAGTGGCTCCAACTGGGGATGGAAAATCCTTGGAGGTGTCAAGAACACTGTATAACAAGTAGCCTAATCCATTGGACATGGAGTCAAAATCAAAAGACTAAACTCGAAACAGAAAACCAATTGAAAAAATGAACTAACTTTGATTGAAACAAAAACTTACTATACTTAGAAATCAACAGCCAATCGTGGACACTTTATGGCCTTCACTTCGGGCTCCAAGCTTCGATGATTAACTCCTTCACACTTCGGCAGAAAAGTAAAATGATATGTACAATGGTAATGAGAAATTTCATACATATGATCAAAACATGTAGTGCTTTAGAATCGTACCACTGACTGATCCTCCTCCACAATCTTTCCCATTGATTTCCTCCAATAAGTAAGCATGCTTTCCTCTTGAAGCTGAAATCTTGTACGGTCCTTTCCAGAAATTCTCGAACTTACCGTGTTTTCCTTTATCTTCATTTCGAGCATCCCAATGGAGGACCACATCACCAATGTTGAAGTCATCTGCTTTTTTCTTGCAATCATACACTTTCTTGAAGCTTGGAAGTGTTTTGAAACACCTCCTCCATGGTTTGTTGCAAATGGATCATTTGATTTATCCGCCGCTGAACATCATTTGGCTCACCGCCAATTTCCTGCAACATCTTCATGACTCTAACAACGAGAGAAGTAGGAAATACTGTATCAACACCATACACTAATTTAAAAGGAGACATGCCTAGGGACTTATTATTACTTACTCTGTCTGCCCACGAGGCATTGATGAGTTTCTTATGCCAATTTTTCTTGTTTACCTCCAACATCTTCTTGATAATGTTGACCAAGGACTTATTCGAATAATTAGACAAACCATTACCTTGTGGGTATTATGTAGTCAAATGACCCAATGTGATATTTTACTTCTCACAGAATTCCATCACCTTTTTGGATTTGAATTCAGTTGCGTTATCTGTGATGATATTCAACAGAAAACCAAATCTAGACAAGATATTAGATTCCAAAAATTGAATGATAACCAAATCAGTTGCTTGCCTAGTTGGGATTGCCTCAATCCATTTTGTAAAATAATATGTAGCTGTCATAATCCACTTGTGCTGATCAGATGATGAAGGATTGATATCACCTATGAAATCAAGACCCCATTGCTGAAATGGTGCCTAAACTGATATGGGTTGCACAAGAAGCAAGAGAAACTTCCTCTTTCCTTGGAAAATTTGACATTCGTGATAGCTCATCATGGTCTTGTAGACATCACCAAAAAGAGTAGACCAATAGAAACCAAACCTTAAGACTTTGTTCTCTATGGTATTCCAAAATAAATGTCCACCACAATCACCCTTGTGGAAATTACTCATCACTTCCTTCGCTTCACTTTCAATGAGACATTTCAACAAGACACTTCCTGGGTCTTTCCAATACAACACGTTATCTAAAATACAATACTTCGAAGATTTTAATTTCAATGATATACCTCTGCTTTTAGACACACTCGACAATAAATGTTGCAGAACATAAACTATAGCAACATACCAAGGTGATGAAATAAAAATTTGAGATACTCGTGTCATCGAATCATCAACTTCTTCATCTAAAAGTGCAGAAATCATATTTATATCCAGCGCATGTAGATTCGATTCCACCATCAGATTTTCTAAACCCTTCCCCTTGATCAGATTTGTTGGCTTGATCTCCAAATCATACTGAAGCGTAGCTGCAAACCATTTCCCTCACCTCCCTTCTGGATCTGTTTGCATCAACACATATTTTACCGCTGCATTTGGAACATAGGCTAGGATGTGAGAATGTAAACTTTACACCCGAAAGTCCTTCAACACTTTCACTAAGGCCAAAGCTTGCTTCTCAATTATGTTATATCTTAGTGCTGCATATCTTATGGTACGACTGAAAAAGGCAATTGGCCGCTCCATCTTGGAATATTTTTTCTGCGGAAGCGAATGAAAATATTATGAAATCTAAAGTATAATCATGGCTGATCAATGTGGGAGCACATATTAAAGAAAAATTTACTGAATTAAATGACTTATTTTCATGTTTTGACCATATGACCTCATTGTCCTTCTTCAACATATCGGTCATATCTCTAAGGTGTTCAGCCAGATTGGGGATGAATATCCTCAAAAATTTTATCTTTCCTTGGAAAGACATAATATCCTTCTTATTCCGTGGGATATATAGTTGCTGAATTGCTTCAATCCTGGAGGGATCCATTTGAATACCATCTTTTGAAATAATGTGCCTAAGTAATTTACCTTCCGCCATGGCAAATAAACTTTTCTTCAGATTCATTGAGATGCCGAATTTTCTGTATTTATGAAATACTATCCTCAAATGGTGCAAGTGTTCATCATCTGATTGTGAAAAAACTGTAACATCATCAAGATAAACTAAAAGAAACACATACTTCTCATTTGAGAAAGCGATGTCCATATCCCGCTGAAAAGTAGCCCCTACATTCTTGAGCCCAAATGGAATTTTGGCTTACATGAAGGTACCCCATGGTGTGGTGAATGCTGTCTAATATTGGTCATCTTCATGCACCAAGATCTGTTTATATCCTGAATATCTGTCAATAAGTCACATACTTGAAGCTCCAACAACCCTCTGCAAGATGTGATCCATTTTTGGAAAAGGATAATTATCTTTTAACGACACCTTTTTTAGATTTCCGAAATCTATGTAGAGATGAATCTCTCATGTCTTCTTTCTTATTGGCACAATATTAGAAATCCAATTTGAAAATCGAATAGGAACTATGATAACAACCTTGTAAAGTTTATTTACCTCCTTTTCAATCGATGGCAACAACTTGGGATTTATTCTCCTCAACTTCTGGCAGAAAGGATTTTAATCTGGCTTGATTGGGATGGTGTGATGGATGATATCTTTTTTGTACACCTTTAGATATGAAAATTCCAAATAAAACACATAAAAAAATTCCTTCAAGAGAGCTATATATTTACCTTTCAACTCAAGGGACAAGGATCTTGATAGCTTGACCATATTGGGTTTGTCCACTGTACAAATGTTCACATCTTCGACACTTGTTTCTATGGGGACCATCGTTGGATTTTGGCCACATCATCATGATAAAAAAAATCTTCCAAAGGCACTAAAACTCGCTGAATTTTGTTGTCCTTCAACTGCAACACCTAAAATTCAAAAATCTCAATTACAGGATCATCTTCATTGTACACTTCATCAAAGTGTCAGTTAGAAAACTCTTCTTCCATTGGTAGAATGTTATTAATATGTTTTTCATCCCAAAATAATTTCCAATATCTAACATTGTCAGGGACAACCGAGCGATGATTCACATGATATTCAAACTTTTTAGTAGAATGAATGGGAATCTTAAAGTTACTAGCCATTGTGGCAAGTGAATCAGCCATGAAATTTTGACTTCTAGGAATCAAAGGAAATGCATATTCTGGAAAAGTTTCCAAAAAATCAAGAACATCATTACGATAAGCTGTCATCCTAGGATGTTTGGTCAAGTACTCCCATTTTACCTGCTTTATCATCAACTCAGAGTCACCATAGACTGTAACTTTTTTCGCGCCTAGCCTTTTCAAAATCCAGATTTTTTTGACTGATGTATAGGGATACAGATCCAGATTCCGATACCAACTCCATATTTTCACAAAGAATCATCGAAATCCATGGTCCAAAGACCCTCCTCATCGTTGGAAAAATGAAATTCTGCAAGCTGAAATATTTCTTCTTTCTGATTGGCTGTATTAATTTGATATTTACATTTCTCTGATTCAAATGATCCCTTATATGACTCTTCTATATTTTTCTCTGAAGTGCTTTGCTGCAAGTTTTCTAAATTCTGATTTTCGTTTTCTTCCTTGGCTTGAGCAGGCAAATCCCCTTTGCAGACATAGGTGATCCCTCTAGCCCTAGGGTGGGTCTAGCAACAAGGGAACATTCTGGAATTTTGGACTCCTAGCTTATAAATGAAAGACAAACTGAGATAGATACCCTACCTCGGTCCAACGCTTTTTTCATGACTTACAGCAGCAATCCTTCGATCTTTGCCTTCACACTTCACGATTCGTCAGTGATAATGTTCGTGTTCCTGCAAAAATATCAAGCGAACGATGACAACATACGAGAATATACCTTCATTTATAGCTATTTGATTTGTCAAGGAGAATCACACCTTTTCCATATAATTAAACACAAAATTGGAACAAAAAAATAGTCATGTATTAATGATAGAGAAAAGAAGTTTACAACCTTAATGCCAACGTTGCAGGCCTCCTTCGATGGGTTCAGTCGGGTGCGTCTCAAGCATTCGTTTGGGATCGGATTCGATGAGGCAACGAGCCTAAAATATCTCTCAACAATGGATTCCTCTCTGCCTTATTCTACACACCGGATATAGTAATGACTGTTCAACTAGCTGAAATAACGTGAGAAGGAAGTATTTGTAGGAGAGGAGGAGGTGGTTTGGGATCCCTCATAAGGTAGAGGAGAGGTCTATCCCTTTAGGGAGTTGCACAAATATATGAAATAAGAAGCCAAAGGGAGGATTTTAACGTTATCCAGTCGAAAAAACCATGATGACTTCGTGCATGAAGTTGTTAAGCATGGAAACTTCGTTTTTATTTTAAAAAAATTTCCAAAAACAGCTTGGCATAGGTGCCCTTCTGAGACAGAGCGCCAAAGGGCAAGGGGCCCAATGTAAATTCTCCATGGGTGCGAGGCCATAAATGCCTACCAGCGCTGACCCAAAACATGTTTTTGGATGTTTTCTTTAGGAATAATCAACAGAGAAAATGTTCTTGACATACTAAGGGATGCAATGACACTCATGGAAAAGTGTGACAGTACACAAAAGTATCTGAAATGGTCCTCCAATGTTCAGGATGGGGATTGCAGGGATGGTGACAAAATACTATGTAACAGATGCCCCCTAAAGCATGGGGTCCTAGAGAGAGGGAGGGGTGAAATGCTTTATGAGAAAATGCCCAAACCAAAACACCGCTGTTGGAAGAACTGCAAAAACAAGTACAACTGACATCTATGATACATGAATATGTGGTATGGGTGCAACCATCCATAATAGAGTACATCCAATAGTAATATCCAAGGCATGGACGCAACCATCCAGTAAGAAGGATCATCAAATAGACTCAGGTATGGTCGCAACCATCCAAACAGAAGAGTCATACATATAGTCATGATAAACCAAATCATCTTGCAGCTTGGATTTCATCAGACAAAACCCAGGGTCTTACGCTCCATCTCGACCCAGACAAGTACAAATTCAAGCATGCGAATGAGTGAGCTAAAGTCAAACATGCAATAAAATTTCCTGATTACCAGCCAATAATGAAAGTTGTTAACAAACACGAGAGAAACCACAAATAATTACAATGGATCTTAAGGTAAGATGAGTACAATCCACGGAATGTGAATAGTGAGCTGGAGTCAAACACCCATGAAATCACTCGATTGAAGACATGTCATCAAATGCGAAGAATTTGCCATTGAGGCATGCAATCCATAAGGTACCAGAAGGGAGTCTTTGGATCAACTTTCTGGATAATGAGCTGGATTCGACATGAAGTTACTGGTTGAAGGAGGGCCATAACGTTTCCCACATCATTGACACGAGACAGAAGAATAATATGATAGTGAATCAGGAATCAATAAAGGATCAGGGGTTGAAAAATATAGAAGGAACTTCTCTTGAACATATTGGCGACACGGATCTGAAATTTGGCAGTATTTGACATCAAGGGATTGAGGTCATGGTGACGTGGAAAAGAGAAGACGAGAGTTCAAAAAAAAAAACTCAAACCCATGGAGGCAAAATGAAGAATGGGATGTCCCCAACCCGACACGAATTGTAGACAAGTGTCATGTTCAAGAGCGACATTCTGCCGACACAACTGAGAACTGGTTCCATTTTCCCCCACCATTTCTGGCGAGTACCCCAATTATTTTTGGAAACAAGCTTGAACGGGATAGCATATGCTTGTTATATAAGTTTGACCTTTGGACAAATCCATCCTAGTACATTTTACAAGCCCTAGGAAGGAGGAACTCGGTAACGTCATGGTGATGATTTCTAATGTCATTTAGGTTTTAATGAGTCTGAAAAAGGAAGAAATCGACACCCTTTCATGTTTAGAGAGTTTGAAAATAAGTGAAAAAGAAAACTCCAGTAGGTCCCTTTTCGTAGGTAGTCTCACAGATCATAAAAGTTAGAAAACAATATCTAGGAGAACCTCTTAGTCGCGATTGGATAAGGTATTCATTTTTCGTAAATAATCTGTCCCAACCCGAAAAGGGGTAAACGTATACTGGGCCGATGACATTTCACAGCCTTTAACGAGTTCAAAATGACAAGAGTCTTGACAATATTTTCAATTTTCGAGAGTCAGAAAAGAGCTGAAAGATGAATCCAGGGGGTGAATTTTTCGTGTTTTTGTCGAGTCTGAAAAAGTAATAAAATAAAACTCGTCACTTCATCATCATCATGCTTAGTACCTTTCGCTGCATAAGAAATGCACGTAAAACCCATTTTTCGAGATAAAATATTAAAATAATCGAAAAAAAGCTTAAAACATAATCAGGGTTTTGAAAAGGTTATAAAATGAAAGAAATAGTAAAAGCAAATTACTTTTCACCTTTTCACTTATATGTGAGCATTTTACCATTTTTAACTGTGATCTTATGGAGCTGGCAGTAGACAATCCAGGAGACCAATCACAAATTTGTTTTCTTTAGGTAAGAGCTATCATCTTTGCCTGCATTTTGAACTATATTTCATTGCTCGAATTATTAGTTTTTTTTTTAAATTGGGGGAATTTTGTTCAAGATTGGGTGCGGTGGTCGATGTGAGTTCTGGGCATGGAGTCGTGCCAACCCGCCTATAATTCCAAAGGGGAGGCGCCAATCGGCGCTGTTGTTTGCAAAACAGTAGCGCCAAACGACACACTAAATAATGGACAAAAATTCTCCTAAATAGTTTAAACAGTTGAAAAGGAAATTATTTGACTAATGAAAGTCTTAATGATGGTTTTGCACGTAATTTAAAGTCAAAATGGTCATTGAATGGAAGGAGAGAGAGCATGGGGAAGAAGATGAACAAGCCATGGGAAATGTGAGATGCACGGATGCCCTGAGAGACCGTGGGCTCTTGAAATTATTCCTAGCACCGTGTCTACGAGCTCAGTTGGAATTACTACAATATCTGATCACTGTGTGGGACACAGATCGAGAGAAGTTTATGTTTCACGATCAAGAGTTGGAGATAGAAGTCTCCGACATATATTTCATCACTGTATTGTCACAGAGGGGGGAAAAACCAATCATGACAAGTTCTCGGCCCATTGGTGAGAGCATGGGTATGTTAATAGACAGATTTTTCCCAAGAGCAAAGAAAGGATCGAAGAGAGGGAAAATAGATATCCAGACAATACCTGATTTGGCACTAAAAGTAGTGTTTCACATTACAAAATGAGCTGCTAGATCTCAAGGCCCTCACGAAGTTACAAAAAAACAACTTCAACTTGCCGTGGATTGTATGACTCCAACCATTTTCAAATGGGCGGAAGCCGTAGCAATCAACCTAAAGTGCTAGTTAACAAAGTAAAAGAATGACAAGCTAATTTTTTTTGGATATGAGTCCATTTTGATACTGTTCATCCTAGAATGGTTGCCGATATTTCAACGCCAGGAGGTGATAGTTCCTGCACCACCAGCACGAGAGCCATAGATGGTCCGTTGCGCGGTGTTGATGCCTCGATCGGGAGGTGGTCAACATATGTCATGGAAGCCAGAATTATTCGACTGGCTCCGCCGATAACTCATTGTCGTAGAGGACTGGCCATATACCGGCATCGATTTCATGGGTGATATGGGCCTTCCACTCTCATAAGGAGAGGATTGGGATGAAACTTTGGGTAAAAAATCATTTTTTGATTTTGATGAGTATTATGATTTTTTTGTTTATATATGTTATGATATTTATCCATGTAGTGCAAATGTTGGCCTAGAGATACCTGCAGAGATGTCCCCTATAGCATGGAGGGTCGCACACGATTTCAAGGTGCCCCCTCAAGGTGAGGGAAGCGAGGAAGAGGAGATCTCACGCAACTTGGAGGGACTCACAAGTGGGATCCTATATTACGTGAGATTCGAGGATGTTCCTCGTGCATATCAAAGGCATACTGTAGGGCTGTCTAACCACATCCACCATTTACTGAGGCGGCTTGTGCGTTCAGTGACATGCTATCATGAGAATCATGCTGATTAGACGCTTAGGCTTTATTTCTGCATATTTTTTGAGAGACATGATGTCTTGAGATGTAACCAAAACACACATATTTTTGAACTTATGATGCACGTGGATGAAAAAAATCGATATATATATATATTCTTATTTTACTGTCTAAATCTTATTATGTGATGATGATGCTTTTACAAATTACACAAATGTCTATCTAATACAATATTGGCTACTGCATCAGTTAACACATTCATTCTCCTAGGAATATGCTGATATGTGATATAATCAAAATTCCTTTCTAATAAATGAACACACAAATACAATCTTAAGATTTGAGGATTTCTAACAGATTAATGCCCATTAAGTTGAAGAACAAGAAGCTGAGAGTCTAGGTTAAAAATTAATGCATGAATGTCGAGAGAAATGGCCTCGGTTAAGAGTTTAATGACGAAATTGTATTCAACAACATTGTTTGTTGTTCGTCCTAGACAAATACCTTGAAGGTATATCAAATCACTATTAGGATTATAAATCACCTAGGCTGCAGAAGACAGATTCCAGGTACTGCAGGAGGCACCATCCGCGAAACCAACATAAGGAGTGACCTACATATGCACAGTAAGCAACGACATAATAAGCAGGAAAAAACTGCTCGCAAAACACACCAAGCCAAAAAATGTACAAAATGAAAAACATACTTAATGTACAAAACGACATGCATGAAAACTCATGCATGGTATTTTTTGAGGTACAACCCATTTCTGGGCTGATTCAAAGTATAGCCTTCATAATCAATTAGCTCATAGGCCTCGTTCTGCAAAACACGCTTAAGGATATAGTGCCTATGCCACATGGGTTCAAATTTACCTGCCCCCAACTTATCATCAGCTTGGTCATACAAGAGGACTAGGTCTCCTTCTACATAGGTAGGAGGGGAAACTGTCTGATCAAAATGAGCTTTGACCCAATTTTTCTGTGCTTCTATGACCAGAGCAGGAAAGTGGCAAGTTTCATCAAGCCTCTCCAAATATAGAAGACTCTCTTCCTCCAGCGAGGTATTAGGTAGTAATTCAATAGATATCTTGAGAGAAGGGATTTTGAATTCATTTGGAAGGGTAGCTTCCAGACCATAAACAAGATAGAATGGAGTGAATCCGGTTGCATTATTCACTGAGGTTCGGTAAGCCCAGAGAGCTGAAAAGAACATGAGATTCTAGTTGGACTTGTGCATCCCAATTGTACGCTGAAGCATAGTGAATAGAATATTGTTCACGGCTTCAACCTGGCCATTGGCTTGAGGGTAGTACGACGTTGAGATGTCGTGACGCAGACCCAACCTAGAAGTCAACTCAAACATCATGTAAGGGCGAAAATGAGAGCCATGATCAATGACAATGGCTTGAGGGACATTAAACCTGGTAATCACGTGATTGAACAGAAATTGTGCAACCGTCTTACCGTTGGTGGTGAGTGTAGGCATTGCTTCGGCCCATTTAGTGAAGTATTCCATGACTAATATAAGCATGCCCCCCAGCCGAGTGAGGGTTACACATCATAAAATCGATGCCCCACTTTGCAAAGGGACCAACGGTAATGACACGATGGAGGCGTGTGGGTGGTGCACGCATCTTGCATTGGTAAATCTGGAAATCGTGACATTTACAGACAGTGAAAATGCAGTCTTTAAAAATGGTAGGCCAAAAATATCTAGCACAGTGGATTTTTTATGTAGTAGCATATCCATACATGTGACCACCACATGCAGCAGAATGGAAGTCATTGAGGAATTTTTCAGCTTCCTCAAGGGTTAAACACTGGTGGAGAATAGAATCAGCTCCGATGCGATATAAAGTATCTCCGACTACGCGATAAGGTTGTGGATGATGACGGATGCGTCGACGAGCATCCTTCGTCAACTCATACTGAAAGGTGGAAGTCTGGAGATAGACGATGATATCACCATACCATGGATCGAGGGTGATAATTAGAAAAAGAGTGTCGTCTAGAATGCGTTCCTCAGAACCAGAGGGTGTAGAGTTAGAAGATAAAGAGCAGATCAAATCATCAAAAACCAATGATTTCTTCGACTTGGTGGTAGTGAACTCCAAATCGAACTCTTGGAGGATAACTATCCACTTTGAGTATTCCCCCCCCAGCAATTGTCGAGTCAATATATAGGTCATGGGTTTGTAATCATAAATCACGGTTACTGTGCGAAGTAGAATATATTGGAGAAAACGTTGGATGGATTGAACAACAACCAATGCCAATTTCTTGACATGTGCATAACATGTTTCAGTATTTTGAATATTGCGGCTCTAATAGTAAATGACGTGCTCATCACCATCATCTTTGTTCTGTACCAGAACCATGGAAATAGTGATAAATGTAGAAGCCAAGTAGAGGGAATAGTCGTGATGATAATTGGGAGGACGCAACAAAGGAGCATTGATAAGCAATGTCTTTAGTGCATCAAAATATTTTTGGGCAATCTCATCCCAGAGGAACGGGACACCTTGCTTAAGCAATTGCGTGAATCCTTTGGCTACTTCAGCATAGTTCAGTATAAAGCGGCGCAGGAAATTAGCTTTCCCTTGCAGACTCTGCAATTGATGTAAAGAGGAAGGGGAGGGGAGATTAAAAATAGCTTCAACCTTAATAGGGTTGAGACAAATTCTGTTTTTAGAAATGATAAACCCAAGGAGTCTACCGGAATCCATGCAAAAGACACATTTATGCAGATTAAGCCGAATGTTGTAGCATCTGTAGCGAAGAAATATTTGACGGAGGTGATGTGGGTGGTCCTTACGCTTAGCAGAATGAGTCGGAAGGTCATCCAGGTATTGTTGAACAATGTGCTTAATATCATGGAAAGCATACAACATTTCTCTTTGAAATGTGGCCCCAAAATTCTTAAGACCAAAAGGGAGCTTCTTTTATGCGAAGTTTCCCCAAGGATAGATGAAGGCAGTCTAATGTTGATCGGCCGGAATAATATTGATCTATTTGTAACCAAAAAACCCATCCATAAGGGAAAATATCTCACTCCCAGCACAATCATCGATGATTTGGTCGATGAAAGGAGTGGGATATTTATCCTTAGGACAAGCGTAGGTGATATCACGTTAATCTATAGAGACGCAAATAATACCCTACTTTTTATCCATAGGTATGATGTTAGAAACCGATTCTGTCAAGGGGATCGGATAAATGAATCCAACTTTGAGAAGTTTTTGAACTTATCTCTTGATGGCGGCTGGCTTTCTAGGGTGCACGGGACGAAGACGTTGGTGAACAAGCTTCGCGTCAGGATAAGTAGGGATCTCGTGCACGACTATACTTGGATCAACGATGGACATTTCTTCGTAAGACCAAGTGAAAATGTCTCGAAACTCATGGAATAGACTAGTATAGACCTCGATCTCATCAAGAGAATAGTTCACCCCGATGTGGATGTTCTTGACAACCCCCTATTTAACAGGGATGTCAATATGCATCATTTGTGTAATTTTTCCCATATTACCTTCCGCAAAAACTTCATGTGTCAAGATGGGCATCTGAAGTGGATGGGAAGGAGTTTGGGAAGTAGACTTCTCAAGAAAAGTAGACATGGCCCCGAGGCTAGGAAAAAAAGAGGAACGATGATGGCTATCATCCCAAGGAGGATCCTCGAGAGACATGTTTTCCACAATGGCCTCATCAGTGGAAAATATCTCATTTAAGGGATTGGGAGAATATAAAGAGCCGAGCCTAGGGGATTGAGAATAGGTGTCAAGAGACACACTCAAAGGAGTATGATCGGAGGGAGGAGGGTTAAAATCTGAGATAACTTCACAATAATGAATTTATATTGGGCTTAATGACATCACATCACTAAATGAATCAACCTGCTTGGGCGAAGGGATGAGCCATGGATCAGAAGATGTGGATATCATGTTGACCTGAGGAGTGTTGGGCGGAGGAAGAGAAAAAAGACCCATAAGGGCATGATCTTTGAAAATTCCTCGCCCTAAGCTCTCATAAGGCATAGAAATATGATCTACATATGGAACGCTACTCTCGGAAGATGTGTAAGTGAAAAAGGAAAATTGAACGACAGTGATGATATTTCCTTCGTGCGAAAATCGAAGAACATGAAAGATAGTGGATGGGACACATAACATGGCGTGAGTCCAACTGCAACCAAGGAGAAGATTATAACTGAGTTTGGTGTCAACGAATTCAACCTCGACATTAACCATTTTCCCTTCCAATGTGATAGGTAAACTGGCGAGAGTACCAAGTGGGTGAGATTCCCTTCCGTTGAAAGCTTATAAAGCGTTTAGAGATTGATTGAGGGTTGGAGAACCAATGGATTTCCAACATGAAAAAGACATGATGCAAATATATGCACCCTCATCCACGACCACTCGATGGATATTCTTTCCATTAATACCAAATTGGATAATCAGTGGAAGTTGGTGAGGGAGACGAGGAACGAAATTCTCTAAATTGAAAGTGATAACGCTAGAATCGGCGGGGTCAACCCCTCTAATAGTGGATATAAAAGCCTTCTGTTGTGACGGACAAATCTGAAGTAATTCCATTGCAGACATAGTGGATGGCGCCTGAGCCAATTCCTCAACAATACTGTAATTTTGAGCGGCAAAAGCATTTGGGTTATAGGAAGACTTTCGGAGTACGCCTTTAGAAGGTGGCCATACAACAGGCTCAGGACTGGGCCTTTCAATGTGAAGAGGGCCAGCAGCAGGAAGGGAAGGAGGACCATCAACGATCTCTTTCCTTGTTTTTTGACGCAGTTCAAAATAATTTTTTGATCGGGTAGAAATAGATATGGGTTTAGCACCATTCATCATGAAAACCTGACAGCCAAATGGGGCAGAGGACTGAGGTTGCTCCACCAACTGAGTTTTCTGTGATGGGAATGGTTCCTTAAGAAAAACTAGAGTGCCTTGAGTGCCTTTGAGCAATCGAATCACCTCGGCCCGTCGTGGACAGTCCTTGGTGTAATGCTCATCTTCACAAATAAAACAAGGGTACTTCGGTTTATGTTTCGAACCATCATCAACATTGTGCTTCAGAGAATCCTGTTTCGGGGTATCGACTTTGGCCTTACCTTTATCCTTTTTTTTCCATTGAAATATTTATCTGCCAGAGTGGACTGGACGACATTCACTTCCGCGGTCTTACCAGGATTCAGAGGTGGCCGAGAAGCAACATCAGTGCAAGAATTAGATTTTTGCATTGCAGGATTTGGAGAAGACTTACGAGAAGTCTGAGACATAGAACCAATGATATCATTGACAGATGGCATCACTGGTGCTTTGGTAGTTCCATGTCGCGGGGCATGAGGCAAGAGTTCATACATCATGCTGGATTGAGAGTACATGAGATCGATGTAATGGGCATGAGTGATGGATTGTTCCTCAGTAACACATTCCCCCATAGCGATGTCTTTAGCAATCGAACCGATAAAAGAGGTAGTGAACCAATCAGTCAGAAGTTGATTAGGAATCTCAAACTTGATCAAACAATGACGCCACCTCCATTCATGAATATGGTTAGAGATATGAGTAGCGTGATCCTATTTCAAGGACGTGAGGAGGTGCGCCCCAGCTTCATAACGAACTGGTAATTGAAAGTGCGTGAGAAATGCCATGGTAAGAGAGTTGAAATTTTGAAAGATGCCGTGAGAGAGTTCAATGTACCACTTTGTAGCGGCACCAGTGAGAGTCCTTTGTAAAAGATTTAGTCGAATTGAATCGTCAACCCATGAGTTACAGGAGCACCAAATATGGTATGTCATAACATGCGCTTGGGGATCTTCTTTGGACTTGCCTTCTAATTTGGGACAATCACCATGGATTTTAGTCAAAACTGGGGGCCAATATGGATTATGAAGGATAGGATCATTTGTAAACTTTGACACATCAGGAAGTTCCAGCATATCAATAAAGGGAAACGATGGATTGAAAGGCATTGCAGGCCTTTGATAAAGACCAGTATTGGGATTCCAACCAGGTTGGGAAAAATTCTAACCCCATATATTCTGTCTCGGAGGATTTTGTCCATAGGGGTTATAATTCTGATAATTCTTCCCATACACTGGTTGAGGACCAGGATATTGATTATGAGCGAACCACTGAGGTCCTATCTAAGCAACATATTGATTTTGTTGCAGAATGTAAGTAGTGCCTTGGGGCAGACCTTGTACCATCAAATATTGACCTTGAGGAATAAAAGGTGGACTCTGAGGCTGCATGGGCTGCCCCTGGGGTGAAGTTTGGCCCAGATGCTGCGGTTTAACATGTTTTCCCTGGGGTGCAGGTTGGCCTGGATGTTGGGGTTGGAAAAGCTATCTCTGGGGTATAGGTTGGCCTAGATGTTGAGAGCCACCAGGCTGTCCCTGAGGCATAGGTTGACCTGATGGTTGAGATAAGCCAGGTTTCCCCTAAAGACCAAGTTGGCTCAACTGAGATGAGTCAGGTTGCCCCTGAAAACCAGGTTGGCTCGGCTGAATAGTAGAGGGTTTACCTTGTTGTACAAAAATTGGGCCTTGCTGAACATAAGGCTGGTTCTTTTGCACAAAAGGTTGTCCCTGAGATGGATAGGTTTTCCCCTGGGGAACATAAGACGCTCCCTGTTGAACATGAGATTGACCAACAAAACCATAGGGTTGTCCCTGTTGGACCAAAGGTTGTCCCTGAAAGGGTTGTCCTTGTGGACCATAGGGTTTTCCTTGTAAGTATGTGAATTGGTTGGGGTAAATCGAGATTTGAGGTGTTTGAACATATAATGGACCTTTTGGAATGGGCCCATGGTAATAGATGTGAGTTCCATGCTCATCATAGTAGTATGGGCGATCAATGGGAGCTTGAACATGCTGTGAACCTTGGGGGAAGTAATTCTGTTGCTAAATAGCCATCATTAATTGATTGTACGTCAAACCTGCAGGAATCAAATTAGAGGAGATAGGTGTACTATAAGTAGGTTGATGGAATCCCGATACGTGAGGCTGTGATCCACTCATGGCAGGTCCAACAGGTATCGCTGAAGTAACAAGAGTCTTCCCACGAACAACAGAAGATGGCGGTAATGATAGAATCACACTAAAAAATGGTGTAGATGAAGCCACACAAATAGTGGGCTGGGTTGGGATAGATGTAACAACCGTTGATGCGATATGAGTCGAAGGAGATGGACCTGATACGAATGAACCTTTGGAAGGAGCTGATGTACCAGACCATATCGAATTCTGATAAAATGATGCAGCACCAGAAATGATCTGACTCAACGAACGATAACCAGCTGGGAGAGTGGAAGGCTGCGAGGAAGGTTGACCCGAGACATAAGGAAAATTCTCCGAAGGGAGCTGATATTATCCCGTAGAAAAATATGTCTCTTCACTATTAATAGGGATCGTGGCATCTGTGTCAGATGAAGACATGATATCAGTGAAAAGGCGATGAGTAGTGGCAAGTAAAGCATGTGTTAATGACGAGGCAAGTGGTTCCGAGGCAAGCGTATCCGAGGGTAAAGGAGGATATTATTCTTCCCTGAAATGAGCCCAAACATCCAGAAGTTTCCAATTGATATCAAATGGTTCCTCAAGAGGAGATTGAGTGGCAAGTGTTTGAATACTCGGAATAATAGAACGCCAGTAACCTAAAGTCGTAGCAAACTGAGATGTCTCTGAAGAAAATTCAGGAGAAGGATCTTCACTACGAGGTAATGAAGGGGACGACGAAATTGGTGGTTCCGTCACTGTGAATTTGTCTAAAAAAAAGGAGAGAAAAGAGACGACCAATTTGAGGATTCAAGAACAATCAGTAAGGAATTAATTACAAGTCAAGAAAATAAATTTAATGGGTGTGTGATCATAGGTAAACAATTTTATGACACTGAAACAAAACTCTTCCTTTTCATATTTTAAGAGTCGAGAAAAGGGAAAAATATGACTCTAGTTGTTGGAATCACGATTGCCGTTAGACCAAAACCTGCAGGCATTAGTCTCTACTACAATCGCCAGAGTTAGGATCCATGAAAGGCAGTTAGTCCATGTTGCGAAACACAAGGGGAGCGTTGAACCCAATTTCCAACAATCTCCCCCCCAACGCGAGCCGGGTGAGTTTCAAACTCGAGACCTGTCACTTTGATACCACTTGTTGGAATCACGATTACCGTTAGACCAAAACCCGCAGGCGTTAGTCTTCACTACAATCGCCAGAGTTAGGATCCACGAGATGTGGTTAGTCCATGTCACGAAACAGATGGGGAGAGTTGAACCCAATGTCCAACACTAGTCACTTTCAGGTTGGACGAGCTTGAAAGGAAAAGTGATCGACGATCTTTTCAAATTTTAGAGACTCACGGAAAGATCAAAATGACTACTCAGGAAATATAAGAAAGAGGGTGTACCAAGATCCCATGAACTGCAATATACACCTTGGTGATCAAATGAAAGAGAAATTACCAAGGACTTAATGTATGTGTAGGCAGTCTCCCCAAATGCTGTGTTTGGTGTATCACAATTACTAGGCGACAAACTTGGCTTCCTATGGATAAAGGATTGCAACCTATGAGGGTCTCCCTTAATATACTCAACGGTACGAGGAGCACAAGTCCATGCTAATGCCAGATGGAAAACGACAATTACTAGGTTTAACGACGCTGGAACACGTCACTAGCCTAGACCTCTAAATGTGAGCATTAAGTTTCAATGCTTCCTTAGGTTGATTGAGTTCATTTTAAAGTTTTTCTTGAAATTATATTTCAGTTTCAAGGCCTTACTGAATGTAATCTTGAATCTCTAGTGCACAAATACATGAGAAATAATATCATTCCAATTCGATGAACAACTGGCTAAGAGAGGGATAGAAGCTCACAATGAAGAATCAATCAATCAAATGCAAGAATAACTTTTCCTAATGCTCCTAACACAACCAAAGTAGAAAACGAAAAAATTTATTTATTTTTTCACTTTTTAAATGAGAAAGCTACTAATGCAAAATAACGCTTTTCATTTTCAAATAGAGAGAAATAATGCAAATTTCGTTCTTTTAGATGAATGAGAATCAATGATGCACTATTACACTAAAAGGACAAAATGAATACTAGTTTTGAGCAACTCGAATGAAATGATCATAATCAAAGAGACCAATCCAATATGAATGTAAAACACACTCAAAACATACATGCATTCCTTCAAGTAAAAGAGGACTTTTAAATCGACTTAGTGAGAAAATGTGATCTATGCTCAGGGTGATAGATGGAAGGTCAAACATACACCAAGATGACAGTTTAATGACCCAACAACACATAGAATCAAAATAAGAGACCAAATGATCAGTCCACAAGCTGAAAAGAAAAGAGACCAGACTAACTCATACACAACTCAGAAACGCAGTGAAGAGGTGGCCGAAAAAGCAACGGAAGACACCTAGAAACCCTAGGATGACAAGCCACAGTGATCAAATGAGATACGATCCTTTGAAGTAAATGATATAGGGAAGTAAAAAACAATCCAAGTCGACAAATCCAGGAGGGAAAAACCAATCCAGAGACAAGATGCATTGGAAAAACTCAAGGGGGAGGCCCAAATCCAAACCTACAGGATTCGGTGTGACTGTTCAGCTATAATCCACGCTGAACAGGGGAAATCACACTTGTAAAATAGACAACCTGTGCCAATCGGCACGACTATTAAGGAAAAAATAGCATTGAGCTAGAAAACTAAGGAAAGGAGAAAAAAAATCTGATGAAAATCCATGCTTAACACTCTGAGAATAAGTATGATGGATGGAAACAGTCAAATAATCAAAACAAAGCAGAAAAGCGGAAATACGACCAAAGTCAAAAAGACAAGAAAAATGCTAAACGAATCAACGAGAGATGACAGACACACCGTTCCTCAGTATGGTCACCAACTTGTTGAGCAGGAAAATTCCCTCTATGGACAGAGGCGATACCTCTATCCCTAGGGTGGGTCTAGCAACAAGGGAACATTCTGGACTTTCAGACTCCTAGCCTATAAAAGAAGACGAACTGGTATAGATACCCTACCTCCATCCAACGATTTTGTCGTGATTTGCAACAATGATCCTCCAATATTTTCCTTCACACGTCACGGTCCGTAAGTGATAATGTTCATGTTCCTGCACAAAGATCAAGTGAACGATGACAACATACGAGAATATACCTTCATTTATAGCTATTTGATTGGTCAAGGAGAATCAAACATTTTTCATATAATTAAACACAAAATTGGAACCAAAAATCCAGTCATGTATTAATGATAGATAAAAGAAGTTTACAACCTTAACTAATTGATGTTGCAGGCCTCCTTCAACGGGTTCAGTCAAGCGCGTCTCAAGAATTCATTCGGGATCAGATTCGATGAGGCAACGGGCCTAAAATCTCTCTCAACAATGGATTCCTCTCTGCCTTATTCTACACACCAGCTATAGTAATGACTGTTCATCTAGCTGAAACAATGTGAGAAGGAAGTATTTATAGGAGAGGAGGAGGTGGTTTGGGATCCCTCATAAGGTGGAGGAGAGGACTATCCCTTTGGGGAGTTGCACAAATCTAGGAAACAAGAAGCCAAAGGGAGGATTTCGACATTATTTAGTTGAAAAAACTATGATGAATCTGCTCACGAAGTTGTTAAGCATGGAAACTTCATTTCTATTTTTAAAAAAAATTCCAAAAACAGGTTGGCGTGGGTGCCTTTCTGAGATAGAGCGCCAAAGGGCGCGGGGCCCAATGTTAATTTCTCCATGGGCGCGAGGCCAAAATAACATGTTTTTGGATGTTTTCTTGATGAATAATCAACAGAGAAAATGTTCTTTACATACCAAGGGATGCAATGACACTCATGGAAAAGTATGATAGTACACAAAAGTCACTGAAATGGTCCCCCAATGTTCGGGATGGGGATTACAGGGACAGTGAAAAAATAATGTGTAACAGATAAGCTGCCATCCTAGGATGTTTGGACAAGTACTCCCATTTTACCTACTTTATCACCAACTCGGAGTCACCATAGACTGTAATTATTTTCGCACCTAGCCTTTTCAAAATCCAGAGATCGGTGATCAAGGCCTCATAATCTACTTCATTGTTAGAGAAATCAAAGTCTAGATTGTAAGAACATAATATTACATTCCTTGGGACTTTTTCTGACTGATTTATAGGGCTACGGATCCAGTTTCTGATGCCAACTCCATATTTTCACAAAGCACCATCAAAATCCATGGTCCAAAGACCCTCCTCATCGTCGAGAAACTGAAATTCTATGGGCTGAACTCTTTCTTCTTTTTGATCGGTTGTCTCAATCTGATCTTTACCTTTCTCTGATTCAAATGATCCCTGCTATGACTCTTCTGTAGTTTGCTCTAAAGTTATTTGCTGCAAGTTTTCTAAATTCTGATTTTCGTTTTCTTCTTTCAAGACTGCTTGTACACTATTTTTTAATTCTGAAATTTCTTCACCTTCTACAAGCTGAATATCTAAATCATTAGTACCACTATCATTATACAATATACATTATTCTAAATTAGTGTGTATAGAGTGCATCAGGTGATTCTTAAGCTTATCCTTATTATTGATCATGTACTTCATTTTCACCTCTCGGTATAGCTTCCTAAGCTCACCAAATACCATAATTGTTGCATATGAAAAATCAAGCTGTAAAGTTCCTCTCAATTTTGCTCCCCAAGAATGTGAAAGCAGCATGCCATACCTAGGAGGTATGTCAGCAACTACAACATCCATCAACGCATTTTTAGAAGAATTTGATTCAAGGAGCAAATAAGTCTTTGATAAGACCGAGGCATCAGACTCTACCAGAATCAAAGGAATAGAGGTCATGATACGGCCAAGTTATGTCTAGCCCCAATTTATCCATGATATCCTTCAGAATTAAATTACGTGAAGCCCCGGAATCCAACATGGAATTATGGAGAATATAATCATGGACTCTAAAACTAAAATAAAAGGGAAGGACTTCACTATCTTTAAGGTTTCCATCTATGGCTGGAACAAAAAGAAGTTTGGGATGGTTATCACTGACATTGACCATGTCTGACATGTGGTCTACTTTCAACATATTGAAAATCTGAGATTTATATCTATCATTATTAACAAGTTCAGTGAGAGGAATAGACACCTTTAACTTAGAAATTTCACGCTCTAAGCTAAAAAAGTTGGATTGCTTTTCTACATATATCATGATGTTATCCCGCTTTTGAGGCTACTCTTTTGATGGAATTTCTTTCCTTCACACTTCTTTATCCTTCTTCGATGTACTTGTAGATGCCTCACCGTTCTTGCTCTGATTTATGGCTGGAGGCTCCTTCTCCTTGTTTTGACTAGCTTGAGGAGTTTTTTTGGGTTGAGTATCTTTTCGCTGAGTTGTCCTATTTTGAGTAGGAGTGATAGGAACATCTTGGTTTCTCAATGTGTATTGCCTCTGATGTGAATTGAGAGCATTTAGATACCCCCTTTGATAGTCATCGGAATGGACTGCCAAACCATCATAATTTGCAAGCACAAGTTCATGATAATTTGGCACATAAGTTTCTTCGATATACTCATCATCCTCTGTAAGATAAATAGGTCCATGATCTTTGAGAAGATTCTCTTCAATAATATCATCATCTTCTTCCAGTGCTTGAGCATAGTTCTACTGTAATGGAGTCCATAATTTTTGTTGAGATTGATGATCTGGAGCTCTCTGTTCTCTCTGTGTTATTCTAAATTGTGGTTGCTACTGTTGTCCTCAAAAGTTAGGATTCTGAGCTTGATTATCTTGCTGCCTTTCTGAAATTGAAATTATATCTACCATGTTCTATACAGTTCTTATCAAATTGTCCACCTTTGCTTCAGATGAACTTGATGGATCTTCTTTTATTGCGACTCTCTTTTCCAATTTACTCTTTGACTTCTTGATCAGAATATTAGCTTCAACGCTGACTGCATTTTTCTGCATCTCCTCCAATGAGGTAGGATTCCTTTCTCTAAGCTGATATGCCATGTCTGAATCAAAGGCATATGGATAGTGCAACAAGGAAAAATTAGGTGTAGATTTGATATTGATGGGAATGGAGTTGTATACCTTGTTGAAGTGGGTGGTATAGTCTTGGACCGAGTCATTAGGCTGTCTCTTCATTGAATTATACTCGACCAAAATCTGAAGTGGAATTTTATTTTCCTCCACTTGGCAAGGAAAATATCTCTCAAATGCTACGAATTCTGCACTGAACCAGCTGCCAAAGCTCTGAACCATTTCTTTACTTCTCCTAAGTAAATATGAGCAATGATTCTCATCTTGGAATCATCGTTGTCTACATATTCTAAATCAATGAAATCTGTAATCTTATCAATGTTCTACCTCATTGTAACATAAGTGGTTCCATCAAAGAGAGGAAGTCTTTGTCCATAATTCTGTGGTAAGTCAGTGGGCTGACCCGACAAAACCAATGGAGAAAATATAGCCATGATTGTTATACAAGGTAAGCTTGCATGTACAATAGGAAGTGCTGGTATTGAAGGTGTTTGTGTAGGAGGAAGAATAGATGATGTAGAAGCAATTATATGGATGGGTGAAACTGAAAGAGGATCAACGGACAAAATCTCCTGCTGATATTGTATGAAATCCTTCTTGGAAGTATATTGGAGATGGTTTTTTAATTTTTGAATTTTATCGAACCCACTCCAAAACGTCCTATCAAAATCTGACTTTGAATTGCATTCTATGGACGATATACTATTTTCAAGCTTTAGAGAATAAAATACAACTTCAGATAGTGATGTTACTTCAGACAAACTTAAGGGATCAAATAAAATTTCAGATAAGGATGTTTCTGATTTGGATCTAAATAGAGATAATTCAAATTTCAGATCAAAAGGACTATCTTCAAGAGAAAACAATTCGGTAGGAAAAGATGTAGACCTTACCAAAGTAGATGAAATCGATTGAATATTTGAATGTTGAGGTCTTTGTTTTCTATTGAGTCTCTCTAGGTATTCAACAGGAGAAGCTCAATGTATATCAGGGTTTTATTGTGTGAGCCTTTTTGGAGCCAATGTATTATTTCTTCTGCACTTTGGCTCTTTGCAACTTGAATCAACCTTCACGAAATCTAGGGCATATCACCCACATACCTAGAATTCGATGAAAAATTATGGTACACTTAAAGAAGTGTAGAAATTACATAAATTATGTGTTATATGTCCAAGATTCTCCTGATATCACACTATTTTAGCTTCATGCAAAATACATAATCTATTCCACCATTTATCATTTGTAGAAATTAAATCAAGATTGCAATGCACACATGAAACATTAAAAATTCACACACATTAACACAGTTGTTTAACGGGAAAGCCTGAAGCTGAAAACACCAACTATCTGTATATAATATATGTCATAGATATCATGTAAAAATCCTCATACAAAGCTGATCATATCAATCTCTCAGTACAATACAATCGCTACACACTAATCAAGCCCGATCTTGCAAATCCATGCACTAATCTTTGCCAGATGCTAGCCTGCCTCTACTGCACAATCCCTACTGAAGAATGGCTCTGAATGAGTTTGAATTACTCCAGGATTGATTGTGCAATTCTCATTGGCATCTCCACTAAGTGTTGGATGCAATCAATGCATCACTATAGTCACAACTGATAGTCACACTTGCTCTTTCACCTATCTCTCCACTGGTCTCCACTGAAACTTCCATGCACTGTAGTTAACTAATGTATTCTTCAGTTGATTAATGAGTTATTATTTAGTGAATTAATTAACTAATTAATTCACTCCGCTCTCACTAGTGTATCCTTTCAGTTAGACTAGATACAACTAGCTCAGCCCTTGTAATTGAGTTAAGCAATACATCACTACTCCACCAACTACTTCTTAACTCCACCAAACTCTGTCACATGAGTTCTAACTGAAGTCCTCGTGCATTAGCTCCAGTAAACCCTCAGGAATAGCGTAATTCCTTCTGTCAGCTGCTGTACCACATCTGTGCACTTAACTGAAGTGCTCCAAGAGAATAAGATAATGTTTAGAGTCCAAATATTATTAGAGCTAATAATATTCGACACATCTATTTTTAGACTGGCAATCTAAAAATAGATTCCGCCTAATATGTCTAAAAATAGAAGTCCATCTATTTTTCCAACTTGACCAACCATCCACAAATAGCATTCTGCAACTCATAGAATATGATCGACATGTCTAAAAATATACATAGTCTAAAAATAGACTTTGCGCCAAAAATAGCCTGCGGGCCCACTTAGTGAAGGCGACTCTTTTCACTAAGCTCATCATCTTGTTGAATCTCAACACTCCCTCTCAATAAGATAGGGATTATCTACCACCCCGATCCTGTCTCTATGGTATTCGAATTTGCTCCTGGTGAGTGCCTTCGTCAGAATATCTGCATCCTGATCCTCTGTAGGAATGTAAGAAAGCAACATGATCTTCCGCTGCATACAATCTCTGATATGATGGTACCAGATGTCAATATGTTTAGATCTATCATGAAATATTGGATTAACCAAGATTTTAATGCAACTCTGATTATCACAATATATCACGGTAGGATCTAGTGAGGGCGAACAAACGACAGGATGTTCTCATCCATATAACCTGCGCCTTCACATCCAAACTTGCTGCCATGTACTCGGCCTCCCCGCTAAATTGAGTGCCACGGATCTTTTATTTCTGTTGTCACAGCGCTATAGATGGGTCTGCAGGCCACTCCGGATGTACTCTGCTCAGATTTGGCCTTCCTGCCCAATGCGTCCCAACGCCATGAAGCCTTACGACTTCCTTCTCAAGCTATGCAATGCCACAATCCATACCCGGATGTGCCCACAGGATACCTTAGGACCTTTGCTTTCTTGCCTTCAAAAGAGCTTGGTAAACTGCCATCGCTTGCAATTTGGTTCTGAGAATAAGCATATGTAGGTTAACGTTAATGTCGACTAAATACATGGGTGAACCCAACAACTGTCGATAAACAGTGGCATCCACTACCTCTGCCGATGTAGCATCCTCTTTCCTCCAATTTCCTGGAAGAGGAGTGTCGATAGGCTTGCAGCCTTGCATGTGAAACTTCTCCAATATCTCAGGGCATGCCGCAATAAAAGTTCCTAAACGGTCCACCTTTCCATTTCCTTAGGTACAGTCTGGGAAATAATGTGGAGAAGGAGGCCCAAGTCCTTCATCTCGAACTCCTTTACAAGATCTACCTTGCATGAGTGTATCAACAGTTCATCACTCGTTAGTATTAAATCATCTACATAAAGCAAAATGATCAAAATATTACCCTCCACCATAATCTGGTATAGGTTGGATCCGCCTCACTCTTGGCGAAACCAAGTCCGGTGAAATAACTTTCTATCCATGTGTACCAAGCACGAGGTGCTTGTTTCAGCCCATATAGTGCTCTTTTCAGCCTACACACATTGGACTCACTGCTGAAGATTTTGAATCCTTCAAGCTGCTCAATGTACACCTCCTCCTCAATGACTCCATTGAGGAATGCGGTCTTCATATCCATCTTATGAATGTTTCAAACCATCTACGCTGAGAGAGCAAGGATGGTCCGTATGGAAGAATACCTTCGTACAGGTGCAAAATTTTGTTTCTTCATAGTCGATCCCCTCGATCTGTGAGAAGCCTCGGGCAAAAATTCTTGCCTTATACTTCTCGACGCTCTCGTCAGCAACTTGATTCACTTTGTAGATCCATCTCAAACCTAACACTGATTTCCCTTCTGGTCTTGGGACAATCTCCCATGCACTGTTTCTGACAATCGAATCATACTCTTCCACCATGGCATCTACCCATGCGGGATCCTCCACAGCTTCCTCGAAAGAGGATGGCTTCGTCACGATACACTTTCTCGTCAGAGCCATGTATCTAGTAAATCGGTTAGGTGACTGTCTCTTTCTGCGCTGTGATGTAGGAGCTCCTACATTCTGCGCTGCATCAAGATTCAGTCGCTCAGCTTCTATAGTGCACTTCCGCCCTCTGATGTTTGGCGCTACATGAGTGGTTTCTTCCACTCCATGAACCTCCTCTTGTGGTTGATCCACATCTTGAGGCTCATCTTTAGGAACAAGTAGCTCCTCCTCTGCATGCAAGTGTAGCTCCCTCTCAAGCGACAACTTCATGGCTTTCTCCTCATAAAATTTGATATCCCGTCGCACAACAGTCATCCGACTATTTGGAAAATACACATGATAATTGTAGGGTGTTTCTGTGTACCCAAAAAATATCCCAAACTCTGCGGTCGGCTCCAGCTTCTTCCTGGCATCCTTCATCACATGAATGTAAACAGGTGAGCCAAAAATCTTCAAATGAGAAATATCAGGCTTCTTACCAGAAAATGCCTCTTCGGGTGTACTCATGCCAAGTACTCTATGAGGACAACGGTTTTGCACATAAACCGCAGTGTTGCATGCCTCGGCCCACAAGTGTATGGGAAGGCCCTGATCATGCAACATCGCCCATGCAACACCCACGATCGTTCTGTTCTTTCTCTCCACGACCCCATTCTGCTGTGGGTTATGAGGCGCTATGAGTTCTCTTCGAATTCCTTCTTTGCTGCAGAATTCTTTGAATTCGCCAAAGATGTATTCACCACCATTATCTCTCCTTAGAGCTTTCACCTGCTTCCCCAACTCTTTCTCAATCAGCGCCTTGAACTCACAGAACTTTGAGTATGTCTCGCTCTTCTTCTGCATGAAGAAGATTTAACACTTACGAGAAAAGTCATCAACAAATATCACATAATACCTGTGCTTTGCTGTTGAAGCAACTGAGAAAGGTCCACACACGTCTGTCTGAATTCTCTCAAGGATTGTCGTGGCACAACTATCCTTCTCATGAAAGGTGGTCTTCACAAATTTTCCCAAAGTACATCCCTTGCACCGATCTAACTGCGCAAGTGTACCCTTGGGAAGCCCGGTAGAAATCTGCTGCAAAATTTTCAAAGTGCCATGGTGAAGATGGCCCAATCTCCTGTACCACAATTCACCCTCATCCCGGCTCACCACTCCTTCTGCTTTGCCTGCCATTGCTATGCAACCATCTACCTACAATTGATAAATATTCTTAACTCGAATCCCTATCCTCCTGGTTTGACCAGTTGTTTTATGGCGCAGGAAAGCTTTTCCCTCGCTACAAACAACATCATAACCCTTGTCTTTTGACATTGCCACAGAGATCAGATTCTTCTTCAATCATGGAACATGCATGAAATCCTTCAAGATGAAAGGTTTACCAGAATCCCTCTCAAAGGAAATGGTCCCGATACCAGTTGCACTGTATCTACCATCATCGCCCATCTCGATGTGCACTCCAAGATCCTTTTCCTACAGATCACTAAACAAATCTTTGTCTCCGGTCATATGGAAAGACACACCACTGTCAAGAAACCACACCGATCCCATCATACTTGAAACCAAGCATGCGATCAAAGAAAAATCCAGCTCAAACTATGAGGCTAAGGCCTCTCCAGCGGCAGATCCAACAGCCTGCTTATTCTCTTCTTCTGTGGACAATTAGTGGTGAAATGCCCGTGCTGGTGACAGTGAAAACACTTCACCTTGGACAAGTCCTGCTTCTTGCCTTTAGCTTCGGATTTGGAAGATTTCTTCCCTTTTCCTTTCCGAGCTTTGGCAGCCAAAGCGAAATTTTCTTCATCTTCAGTCTTCGATGAAGATCCATCCTTGGTACCCTACCTTATCTCCTCCTGCACAAGATCTGACCAAAGTCACTTCCATCCTAGCAGTTTGTCCCGTCCATTGACAGAGTCTTCGTAGCTATGCCAACTCTTCGGAAGCCTAAGGAGAGCCAAGCTCACCAAGTATTCTTCATCAACAGTAACCCCCACACTTCCCAGCTCATCCTTGCAGTGGACAAACTTCGTGAGCTATTTTGGAATACTATCACCTTTCTCCATTTTTATTTTTCTGTGCTTGTCTTTAAGCGCCAACTTCCTCTGGTCACTTCTGCTTTGGAACAAGTATGTCAAAGGCTTCCATATTAAGAATGGAGTGGATTTACCGCGAAGGCTGGACACAACGTGGTCCTTCACACCTTCCAATAGAATTCTTTGACACTTTTCTACCTTCTTTTTCCATGCGTCAAGTGCGGCTGCATCACTAGAAGCAGGTTTTGGAATATCAACATCTATGAACTCCTTCAACCCATTATCATCCAGAACCACCTCCATCCTATCCTTCCATGCAATATAATTCGAGCTGCCATCAAGGGCATACTCCAATCGCAATCCGTTGACAGAAATTTCAATGAATGCTCAACTTCGACACCAAGAAAACACTGCAGCAAATTCGAATTCCACCAGCACAAAACTCAACCGCTTCAATAATTGCAATCTGCTCCAATGATCAACTCCTTTGATACCATGTATAAATTATATAAATTATGTGTTATATGTCCAATATTCTCTTGATCTCACACTATTTTAGCTTCATGAAAAATACATAATCTATTCCACCATTGATCATTTGCGGAAATTAAATCAAGATTGCAATGCACACATGAAACAAAAAAAAATCACACACATTAACACAATTGTTTAACGGGAAAGCCTGAAGCTGAAAACCCCAACTATCTGTATATAATATATGTCATAGAGATCATTTAAAAATCCTCATACAAAGCTGATCATATCAATCTCTCAGTACAATACAATAGCTACACACTTATCAAGCCTGATCTTGCAAATCCATGCACCGATCTTTGCCACCTGCTAGCCTGCCTCTACTGTGCAATCCCTGCTGAAGAATGGCTCTGAATGAGTTCGAATTACTCCAGGATTGACTGCGCAATCCTCATTGGAATCTCCACTGAGTGTTGGATGCAATCAATGCATCACTATAGTCACAACTGATAGTCACACTTGCTCTTTCACCTATCTCTCCACTGGTCTCCACTGAAACTTCCATGCACTGTAGTTAACTGATGTATTCTTCAGTTGATTAATGAGTTATTATTTAGTGAATTAATTAAATAATTAATTCACTCCACTCTCACTAGTGTATCATTCAGCTAGACTAGATACAACTAGCTCAACTGAGTCTAACTGAGTTAAACTAAATACAACTCCACCAACTACTTCTCCAACTTCACCAAACTCTGTAACATGAGTTCTAACTGAAGTCCTCCATGCATTAGCTCTAGTAAACCCTTAGGAATAATGTAATTCCTTATGTCAGCTGCTATTGCACATCTGTGCACTTAACTGAAGTGCTCCAAGAGAATAAGATAATGATTAGAGTCCAAATATTATTAAGAGCTAATAATATTCGACATATCTATTTTTAGATTGGAAATCTAAAAATAGATTCTGCCCAATATGTCTAAAAATAGAAGTTCATATATTTTTCCAACTTGACCAACCATCTAGAAATAGCATCCTGCAACTCATAGAATATGATTGACATGTCTAAAAATAGACTTTGCGCCAAAAATAGCCTGCGGGCCCACTTTGTGAAGGCGACTCTTTTCACTAAGCTCATCATCTTGTTGAATCTCAACAAGAAGATTTGTCACTTCACTCCCTGACAATGGCACTAGAAATTTTAGCCTCCACAACATCCCAAGGTTGATGAAAGGATGCTGATGGAGGTAACCTCAAACCAAGCTTTCAATTTGGTAGCTAGCCCTACCAAACCAGAGAGGGATCTCTATATGAAATCACAACCAAAGGGTTTGCCTAGATGAGGAGTAGACTCTTAGGCTAGTTATGATAGCTCTAGGGTTTTTAAAAAGTGATATTTTTAATGCTGGATCAGGGATGAAAACCAGGTAGCTAGGTCAAATATATCAAAGGGTTACAACTGCAATTATATTAAGGATCAAGGTAGTAATGATTTAGTGATGGGTTTAGGGTTTTTTCGGTGTAGTGTAGGGCTTGAAAGAGTGGAGAGGATATTAATGAGAATGAATCATGAATTCATTAAAACTAAAGGAAATAAACATGAAATGATGTGCCCAAACAAAACAGAGCTTATGAATAATTCTTCTTATCAAACTTTTAGGAAGACCACTGAGGAAAGTAAGGCATCGAAAGAATATATATATATATATATATATATATATATATATATATATATATATATATATATATATATAATTTATAAAAGACTATAACAGAGAAAATACAACATCAAAAACTCATTGGACATGAATTTCTAGATAATAGATGCAACTAGTCCTTTGAATTTCTGAATAAAAGCTAGGGCACAAGCTACAATGGTCTCAAACCTCTGATGTTCAACCATCAAAATGACTAAGAAAGGCATACATATAGACAAAAAACCATTTCCCCTCTCTTAGGGGTCGAATCCTTGAGTGGAGGGACTAATCACATGATCCTCTCACCTAAAAGACTAGGGAGGTTAACAATGCTCTCCCAAAGTTAGAAAAACTGACACATTTGACCAAAAATGACTTTACAAGCATGCATCTTCCTCATGTTTACTCTATCCAACATAATTATAAATATTTACATCATAAAAAAATCAAAAGTGACTAATTACATTAGTGGAGTTCGAATCTGGACCAAGTCAACTCAGAAAATTGACATTAAGGGAAAAACGCAACAAATTCAGGCAAAAGCGCAACGTGCTAGGAGAAAACGCAACGAAATTGAGAGAAATGAGTTTTCGAGGCCTTCCCGAATTCCAAATGCTGATCTAAAAGTTGATTGAGATATCTCTTCCCATTGGCTACATTATAGAGTCCTCAAGCACTAAAAATGATTGCTCCTAGCCCCTAAAAAAATGATTCTCCCAAGGGTACTCCAAAAATGCAGCTTGCTTTTCAAAAAGAGGGCAAAAAGGTGGTTTTTGAGTGGTTTTTGGGTGTTTTGACATGCCAGATCTTGCTAAAACTTTGTACCAGGAGCTATAAGTGATGTAAAAATCATAATAAATCCAAAAATGTAAACTTTTTGTCATTTTGTGGATCCCATAAAAAGCACAGGGTGGGGCACGCTACGTTTTTGACCCTATGACTGTGTCAAAAACAGTGAAAAATTCCAAAAATTCCAAAAATTTCCAAAATCTCTAAAATTTGCTCAAATTTTCACCAAAACTACTCCAAGCAGAACTGAGATGGAATGTTAAGCTATGAGGGAAGCATCAGCTAGCAAATCCAACTTTCCCTTCTCCTTTTCCTCCATTAGGGTTTCTTTGATTTTTGCGTCGAATTGCTTGATTTTTTCCTGAGAGACCTGATTTATCTTGTAATAGTGCATGGACATGTGTCTCTGAATGTTATTGTTATTATTGGACCTCTTTAGGAGCTTTTCCAAATTCCCATTGACCCTATCAAGCCAATATTCCCTGTCTTGCTCAATGTCTGCTAGTATGAGCATCCACTATCATTTGTGCCTTTGGTGGAAATGCCTCTCTTTGTTTCTGAAGTGCTCTTTTTAGGCATCTAGTTCTTGGAATCTTCCTTCTAGCCTACCCTTCATGCTCATCTGAATCATCTATATCAACTATTTATTTTCCCTTTACAACCTCATTGCTAGCATCAACTTTATGTCTATTCAAAATTAGGTAATTTACCTTCAATTGCATAGTCTCCTCCTCTAGGAATGAAAGCATGAAGTTAGCCTTGTAAAAGCTGTCCTTTAGTTCTATGATCTTATCATTTTTATCCATGATGACCTGCTCTACTGATCTATGCACCAAGTCTTCCATGTCAGTGTCAAATTGGATAGGGTCCTCATCATGCAAATGTGCCTCAGGCTGTGGTGATGATCTCTTTTCTGGTGATGTAGGCTTGGCACCTTCCACAATGTTTGGAGAAAACATAAGCCTCCTACCTCTCTGATATGTTTTTTTCACCTGAATCCTTAATGCATTCTTGACTGAAACCCTACTAGATGATCCAGTCTCCATTTGTTTCAGTGGTGCTAATGGTGAAGCTGATGATGTACCTTGACTAGTAGGCTGACTAGAATAAGGCAAAAAGACATCAGACTGAATGAATGTCTCCCAAGTGATGTTCTTCTCTTCAAGCTAGTGAAAGACAATGATTTTGATAAGGGCATGGTGAAAAATTATGGCTTGATGATCACTTTCACTGTGCTGCACCTTCTATGCCATTTTGGTGAAGCTCTTGTAGAGGTAGTAGGGTAGGTTGAGAGGTTTTACCCCTGCGAAATGCATGAGAAACCTAACATGGTACTTGTATAATCTAGAAAATCTACCCTCACATGTAAATTAATTCATAATGACCCTCATCAATGGAGCAAAATTGTCAAGAATCTGACCAAAAGGAAACACTTTCTTTATGGCATCTTTGTAGTGACCTTCGATGAAAGGTTTGTAGTTTTTCACATCCAAATCTAGGCTTTTAAACCACTTTTCACCACTGTTTGGTATCCCTGTAGCTGTAGCTATCGCGTATGAATTTTATCCCTGCAATCATGACCTTATCTCTCCTAAGGTTAGTGGAAAACAAGCTTGTCAACTTGGCATGGTATTTGACACTTTCAATTTGCTCACAAAACCTTAAACACCCTAAATTATGAAAAATTTGCTTGAGGAGTGGGGATGACATCAACTAATGAGTTTTGAGTGGTTCATACCTTGACACTTGACCTCCTTTGTTATAAGTTTTCCTTTCTCTCTCCATGTTTGAATTTTGCAAGGCTAAAACGCTAGTGGGAAAAACAGGGGTAGTGAGTGAGGTGAAGGGATGAAGGGGTTAAGGAAGTTGAATGAGGGTAGGAAAATTTAGGGAAGTAGGTAGGGGTTCTAGGGAACTTTGGGAAGTGGAGGGAGGTGAAACAAGTGTGGAAATAGGCTTAGGGGACTTTTATACAGTCCAAGCCCTAGAAACTTCCCAAAATGCAACGTGGAGGTAGGGTTTGGTTGTTGGGGCTTAGGAAATGGAAGTAAGGGAGTTTTAGGGGTTGTGGGAAGTATGTTTAAGTGTGAGGGAGGTTTAAATGCATGTGGATAGGGAATTTAGCTTGAAAACTTGAAAAATGAGGTATCATCTACTAAAACGTAGTGTGGGGACATATGGAGGTTTTGCACCATAAAATTGAGGAAATGAAGCTGATAAGAGGAATGTAGGGGCCTTAAATTACTTGTACATTGCTGATGAAGACTTTAGTTACCCTACAGAAACATTGGAAATGATAATTTTGACCTTTGGAGTGAAAACACAGCGTAGAAGTGAAAACTTCCTGAAAGAGTAGCGTGGCATCTTGGAATCACTTTCTTGGAGTGTATTTTGATGCTAGGAATGCTGAGTTTTCCTTTGTTGGGGAGTGAGAGATCTTTGGAAATAGAATGAATAAGAAAAATGATCTTGATGGCTTTTTCTAGCTTGTGAAAGTCCTTTTCTTCGTTATGGTGTGGTGGTGGCCCACTATGTGCTTTTCACATTTTCTTTGAAAACTATGCAGCTTTGGAACAAATAGAACTTATTACATCATAATTGAATAAATTACATATGGAACAAACTTTATTTATAAAATCCCTATTACTACTCCTTCATTTGCTGGATTTATTCATGAAATGAATGATTTTGGTGAATTAAACCCTAATGACCTAATGGTGACACTGAGCTGAATTAGAACCATGGTGACATGACTGAGATGAAACTGATGACTTTGAAATTATGACTCATCCAACTGATAGATGGAAATGACCAGCACAAAAAGTTTTTGAATGGAGTAGAAATAGACCTAGACACCACTAGCCAGTGACCAAATTTTTATTTGAAGACCTAATGAAACCATAAAAGTTTGAATCGACACCCTAACAAAAACTTTGAAAGAGCCCATTTGATCACTAGTGACAGGCATAACTGATTGACACTAACACAAGGGAAAATTGTCATAATGTTCGTTCAGACATTAGATTGGAATTCTATAAAAATTTACTGAAATGCACCGATTTTAGTTTTTTTTGGATCGATTTCAGAGCCGAAGGTGAAAAAAGTGACATGTGTCATGCCGTACAAGTTCAATCTGTTGAACTAGCCCATAATTAGGTTATTGTGGGAGATTGGACATAACTTTAACTTGAAGAATCCAAATTAGGTCTGACTAGTGGCATTGGAAAGTGTTGGAAATACTGGGGGGGGGTGAATCAATATTTCTTTCAATTAGTATTATTATTAATATTTCAGAGCATTAGTTAATCTTCAATTATTATCAGTGTTTGTACAATGATAGCAGTAAAAAAAAGGAACACAAATGCACACAGTTTTTAAGGTGGAAACCCCCTCTAGGACAAAAACCACCTGAATGTTTTTCTAATAATTCTTTAATATTAAAATCCAATTGAAAAGAAAGCTCCAACTTCCTATAATCTAGAAAAACATTCTTCTCTAGCTCCCATTGGATGGACGCTCCAACGCTTGAGATTCTTCAGTAGTCAACTGAACGGATGCCCCAACATCCAATGAGCTACAACTCACCCTATCACCACCCTAACACCTTGAAGTTTTCACAGGCTTGAACTTGTTGGTGACTTCATACACTAGCCTAGAACCACCCTACCACCCTATAGAAGAATAAATGAAGAATGGACTCCCGCACCAAGGAAAATGGTCCAGTTTACAATGATATAGAATAATGTAGAAGAAGAAGACACACTAGACCATAACCCCAACTATGACACAACCACCTAAAGATGATCCTAGAACTCCCGACACTGCCTCTTCAATTCTTGGCAGATAGACACTTGTACAAATTACAATGATGCTTTTACAATGACTCAGTTCAATGATACCTTTACAATGACTGTATGCAGTGCTGCCCACTTGAAGACTTCATGTGGTGAACTTCTTACTGCTGTTTTGCACCTTGATTGCTGCTCTTGTCATGCTACCCTTTCTCACTCTTCAAAGCATTAGATCATGCATTGAGTCTTATTTTGATGAATATATAATACCTGCAAAAATTCTTCAAGAAAATACCCATGACACAATAATAGCAAAACTTACCTCATCTTGCAAAGCATATGTCAGTGCTAAACAAAAACAACAAATTAGAATAAAAAGAACCTATGCAATTAAGAAATGAACATGCATATACAAAATATACTTACCTGGAGCTTACCTCTTCTACATAATTTTTCTTCACCTTTCTTTTCTTTGCTACCCTAGAAATTCTGGTCCTTTGCAGCCCTTGACAACACATGATCTAGCTTTTTCTTGCCTTCTAGGAGCTCGATATTGAATCTGATGTATTTCTGTGATTTCAGATCCCCAATATGTGATCTTCGGTCCTGTATTATCCCTCTTATTCTTCTTTCCAATTCCACGGGCCTGACCCAATTTGGATTATTCAAGGCAAAGTTATACCCAATCTCTCACAATGGTCTAATTATGTAATAGTTTAGTAGAGAGAACTTTTACGACATGCCACGTGTCACTGTTTCCTCCTTCGGCTCCGAAATTGACAAAAAAGAAACTACAGTCCATGCACTATCCACCATTTTTTACATAATTCCAATCTGCTTCTTAGAGAGAGAGTTATGATTATTTTCCCAAGGTCACCTCTTTGAGATAAAATTTGGAAGCCTACAAAAACCCTAACTTCCACAGATCATATCTCCAACAATATAGTGAAACACGATCTGAAATTTGGACACACGCTTCATCAGGATTTCGCCCAAGTGGTTTTTTTGTTTCAACATCTGAAGCTTCACAAAAAAATTTTTATAGAAAAAATTCCACGATGAACTGTTTTTAGTAGAAAAATCCTTACATGAGGAGGATATGAGGGTAACAATTTATATAAATGCTTAGGTTGAGAGGGTATTCAATAGGTGAACGTTGGAGGGATTTTAGGAGCTTAATTTTTTTTATTAATTATTGACTATTCAATGACCACAACCAATGATTAGTGTCATGCCACAACCCCATGGGGTTTTAACCCACTAACTGGGGTTACTAACTTCAAACATGAATATCTCTCAAACCATGAAGAATTACGTGGTGTGACATATATAATCGGAAACATCTCGACAAGTAGAAACCATCCCAAATATCCTTGACTCAGAATAGATTATTTTTTCAAGTCAAAATTCCCATGAAAGATCAAGGTAGCCCCTGGTGCTGCTTGGGTTGACATCAATGACAACCATTGATCAAAAATCTCCGCCTTTAGCATTGATGGAAGCATAAGTACTCCCCCTGCGATCATGACACCTCTTCCTAGACCATTCTCTCCCCCTTTGATATTAATGGAAAAGGGTAACTCCCCCTAACACACAACCATTCTGCGTACCTGTACACACTTCCACTCCCACTTTATTTTCTTAATAAGGAAAATATAATGAGAACTTGGGAGAATCCCAAGGTTCTGGCGAAGTTATTCAAATGCTTCGTGAGATAAAATTTTAGTGAACATATCATCGATTTGTTCTTTTGTACCAACATATTCAAGTTTTATACTCTTTTCAACGACTTGTTCTCTAAAAAAATGATATTTGATTGGAATGTGTTTTGTTTTTGAATGCATGACAGGATTCTTGGATATGCTGATGGCACTGGTGTTATCACAGAAGATGGGAATAAGCTCATTGAATTATACTTGAAGATCTTGCAAAGTTTGTTTCATCTAAAGGACTTGAGTACAACAAGCTGCCACTACAATGTTTTTTTCTTTCGTTGTAGATAATGAGATTGAGGTTTGTTTTTTTCTCAACCATGATACGAAACAACCACCTAGATAGAATGCTGCTCCACTAGGACTCTTACGATCATCAATGATTCTTTCCCAATCTGCATCTGTAAAGGCTTGAATAATGAGATTGTTACCCTTGGGATACCATAAGCAATATTCTGCTATTCCCTTTAGATATCAAAGAATTATTTTGACGACAATAATATGTGAGTATTTTGGCGCTGCTTGGAATCTTTCTACTTGTCTAACTGCTTGCATAACATCTGGCCGGGAGGTTGTTACATATAGAAGACTACCAATCATAGATCTGTATAACCTTTGATCCACATCCTTAAATGAGTCGTCTATGCTCAATTTGCAACCTGTTACCATCGAAGTAAGGACAAGTTTGCAATCTTCCATTTTGAATTTCTTGAGCATTTCCATGATGTACTGGCTTGACATATAAATATTCCTTTCTCTTGTTGAGATATTTGAATCCCTAATAAGTATGTTAGCTCACCAAGTAAAGACATCTCGAACTCACTTTGGATATTTTTAGCAAATTTATTACTTAGTCGATCATCATTGCTACCAAAGATTATGTCATCCACATATACCTCAACGATTGCTAAATTATCTTTATCTATTTGTACATAAATATTGCTATCAGCAGTGCCTTTCTTGAACCCTTGTTGACATAGATATCCATAAAGACGAGCATACCATGCTCTAGGAGCCTGCTTGAGACCATATAGAGCCTTCTTTAACCAGAAAACATAGTCTTCTTTTTCTGATAGTAGAAAAACTTCAGGTTTTTCGATGTAAACTTGTTCTTCTAATTTTCCATTCAAAAATACTAACTTAACATCCATTTGGTAAAATTTGATTTTTCTTGAGCATGCATAGGCGAGAAACATTCAGATGGCTTCCATTCTGGCAACTGGTGCAAATGTTTCGTCTAAATTCATTCCTTCCACTTGTGTATAGCCTTTGAAAACCAATCTTGCTTTGTTTCTGGTAACCTAGCCATCTTGATTCAATTTGTTCCTGAACACCCATTTAGTCCCAATGACATTTTTATCTTTTGGTCGTGGAACTAATTCCCAGGTGTTATTCTTCTCTATTTGATCCAATTCTTCATTCATAGTTGCTACCCAATGTTCATTCTGGCTAGCTTCCTCAAAACTACTAGGCTCAAAGGTTGCTACAAAAGCAATGTGAGCTTGTTGTGATGAACGAAGTTGTTGACCTTCATTTATGTCACCAATGATTCGATTTGATGGATGGTTCTTTTGAATCCATTCTTTTGTTCTCTTTGGAGGAGATTGTTGTTGTTGTTCCTGTATATCTTGATGATCATTATTTACTTTTTCCTTGTTGACAATTGCTTCTTGTTATAGAATTGTCTCTGTGTATTTTTCAGCCTCTGTCTCAAGTTTTAAAGATTCTATATCCTCATCATTATTCGTTAGAACACCATCTTCGTCAAATGTAAAATTTATTCTCTCCACTATCTGTTTTCGTCTTATATTATAACATTTATAGGCCTTTCTTTTGCATGAGTAACCAACAAAGATACCTTCGTCAACACGTGATTCAAACTTTCCCAACTTTTGATCTTCTCTTTTGATATAACATTTTCTTCCGAAGATTCTGAAATATTTTACATTAGCCGGTTTTCATTTCCATAATTCATATGGGGTCTTGTTGCAATTATTTCTGAGAAGAATTTGGTTGATAATGAAGAATGCCATATCAATTGCTTGAAACCATAATTTATCATCCATTTTTCACTCCTTCAGAATTGTTCTACCCATTTCCTTTACGGTTCTATTCTTTCTTTCAGCAACTCCATTTTGCTGAGGTGTTCGTGTTGTTGAAAATTGTATTTTTATTCCATTTTCATCACAGTATTGCTGAAATAATTTGGAAGTGAATTCTCCGCCATTATATGATCTTAGACACTTTATTTTCAAATTAGTTTCATTTTCGACCAACTCCTTGTAGATCTTAAAGCACTGAAATGCTTCATATTTTTTCTTTAGGAAACTGACGGCTGTCATCCTCGTATAGTCATCTATCGTTAACATGAAATATAATTCTCCATCTAAGCTTTTTTTCTCACATGGCCACATAGATCAGTATGTATCAATTCCAATGGATGTGATGCAAATTGTTCTTTTGTTTTAAATTCACTTTTGTCTGCTTGCCGTGCCGACAAGCCTCGCATAGTGTGTTGGAAGGTTTTGGGATTTTCTGCATTTCTCCTACTACTTCGTTTTTTGTTATCCTGACAATATTTTCAAAGTTTATGTGACCCATTCGTTTGTGCCATAACCAGATTTCATCTTCTTTAGCTACTAGACATGCTTTAGTTTCTTCATCCAGAACATATATGTCGTTTGAATCTCAACTTGCTGTAGCCACAATTTTACCATACGTGCCTTTCCTGATTTCACATTTTGTGGAGTTGAATAGCATTGTGTGTCCTTGATCACACATTTGTCCAAAATTGAGCAGATTGTGATTCATGTTTTCAACCAATAGAAAATTATTAGCTAGAGCATATTTTCTTCCGAGAGTGACGGTACCTGATCCTATAACATTTGAAGATCCATCATTTCCAAAGGACACAGTTCCATCCTTCTCATCTTTCAGAGATACATTTTTTTTTGATCTCCAGTCATATGCGTTGAGCAATCGCTATCAACATACCACACATATTTGTTGTTTTGAGCCTTAAGAACGAGAGCACAATTATCAATATTCTTCTTCTTCCATGTTCGTTCGTTCTGTGGCTTCAAAGATTCTTTTGGAGGATTTCAAAGTCTGCAGTCTCTAGCTATGTGTCCAAAGTTTCGACATTTGTAACATTCAATATTATTTCTTAAATGTTCAAATCTATTGATGTTTCGTTGAGCCCTGGGAGGTTCATATTTGGAAAATCTCCTGAAATTGTATTGGTTCCTAGGGTACATGCGACATTCTACAGCTTTATGACCAAATGTTTCACATGAATAACAATAGCCATGAAACATATTTTGGTACCTGGATGGAAATCTTCATCGGGGAGTTGTCTTCTAAGGCTGTTCTTGCGAATCTTGTCCAATGAAGTCTACATGGCTGTCCGATCTCATAGGCTCATTGTATTTTGTTGTAGAAGGTCCTGCTTCTTCTTCTTTGTAACCGAGGCCAGTTCTATCATTGTAAGATCGTTGATTGTTGATGAGTTCTTCCAATGCCCTTGAGCTGTTGGCATATTTTTGGACAATTTTTCCCTTCTTCACTTCCTTACGCAATGAGACTACTTTGGATTCTAATGCTTCCCTTTCTTGGTTTCTTTCTTCCAACTTCTTTTGAAGTGACTCTTCAATACATTTGTGTTCTTCAACTTTAATTTTGAGACCTTGAACTTGTTCTTCAAGAGTACTGGAATGGATCTTCTCAGCCTTGAGCTCTTTTATAAGCCTGATTTCCTCCTTAGAAAATTCTTCTATGGTAAACCCTTCTTCTTTGTTGTTTTATACCTCTTGTCTATTGTGCTTGGCCATAAATAATAATCTCTCATTGGCTTCTTCTTCGCTGTCACTGTCTTCATTGAATGATGAGCTATCTTCTTTAGAGAGAAAGTTCCTTTTGAATCCTTTCTTCTTGCCTTGCTTATTGAATTTATTAAATACTTTCTTTCCTTTTGAGTTTCCATCACTTCTGTTCAGAAATTTTGCTGCGAAATGCCCAACCTCATCACAACCAAAACATATCAATGGAAGTTTACCTTTGAATTTTACCTTACCAGTTTTTAGTTTTCTCGTAAAGTAAGCATATTCTCCAATTGCAAGACCACCTTCATCATCTTCATTTTATTCACACTTGAAGGTGCAGGTATTTGCCTTTGAAGGTTGTTTGCCCTTGTTGGTTTTCTTAGATGCAGCGAACACATTTTCTAGATGCGAAGTACCCTCTTCTTCATCAAGTCTCATTTCATATGCTATGAGAACTCCATGTAATTCCTCTTTGCTGAGTTTGTCTAGATTTGAAATGTATTCTAAGAATGATACCTATGGGTTGAATGTTCCTGGTAACGTTCTAATAATCTTTCGTATAATAGTATTCTCGTCAATAGGCTTTCCCAATCCTTCCAGAGTGTTGGTTATTTCATCAACGTGTTGGAAGTATGCAGTAATGTTGTCATCTTCTTTCAATCTAAATTTCTCAAATTTTGCTCTATATATTTGAAGCTTTGCTTCTTTGACATTTGAGTCACCCACATATATATTCTCAAGCTTGTCCCATACATTTTTGGTGGTTTTACAACCCAACACCTTATGATAAGCAGATTCAATAAGTCCAATGATAATAATATTATTTTCTTTTACATCATTTACTGAATTATTATTACCTTGTTCATCCATGGTTGGTGTAAATCCATTTTGAACAGTGTACCATACTTCGTAACCTTGCGCCAAGAGATAGACCTCCATTCTTCCTTTCTAGAATGCATAATTATTTTCCTTGAACATAGATACACCATTCTTGGTATGCTCCATGACCTCCTTCCAACTGTTAAACTGTTGAAGAAACCAAGCTCTGATTCCAATTGTTAGAAATAATGAGAGGGGGGGGGGGGGGTGAATCAATATTTCTTTCAAACTGTATTATTATTAACCTTTCAGATCATTAGTTAATCTTCAATTATGATCAATGTTTGTAAAACAATAGCAGTAAATAAAAGGAACACAAATGCACACAGTTTTTAAGGTGGAAACCCCCTCCGGGACAAAAACCACCTGAATGCTTTTCTAATAATTCTTTAATATTAAACTCCAATTGAAAAGAAAGCTCTAACTTCCTGGAATCTAGAAAATCATTATTCTCCAACTCTCACTGGATGGAAACTCTAACGCCCTATATTCTTTTGTAGTCAACTAAACGGATGCCCCAACACCCAATGAGCTACAACTCACCCTAGCACCACCCTACCACCCTGAATTTTTCATAGGCTTGAACCTGTTGGTGACTTCATGCACCAACCTAGCACCACCCTACCACCCTATATAGGAATAAAATAAGAATGGACTCCTGTACCAGGGAAAATGGTCCACTTTACAATGATATAGAATGATGTAGAAGAAGAAGACATACTAGACCATAAACCCAACTATGAAACAACCACCCAATGATGATCCTAGACCTCCCGACACTTCCTATTCAACTCTTGGTAGATATACACTTGTACAACTTTTACAATGACTCAATACAATGACACCTTTACAATGACTGTATGCAGTGCTACCCACTTGGAGACTTCATGTGCTGAAATTCTTGCTATTGTTCTGCACCTTGATTGTTGCTCTTGTCATGCTACCCTTTCTCACTCTTAAAAAAATTAGATCATGTATTGAGTTTTATCTTGATGAATATATAATACCTGCAAAAAGACTTCAAGGAAATACCCATGACATGATAATAACAAAACTTACCTCATCCTGCAAAGCATATGTCTATGCTAAACAAAAACAACAAATTAGAATAAAAAGAACCTAATACAATTAAGATATGAACATGCATATACAGAAGATACTTACCTAGAGCTTACCTCTGCTGCATCATTTTGTTGCACCTTGCTTTTCTTTGTTGCCCTAGAAAGTCTGGTCCTTTGCAGCCCTTGACAACACATGATCTAGCTTTTTCTTGCCTTCTATGAGATCGATATTGAATCTGATATATCTCTGTGATTTCAGATCCCAAATATATGATATTCGGTCCTATAGTAGCCCTCTGATTCTTATTTCCAACGCCATAGGTCTGACCCGATTTGGATTCTTCAAGGCAAAGTTATGCCCAATCTCTCACAATGACCTAATTATGGATTAGTTCAGTAGAGAGAACTTGTATGGCGTGCCACATGTCACTGTTTCCTCCTTTAGCTCTGAAATTTATATAAAAAAATAAAGTTGGTGCACTCTTTGTCACTTTTGACAAAATTCCAGTGCTTTTCTCAGAGAGAGAGTTATGACGATTTTCCCAAGGTCACCTATTTGATATGAAATTCGGAAGCCCGCAAAACCGTAAATTCCACAGATCATATCTCTAAAGCTATAGCGAACCAAGATCTGAAATTTCGACATGAGCTTCATCAGGATTTTTCCCAAGTGGGTTTTTTGTTTCCACATATGAAGCTTCGTAGAAAAAAAATTATAGTGAAAATTCCACAATGACCTATTTTTAGTAGCAAAATCATTACATGAGGAGGATATGAGAGGCACAATTTATATAAATGCTTAGGTTGAGAGGGTATTCAACAAATGAACATTGGACGGATTTTAGGAGCTTAATTGTTTTTATTAATTATTGACTATTCAATGACCACAACCAATTATTAGTGTGTAACACCTCCCACTTCGCAATTTTTTTTTCAATTATAGAAATAGATCTAACATTCTTATTATTATTACACCATATTTTGTCGCATTATGATGTGCTTCTACTATCAATAAATTTTCATGTCACTATTTATTTCTTTATAGTGAATTACAATGCTTCACTCTGCCACCTTACCTGATCCGCCTTCTTGTTAAAATACGATTTCCCATTTCTTATTCAATATAACGACGAGATATTAATCATTTTTCTAATAACTTAGTAATATTTAACCACCTTGAATATGATTAAGTTAAGTATTTCACACTCCACATATTCAATCTAATATTTTGATATTATTCCCAAGGTGATTAATATATACCTTCCTCTAATCCTAAAGGGTAACAATAATTTGGAGCAATCTTTATTAACCCAGTTAATAATGTGGTATTGACACATATAGACACTGGCTCCCTTTTGTATTGATGTTATCACTCATAATTACGTTAACCATTAATATCCAAATGGTACCTTTGGCACATATGAACTCAATCATACCCTATATTATAGTTGAAATCTAACTTTTATTCACTTGTATATTTAACCTTTCTAAGACTAATATTGTAGAAAATTTGAATAACTGAGATATTATTCACCGAGATTCTCCTGATCACACACTATTTTAGCTTCATGCATAATACATAATCTCTTCTACCATTGATCATTACATGCGGAAATAAAATTAATTGCATGCACACATTAAAACCACAAACAATTACACATATGAACACAGTATTTAATGGGAAAGCTTAAAGCTGAAAACCCCAACTATATATATATTATATGTCATGGAGATCATGTAACAATCATAGTACAAAGATCCTCACAAGCTCTCAGCACTACCTCCAATTGCTACACACTATCAAGCTAGATCTAGCAAAACACATGCTCCAATCTTTTGCCACTTGATAGCTAGCCTCTATTTCGTTTTTAATGCTATGGAATGGCTTCATTAACACAAACCACTCCGCTCATAATTAAAAATCCTTTATGTAATGCATCATCCGTGTGTTGCAAGAAAATCCCATAGTCAACCCAGTAGTTAAATCGCTTTTTTATCATTTCCAACTCATCTGCACCTAAATCATCATGTTCCAATCTGATGCATTCTTTAGTTGATTAATGAGTTTATAATTATTGAATTAATTAATAATTAATTCACACCACTCTCACTAATTGTATCAATTAGTTAAACTAAATACAAATAGCTCAACTATGTTTAGATTAGTTAAACTGAATACAACTGCACTAACTTCCTCAATCAACTCCACCAAACTCTGTCACATGAGTTCTAACTGAATTATCCATGCAATAGCTTTACATAACCCTCAGGAATAGCATAATTCCTTCTATCAGCTCCTGTGCCACATCTGTGCACTTAACTGAAGTGCTCCAAGAGAATAAGATAATGTTTAGAGTCTAAATATTATTAAGAGCTAATAATATTCGACATATCTATTTTTAGACTCGCAATCTAAAAATAGATTCCGCCCAATATGTCTAAAAATAGAAGTCCATCTATTTTTCCCGACTTGACCAACCATCCACAAATAGCATCCTGCAACTCATAGAACATGATCCATATGTCTAAAAATAGACATAGTCTGAAAATAGACTTTGCGCCAAAAATACCCTGCGGGCCCACTTAGTGAAGGCGACTCCTTTCCACTAAGCTCATCATCTTGTTGCAATCTAAACACTCCCTCTCAACAAGATATGGATTATCTGCAACCCCTATCCTGCCTCTGTGGTATTCGAATTTGCTCCTGGTGAGCGCCTTCGTCAAGATATCAGCATCCTGATCCTCCGTAGGAATGTATGAAAGTAACATGATCTTCCGCTGCACACAATCTCTGATATGATGATACCGATCCGTGAAGCCATGCCACCTCAACTCATCCTCCTGTCTGTACCATGATCCATATCCTGATGTTCCTCTGAGATATGTGCCTCTGAGATATCTCAATACATGCTTGCCTACTTTCCATAAGAGCTTGGTTGGCTTAACCATAGCTTGTGAAAGCTGGTTCACAGCATAGCATATGTCGGGTCGTGTATTGACCAGATACATAAGTGACCCCACCAACTGTCGATAAACAGTGGCATCCACTACCTCCGCTAAAGTAGCATCCTCATTCCTCCATCCACCAGGAGGAGGAGTATCAACAGGCTTGTAGCCATGCATGTTGAACTTCTCTAGTATCTCTCGGGCATACTTACCCTGAGAAACAAACAATCCACCACTGCGCTGCCAAATTTCCAATCCCAGGAAATAATGAAGGAGGCCCAAGTCCTTCATCTCAAACTCCTTTGCAAGATCAACCTTGCATGAGTGTATCAACAATTCATCACCTGTCAAAATCAAATCATCTACATAAAGTAAAATGATCAGCAATCACCTACCACAATCCAGGTATAAAGTTAGATTCACACTTTGAGAATCCAGTCTGTGAAATAATCACCATCTCATGGTGTACTAAGCAGGCACGACAGTTTGCTTAACCCATACAACGCTCTCTTGAGCCTGCACACATGCGACTCGCTGCTGAAGATCTCAAAACCTTCAGGTTGCTCTATGTACACCTCCTCCTTAATGACTCTATTGAGGAACACAGTCTTCACATCCATCTGATGAATGTGCCACCCCATCTGCGCTGAGAGAGCAAGAATCGTCCGTATGGAAGAATACCTTGCGACAGGTGCAAAGGTCTCCTCATAATCGATCCCCTCAATCTGTGAAAAGCCTCGGGCAAAAAATCTTGCCTTATACTTCTCCACACTCCCGTCAGCTGCCTGCTTCACTTTGTAGATCCATCTCGAACCCACCACTGATTTCCCTTCCGGTCTCGGGACAATCTCCCATGCACTGTTTCTGACAATCGAATCATACTCTTCCACCATGGCATCTACCCATGCGGGATCCTCCACGGCTTCCTCGAAAGAGGATGGCTCTGTCACGATACACTTGCTCATAAGAGCCATGTATCCAGTATACCGGTCAGGTGACTGTCTCTGTCTGCGCTGTGATGTAGGTGCTCCTACAACCTTCTCTGCATCTTGAGCCAATCGCTCAGCTTCTGTAGTGCGCTTCCGCCCTCTGATGGTTGGCGCTGCATGAGTGGTCTCTTCCACTCCATGAACCTCATCTTGTGGCTGATCCACATCCTGAGACTCATCCTTAGGAACTAATATCTCCTCATCTGCATGCAAGTGTGGCTCCCTCTCAAGCGAACACTTCATGGCTTTCTCCTCTTGAAATTTGATATCCCGTCGCACAACAGTCTTGCGACTGTCTGGAAAATACACACGATAGTTGTGGGGTGTATCAGTGTACCCCACAAATATCCCAACCTCCGCAGTCGGCTCCAGATTCTTCCTGCCATCCTTCGTCACATGAATGTAAACAGGTGAACCAAAAATCCTCAAATGGGAAATATCAGGCCTCTTACCAGAAAATGCCTCCTAGGGTGCACTCATGCCAAGTATCCTGTGAGGACACTGATTCTGCACATATACTGCAGTATTGCATGCCTCCGCCCACAAGTGTATGGGTAGGTTTTGATCATGCAACATCACCCGTGCAGCACCCACGATCGTTCTGTTCTTCCACTCAGCAACCCCGTTCTGCTGTGGGTTATGAGGTGCTATGAGCTCTCTTCGAATTCCTTCTGCGCTGCAAAATTCCTTGAATTCGCCAGAGATGAATTCACCACCATTGTCGCTCCTAAGAGCCTTCACCTGCTTCCCCGATTCTTTCTCAACCAGTGCCTTGAATTCAAAAAACTTTGAGTATGTCTCACTCTTCTTCTGCATGAAGAAGATCCAGCACTTATGAGAAAAATCATCAACAAATATCACATAATACCTGTGCTTTGCTGTTGAAGCTACTGAGAAAGGTCCACACACGTCTGTGTGAATTCTCTCCAAGGATCATCATGGAGCGACTATCCTTCTCGTGAAAGGTGGCTTTCACAAATTTTCCCAAGGTACACCCCTTGCACTGATCTGACTACGCAAGAGTGCCTTTAGGAAGCCCAGTAGAAATCTGCTGCAGTATCTTCAAAGCTCCATGGTGAAGGTGGCCCAATCTCCAGTGCCACAACTCGCCATCATCTCGGCTCACCACTCCTTCTGCCTTGCCTGCCATTGCTGCGCAACCATCTACCTGCAATTTATAAAGGTTCTTAACTCGAACCCCTATCCTCTGGGTCTCACTAGTTTCCTTACTCTGCAGGAAAGCCTTTCCCTCGCTAAAGACAACATCATATCCCTTGTCTTCTAACATCGCCATAGAGATAAGATTCTTCTTCAATCCTAGAACATGCATCACTTCCATCAATACGAAGGGTTTACCAAACTCCATCTCAAAGGAAATGGTACCGATACCGGTCGCACTGTATCTACCATCATCGCCCATCTCGATGTGCACTCCAAGATCTTTCTCATCTAGATTAGTAAACAAATCTCGATCTCCTGTCATGTGAAAATATGAACCACTGTCAAGAAAACACACTGATACCATCATACTTGAGACCAAGCATGCGATCAACAAAAAATCCAGCTCAAACTGTGAGGCTAAGGCCTCTCCAGCTGCAGTCCCAGCAACCTGCTTATTTTTCTTCTTCTGTGGACAACTAGTGGCGTAATGTCCGTGTTGGTGACAGTGAAAGCACTTCACCTTGGACATGTCCTACTTCTTGCCTTTCGCACCAGATTGAGAAGCTTTCTTGCTCTTCCCCTTCTTTGCTTTGGCAGCCAAAGCACAATTCTCTTCATTAGAGTTCTTTGATGAAGATCCGTCCCTGGTACTCTGCCTTATCTCCTCTTGCACAAGATCCGACCAAATTCGCTCCCATCCTGGCAATTTCTCCCGACCATTGATAAAGTCCTGATAGGAATGCCAACTCTTCGGAAGCCTAAGTAGAGCCAAGCTCACCAAGTCCTCATCATCGACAATCACCCCCACACTTCCCAGCTCATCCCTGCATTGGATGAACTTCGTGAGGCACTTGGGCATACTGTCACCTTTCTCCATCTTTATGTTCCTGAGTTTATCCTTGAGCGCCAACTTCCTCTGGTCACTCTTGCTTTGGAATAAATCTGTCAAAGATTTCCACATCAAGAATGGAGAAGCCTTACCATGAAGGCTGGATACTATGTGATCCTTCACACCTTCCAACAGAATCCTTCGACACTTTGCTGTCTTCTTTTGCCATGTGTCAAGTACGACAACATCACTAGAAGTAGGCTTTGGAATTTCTGCATCTATGAACTCCTTCAACCCATTGTCATCCAGCACCACCTCCATCCTGTCCTTTCATGAAATATAATTTGAGCTGCCCTCAAGGGCATACTCCAATCGCAATCCATTGAAAGACATCTCAACTTCGACACCAAGAAAACACTGCTGCAAATTCGAATTCCACCAGCACAAAACTCAACTGCTTCAATGTTTTGCAATTGCTCCAATGATTAATATCGCTCTGATACCATGTAGAAAATTTGAATATCTGAGATATTATTCACCGAGATTCTCCTGATCACACACTATTTTAGCTTCATGCATAATACATAATCTCTTCTACCATTGATCATTACATGCGGAAATAAAATCAATTGCATGCACACATTAAAACCACAAAAAATCACACATATGAACACAGTATTTAATGGGAAAGCTTAAAGCTGAAAACCCCAACTATCTGTATATTATATGTCATGGAGATCATGTAACAATCATAGTACAAAAGCTCCTCACAAGCTCTCATGCACACCCTCAATTGCTACACACTATCAAGCTAGATCTAGCAAAAACACATGCTCCAATCTTTTGCCACTTGATAGCCAGCCTCTATTGCATTTTCAATGCTATGGGATGGCTTCATTAAATAGATAAACCACCTGGCTTGTACTGCGCAATCCTCATGGGCTTCTCCACCTATCTGTGTGTTGCAAATAGCAATTGTATAGTCACAACTGATAGTTAACCTGCTCTTTTACCTATTTCTGCACTGGTCTCCACTGAAACTGTCCATGCACTGAAGTTAACTGATGCATTCTTTAGTTGATTAATGAGTTTATAATTAGTGAATTAATTAATAATTAATTCACACCACTCTCACTAATTGTATCAATTAGTTAAACTGAATACAAATAGCTCAACTATGTTTAGATTAGTTAAACTGAATACAACTCCACTAACTTCCTCAATCAACTCCACCAAACTCTGTCACATGAGTTCTAACTGAAGTATCCATGCAATAGCTCCACATAATCCTTAGGAATAGCGTAATTACTTCTGTCAGCTGCATGTGCCACATATGTGCACTTAACTGAAGTGCTCCAAGAGAATAAGATAATGTTTAGAGTCTAAATATTATTAAGAGCTAATAATATTTGACATATCTATTTTTAGAATGGCAATCTAAAAATAGATTCCGCCCAGTATGTCTAAAAATAGAATTCCATCTATTTTTTCCGACTTGACCAACCATCCAAAAATAGCATCCTGCAACTCATAAAACATGATCCATATGTCTAAAAATAGACATAGTATAAAAATAGACTTTGCGCCAAAAATAGCCTGCGGGTCCACTTAGTGAAGGCGACTCCTTTCCACTAAACTCATTATCTTGTTGCAATATCAACAAATATTTGTATATAAATGAGTAAAATTAAGGCTAATGTTAGAAGTAAACACTAACCCTTTCCCTTATGCATTGAAACTATTATTTATCAGACATTAGTATTAAGGTTTTCCTAAAGTCTCATGAACGTATAATGGTATGATGACGTGTTGTTCCACTATCACAAATTGTGAATTCGATTTTCCAGAGTTTCACTCATATGAATTGATATCACGGTTATTAACTTGACCCTAAGGCCAACCATATGAAATTTACTGGTTGACGTGTACAGTGTATTGAAATCATTTTCAGTCCAACGATTACAAATCCGCATGTACTCACGGTAATGTGAGGTTACAACTCAATTTTCAATGACCTTCATATTTAATATACTGATTAGAAATTGCAGAGGGTTAAATTCTCGAGATCAGATTTTGGATTTGATTTTTAATGCATTGGTACCAAATTCATATATAATATTTATTTATTCACTGCACTGGAGTACTTCATGGTCACATGGTGTTTATAACTACATACTCCGTCACATGGGTCACTGGAAATAACTTGTGGAGCCACGGGCAAACTCCTCATAACTCAGATTTGTGACACCTGGACAGTGTAGATCATTCTTAAGTTAGGGTTTCCGAGTTCCATTAATGATGCCAGTTTTTGGAATGGGATTCATTTTTTCTTGTCGTTGATTCTGGCTGAAGTTTTTCACTCCACTATATTCTTTGCATGAATTCTCGATCATTTCCTCTGTAATATCATTTGGTTTTTACTTGAATGGAATGGCGCGGTTGGCCAGAGGTGCTCAGGACAAGATTCAATGCCGTCCTCCTCCGAAACCGAGGTAATCCTTTCTGCCTTACTTCTCCGGACTACAACCATTTTTTTGGTTGAATTGTATCGGGAATGTTCAGTTGGCCTTCAGAAGCATTCATTCACTGTTTAATTTGAATAGCAGCAATACCGAATTTACTTTGAGATAGATTCTGGCTAAATAGAATTTATCACTATCAATTTTTGTATTAATTTAGGTGTCCCACCTTCAATGTCCTTCATTCTTGTTCCTTTTTACGCTATGGCCTTGTTTTTGTGTTGAATACGTTTATTGTCATGAGATTCTATGGAGCTTTTTCCATTTTTACTTTTTTCTTGAATTCGTAATGGTGATTTGCTCATATTGTCCTTATATTTGATTCCATTTGGATTTTTTATTAATTCCAACCCTGATACTGTTAATAGATATATCCATTCTAATTTATTTGGGAAAACCCCAAGTGGTATTTGCTTACCAGAGAAAAGATGTCGAGTCTCATGTTCTATTTTTCTAGTTGTATTTACCAATAACTATTATTACACAGATTTGGTTTCACTACGTTTCTTTGAAAACGTAGAGTCCATTTAATTCCGTTGCTCCTTCTTATGTTCAATCGAAGAACCTCTTCACTTACTGGTTTAATGAATTCTATATCTATTTATTTTCGATTTTTCTAAATGTATTCTACCGTCCGAGACTATTTCATTGTTTTATTCTCGTCCGGAGTTCCCCATCTTAATAATTTATTTCGTTTGATAGGTTTCGAATCTCGCCTCTATTCCACTTCATTACATTTTTCAGCTAGATTTCCTCAGGGTTTACTTGAATTACTGGTGAGTATGAGGCTTACCTCTATACATTTCATTATGTCACTTACACTTTGAATTGCTTTCACTTGATATTTTATATTAACTACGAATTCTACTTTTTCTTATCTTATGATGACAGGTGATCATAGTGGTACTATCAGTTCCTAAGGTAACCTATCATTTTATTGGTTGATAGCTCTGGTTATCTTATTTAAATACCCTAATGACATTTGTATTTCTTGAACCGTGATTTCCAATCTTGGTAATGTGCAGGTATTTCCGCACCTTTGTTACCATTCCAATTTGATATAAGTTCAGGAATTGCTTAATAGTTTCTTATCATGGCTTATTATTCTCCAGGTGGGCTCAGATAACGATAATTACTATCATTATGCAATTTCTGGCATAATTTCTTCTCGATTAATCTGTACTCGTTCACTATAGGGCCAAATGCCCTTGACAACACACATTTTCGTTTAACAGTCTTTTTGTTTTGTTTAACTGTAACCGTATACAGATTTAAATGAAAACAATGGACTGTTCCTTTAATATTATTTGAATATAGATGTAAATTCTGTGAACTTAACTTTGAATATTATTTGTATCCGGTTGAACATTTTTATTAGACTATGCTCTTCATTTTCTGGAACCAGAATTGGATTTCTTCTATATCTAGAGTAGCAATATATGGAACAACTTTCCCCGATAATAATACTGTGTACTAGATATGTATATATTTTTCTAAAATGACATTTTCCTACTTATTTCTCTTCCAAATAGAAATATCAAGGTATAATATGTTATATTAGATTTCACTTACCATTTTAATTGTAAGATTTCCACTCATATATATATATATATATATATAATCTCTATTTATAATTTTTTTTTTAAATATGTTTGTTAGTTTTTCATAGTGGATAAACCATGAATACTCTTATTTCTATTAAATTACAATTTCGATGGATACTTATCCATAAAATGGTTTAACATATTTTCTATATTACTCCATAGAAAATTGATGAATTGAAGTCTCTAGCCTCCTCTACTTTTAAAGCAGAATATTACTGTGACTCTTAGTAGACTATATTCTATTCACTTAGAGTTTAGCTTTCTGCTACAATGTCAGATTAATTTCTTTTCCAAAGTTACTTTAATTTATTTTTATTTTTATTCTTTTTCAGAAAATAAAATTATGTCTTATGTATGTAAATATATACTCTGTCTACTTAGTCCAGTTTTGTTTTATATTTTTTCTAAATAATACAGAGATACTTAACTATACACTACATCATATCTTTCACAATACAGTAGCTATCTAATCCATTATAGCTACTCCATTTCTGTCCATTAATTCCTATGTATATATTTTAATATAGAAATCTTAGAACCATGCTGTAAGGTTGTTCAATATTCCTCTATAACAATTTCTGTTTAAAGTTGTTCAGTGTACAGTTCACATCATAACCTTAGAATAGTCTAATTTATCATAAAGTTTTTCTGTGAAGTACCTAACCTCAAATCTGGACCCAGTATTGGGTGTTAGACATTCTGAGAGTTGGTGTTCACAGAGTACATCTGTACAACACTATGGAATAAACGATTCTCTTTATGGTTAATTCTGTGAAAGGTACAGACCACAACATTAACTTTCTAAGTCACTAAATTCCTATAGCATATACACATGCCCAGACCCAACATTTCATATAGATTAAACTACTGCACTGTTCAATAATACATAATAGAATTAAAACATCATTTCAAAAGTAAATCAAACTAAATTTACTGTGCATACCAATTAAGATAGACTAGGAACCTCCCAACCTTAGAGCTCTTTCTCCACAGCTCACCCCCGAGCATAGATCTTTTCTTCCAGTGATAGAAAACCCTTTGTCTATCTTGAAACAACTTATTTAAGCTTGCTTTCCCCCAGCCTGTTTCCCTTAACTGTGTCCAACTAATTCAGGATGTTGTGTTCCTGTTTGCCTAGGATTTCCCTTTGTTTCTTCCACAAAGGTACTTTTAAAGCTAGCTTTTATGCTTTCCAACTTTATTCCACCTCATCCCAGAAATTTCCTCTTTACTTAGGTACTTTTTAAAATTTTTATCTCCAATCTAATTTTAGTATTTATTTTATTCCTTCCAAGGATTTCTGCAAGTCTGGGAAAATCTTACAACCTTATCCATCCTCATGGATTGGGTTTCAAGATCTCTAATCATTATCTAGTCATTGCACATAAATTTCCATTTTATTTTATTAATTTAAAATAATAAAATAAATCCACACAATTTTTTTCCATTGGGATTCACTATACCCTTTTGGACTTATTCAAATGTCTAATAAAAGCATAGCAACCTGGGGATATTACATATTCCCCCTATAAAAACAAAACATCGTCCTCGGTGTTGTAAAGACAAAATAAAAAAAAACCACTGTTTAAATAGTGATGGATATTTTTCCATCATATCTTCTTCTCGCTCCCAAGTAGCCTCTTCGGGTGCAAAGTGCCTCCACTACACTTTCACCCTAACCACTGTCCTATTCCGGAGCTCAATTTCTTCCCGTGCCAAGATTTGAAGTGGCTCTGGAAGGAATTCCCCTTCTCGTTCCACCTGTATCACATTCCAATCAATAACATGAGTAAGGTCATGCACATATTTTTTTAATAATGAAACATGAAATACACCGTGAAGCTTAATGTGACTAGGCAAAACTAGTTTATATGCAATTGGTCAAACTCTTTCCAGCACTTCAAAAGGTCCATAGTAATGTGGGGCTAGTTTTTCACAGTTTCCAGTGTGAAAAGTACTCTTCTTAGGCTTAATCCTTAGGTAAACATGATCACCCACACTGAATTCTCTTTTTGTCTGCATAAATTTTCTGCTTGTCTTGCACTTTTTTGATATTTTGTTGAATTTTCTTCACAAATATTTCCATTTCGTGCAAGGCTTCCGGTCCAAGTATTAGTTTATCTTCAGGCCGACTCCAACTTAGAGAGGTATAGAACTTTCTACCATAAAGTGCTTCAAAATGGCTCATTTTTATTGAGGCTTGGCAGCTATTGTTATAAGAAAATTCTGCTAAATGTAGATAATTCTCCCATTTTTTTGGCCTATCCATGACATACATCCTGAACATATCCTCTAAAATCTAGTTTGTTCTTTCTGTTTCGCCATCAGTTTGGAGATGGTAGGCAGTATTAAAATTTAATTTGGTACCCATGCTTCCGAACAAACTCCTCCAAAAAGCTGCGGTAAACTTTGCATCTCTGTTTGAAATGATCATCTTAGGAATACCATGCAATTTTACAATATCCTTCATAAATACATTTTCTACTTGAGTTGTACCAAAGGTAGACTGTACAGGTATAAAGTGAGCAACTTTAGTCAAAGTATCCACTACAACCATGATAGATTCATGTTGGTATTTAGTTCTTAGTAAACCAGTAATAAAATCCATAGAAACAATCTCCCACTTCTATTCTGAGATAGGTAAAGGATTCAACAATCCAGCTGGATGTTGATGTTCTACCTTTACTTGTTGACATTCTATACACCTAGCCAAGTAATTCGCCACATATTTTTTCATACCAGGCTAGAACAGGTTCTTTCTTAATGCTGAAATTAACTTCTGGTATCTAAGATGTACAACATAGGGTCTTTTATGGTACTCATCCATAATCTCTTTCTTTAAGGAGTCTACATCAGGAATGTATAATATATCTTTATACAAATCAATCCTCTTGGGTTATATGTATACCATTTCATATCCTTTTTCAAAATTTGGGCCTACAATTTTTCTTAGTTTTGATCTTGTCTCATTGCTTCTTGTATCAGTCATTCTATGTCAAAGTTGGCACTACTTCCAACATTATTCACAGTTGGCCAAGCATTTCTACTTAATACATCTGCAATCTTGTTTTCCATTTCCTTAACATGTTTGATCTCCATGTCAAACTCATTAAGGAAGGACAACCACCTAGCTTGCCTAGCATTTAATTTAGTTTGGGTGAAGAAATACTTTAAGCTGATGTGATCTGTCATCAACAAAAACATTTTTCCTAAAAGGTAATGTCTCCACATTTTTAAAGCATGTATTACAACAGCTAGATCTAAGTCATAAACACTATAATTCTGTTCATTTTTCTTGAGATTTATTGAATCATAGGTTATAACAGAGTTTTATTGTAGTAGCACTCCTCCTAATCCCTCTCCACAAGCATCTGTGCACACTACAAATTCCTGATCTGGATCAACAACCTTTAAAATAGGTGTTATTGTAAGTTTCAATTTTAATTGATCAAAGCTATTTTGGCATTTCTCAGTCCATTCAAACTTCACTCATTTTCTCTATAGAGATGTAATAGGGTATGCTAAGGCTGAAAATCTCTCTACAAACCTCCTATAATATCCTTCAATTCCCATGAAGGATCTTACAAAAGACACATCAGTAGGTACATGCCACTCTCTTATTGCTTTTATCTTTTCTGGGTCTGTTTCTAACCCTTTTTCTGAATTTATATGATCCAGGTATTAAATTTTATCTTTGAAAAATGCACATTTTCTAAACTTAGCATACAACTTATTTTCTCTGAGTGTTTGTAAAACAATTCTAAGGTGTTCCTTATGTTCATCTTCATTCTTAGAATAAATCAAAATGTCATCAATAAAAACTAGGACAAATTTGTCCAAGTACTTATTTAAGACACTATTCATTAAGCACATAAAAGTAGCAGGTGCATTAGTCAACCCAAACAGTAGGACCACAAGCGCATAGTGTCCATACCTGGTCCTAAATGCAGTTTTACTTATGTCTTCATCTTTAATTCTTAGTTGATGGTAGCCTGTCCTTAGATCAATTTTCGAAAAGACTGTTGCTCCTCTAACTTGGTCAAAGAGATCATTTATCCTAGGTAAAGGATATATGTTCTTGATTGTCAGCTTATTCAATTGAATATAGTCTATACACATCCTGAAAGTACTGTCTTTATTTTTCACAAACATCACTGGTGCTCCCCATGGGGATACACTTAGTTTGATGTAACCTCTATCCAACAACTCTTGTAGTTGCATTTTCAACTCCATTAGTTCTGGAGTACTCATTTTGTATAGGGCTCTAGAAACTGGTGTTGCTCCCTGTTGGGCCATGAATACAACCACTTATTAACACTTATTTCATCCATTTTCACTCTTCTTTATCATGTCATTTATTATAATTTATCATATAAATCCATTTTATAATGATTTATGCTCTTATGGATGAATATTAATTCTTCTCCTTTATTTTTAATAAATTGATTATTATTATGCATAATTTTATCAATGATGGTTTATTAATATTATTTACCATTTTAGCCTCCAAAGATAATTGCCATTTCCAAATCATCATGAGATATTCCAACTCAGAAATCCGCTGGAATAAGAAGTGACAGTTTTGCGGTTGAGATTCTGAGCAAATGAAGAAGAATCTAGAAAATCCGGAACATGGGTTTTGTCCAAAACGGACCCAATTAACTTTAGCAAAAAATGGTTTTCCCCAATTCATCCTGTATTGAGAGATACACAGGGTTCTTTGAACATGATTTTCTAAGTTCTATTGTTGCGGCCGTCCTCCAAATCTCAGCTGCAAAGCCAAATTCGCCCTGCTCTTGTTGAAAGATTGTTGGAAATATATTTTCTGGTTGATCATATTGTTATGGAAGATTATATTTGCTATTTAATTTCTCCTCCTTCTGATTATAAAATGATAACATGTATTGTGTATTGAGGGAGGATGGAAAGGGAATGGAGAGACTTTTCTTGTTGTAATTTGCAAAATTGTGCATCAACTCTTGTTAAAAGAGTACGAGCTATTTGTAAACATCATTCATGCTTGATTAATAAAAGAGTTCGTTCTTGTTCCATTTCTCAAACGCTGGAGTAAAGCGCAGCAGCGTTTCACCGATGGCTGAGGGCTCGGCCCTGGTGGAATTGTTCTACTGTTTGTATTTCTATTCTTTTATTTCTGTTTTGTGATAATTGCATGTAGATTTATTATGATTACAGAATTATTTGATTGCTGTTCATTTTATACTGCTGTTCCATTTTATGCTCATTATTTATTTACAGCTTTCAATCTGCAAATAGATGGGTTATAGTTATACGTTGCTGTTCCTTTTTAGTTTGTGTTTCTTTTAAATTTCTTTTGTTTAACCTGCTTGTGTTTCATTTGCTTTAAGATTCCCAACTGTCGAGGATAGAGGCTTTTGCTTCCAAGTCGCCAGAATTGGTAATCTTGCATCGATTTCTAAGGGAAAGAGTTATTGCTACTGCATCCCTGATCGATGTTCTGCAAGATTGAAGTAGTTTAATCTTTCCATTCTTGTTACTGTAATTAGGTTTCTTTACAATCATTTTTTACCTTCACATTTGTTATTCTGTACTACATCTTCACGGCATTACTCTTGGATAAATTGTTGCCTCAGACTAAGTACACTCTTGAAATAAAAAGTCGCTCCCGGATTGATAATTAATGTGAGATAAATAGGTGTTAAAAAGATACCTTTTTATGCCTCGACATTTTGGCGCCGTTGCCGAGGAGAGTGTAGGCCATTTAGAAAGAGTGATGCATATTTAATTTTTTTTTCTGCTTGGGAAGAATTGGGTATTAAAGACGGAAGGTAAGAACCTGCGCACCGAGCAAGAAACACACTTGTTCACTGGCCCGCTTCACAGCAGAATTGAGTGAAAGCTTAAGATAGGAATGAATGCTTGCATTTTTTTGAATTTTAGAGGTAGAGTATTTTTTGAAAAAAATCTTGTAATTCCCCTCGAGTGGTGATGTAAGCACCACCCATTTCACTAACCAATTGACAGGAACATTGGAAGGAGGATCCTTAAAGAAACACCTGAAGAACATCTTCTATTATGGTAATAAATGGCTGACATTGCAACTTTTGAATTCCCTATCAAAGATCTAGGAGGAGTGACACAAATGCACATAATTTCCCAATTGTCTCTACCAAATTTTCATGGTTTGACAAATGAAGATCCAGATGCATTCTTATTTGAGTTTGAAATACTTTGTAGAGGATATGATTATTGTACTAATGATCAAAGATTGAAAGTGTTTCCTCTTACTTTAAAAGGAGCAGCTCTCCGATGGTTCATGAGCCTAGGTGGGAATTGCATCAAAACATGGGAGGACATGAAGAACGTATTCTTGAAGAAGTACCAAGACTATTGCAAATCCAATGAAGATATTTTTGGTATGACACAAAGGGAAGATGAAAGCTTGGAGGACTATGTAGAGCGATTTCGATACAACCTTCAAAAATCAAGGCATAAGCATTTGGAAAAAGAGATCTTGAAAACACTCATTCTTAAAGGAATCAAAGATGATTTTTTAGAACTCTTAAATCTGATAGGAAAAGGTAATGTTTTTCAGTTATCATATGATGATGTTTGTGAGTTGTGCATAAGGTATTCAAGAGGAATTTCAAAGGCTGGTAAGAATTCTAGAGAAGCTTCTTCTTTCCTTTCCAAATGTACTATAAGAACAAGAGACATAAGAGCTGAAATCAAGGTTTTAATTGAAAATTTTAAATATGATTTTATTAGCTCTCTAAATTTATAATTGAATGTTTTGCAGGATCAGAGAAATCAAGAATTTGATGAAGTGTTTTACCCTCATTACCAAAAGGAGCATCCCATAGATACTCACTCTTCCTTATCTAATTTGGAAGTGGCATATCAAAGAGATGGGGAAGCTGCAACAAGGCCTACAGGTATGGTTCAAAACACTTCTTTTCTATTCTCTTACTTGCATAATTCATTATGGAATACTCATATGTTAGGGCAGCCATGCCAACCTCAATATAACCACTACCAATCTTGTCTACAAGATTGGCATGGTTAACCTTATGATTGCATGACTACTCTCCCTCATCTTGTAGCACAAACACATCTTCCAGCTCTTTCACAACACCTTGTTTGCCAATCAAAATCATTTACTCAACACAATCAACTACATCATCAAGAGGCTCCATTTCCTACACAATCTCCTGCTCAACTCATTCCACACCTTCACCATAATAAACCAGTACAACATGCTTACAATGTTGAATTGCAAAATTCACCCACCCTTCCCACCGATTCTATCTCACATGCACCATTGGAGAAAACTTACACTGAGATCCAGAATGTATCAAATCCAAAAATTGTAGAAGTTACAAAAGAAAATGAGGTTTCTTCTATTTTGGACCAACAAACCATTTTAAAAGCTCAAAAACTTCATGATATGATTGCTATGGGAAATCAAGGAAGTAAAGAATATATTGAAGATTGGTTTCACTCTATCATTTGTTTGCAACATCACTCCATACTTCAACAATTTTTGGCATCATCTTTTCAAGGGAAGTTGGCTTCTCATACCCTAATTTTTATTAACATACATTTTTCAAATTTGGGTATGTACATAATTGAAGCCTTATTTCGGAAATGGCTCCACTGGAAATACTCTTATACGTAATCTTATTCATTCTCCAAATAAGAGTAGGATAGTGGAGAAAATAATATAAATAAGGAAATAAAATAAACACATTTTTTTAATTACTTTTGTAAAAATAGCTGTTTCTTTGTTGCAACACGTTGTGCAAATCAACATTGATGATAAATATTCTAATTTATCTGTGTATGTAGATGAATTATATTGCAAACAAAAATTCTACAAACACTCATATCATTTTTATCATCAATATGGAAAAATTTCTTAAATATCATATTTTTTTGGCTTGCGGGCTTGATGAAATTTCTGAAAACACAGTTGGGACAGTCATGTTTTGGGGGACCAAAATTGAATATTTTTAAAACATGTTTCTATCCTAAGTATCCCTTAATGTCTACTTTCCAACCCAATTGGAATCACTCAATTTGGATTTGAAACGAAAAAGTTAGAACCAAAACATTGACAGGGTGTCTAGTAGGCAGCTCAGTGACAGAGTTGGGACAGTCAGTTTTTGGAGGCCTAAATGATTATATTTTTAAAACCTATTTCTGTGGTAGATTCCTCTATGAATCTAGTTTACAACTAAATTTGAATCACTCAATTTCGATATCGTATGAGGAATTTATGACCAAAATACTGACTGCCTATCATAAATCAACACTCTTGAAACTCTGTTTTCTTGACTGTTCCCTAACATATTTGACCCATCAATTCTTCTTGTATTTAAAACCTGTTTCTATTGTAGATCAATAAATGAATATACTTTAAGCTCCAATTTTAATCAGTTCAATCCGCCATTAAATGAATAATTTGTGCATGAAATACCAACTGTTGGTCTGAGCTGGAAAATCGAAAATGACTCTATTATGTAGGTTGTTCTAAGCAAATTTAACATACCATCACATGGAATTTTTAAAACCTGTTTCTATTGGAGATAAAACTTTGAATTAGCTCTCATTTGGCTTTGGAATCACTCGAATCAAACTAAAAACAAAAAAGTTATGATTGAAACACTACAGGTTAGCATGATTGGCCACTGCTCTCCCGCAGGTAATGAATTAATTTTACTTTGTCCATGGATTTGTTCTACAGAGTAACTACTTGTTAGTTTTTTTGCATAATTCTTGGATTAGAAGAGCCCGGGCACCTCTCTTTCTCCATGATTTAATATTTTACTGCAGGTAGACACTCGTTTTTTGCAGGTCTTAGCAAAACAAAGAAGGGCAATTTATGGACGAGCGATTCTGGAGAGAAATTTTTAGTGAAACAAAGGAATTTCATCCAGTTTATTACCTAACAGATTCATAACAAGAAGAAATGAAGAATTGGTTCCCATTTCAAGATTCATGTTACTGCTGCCAGAACATTTTTCAAAAGATCATTTTTTCCATTAATAGATTTGATATTCTCTTAGAAATAACATCATAGCTGTTGTAACTTAATAAAGTGTTGTTTTTTTTCTGATTTCTTTTATGTTTTGTGCTTCAGATGTTAATATCTTCAAATCTCCGCTCCAGTGACAATTTAACAATAAGAACCCCACAATGCAAGTTTCAATTGCAGAAGGCAATTCTTCAGTAGCAGCAATTCTGTAAAGAAATTTTCTTGAAACCTGTATATAAACTTTCCTTTCTATTTGATTGGATTTGTTTGGCAATGGATTGCATATTAGCTTTGTTTTTCCTCTATTTTTTTTCCTTTTTGTTTTGTTGTTCTTTTAAAAAAGAACAACATTTTTGTTGCATATTTTTGCTATTCCTTCCAAAGGAACAACACCGCTCAGTTTCGCTGTTCCTTTCAAAAGGAACAACACCGCTCATTTTTGCTGTTCCTTTCAAAAGGAACAACACCGACTGTTCTTGCTGTTCCTTTCCAAAGGAACAACATTTTCGCAGATTGTTTTGCTGTTCCTTTCCAAAAGAACAACATTTTCGCAAATTGTTTTTAATGTTCTTTTCCAAAGGAGCAACACTTTTTGAGTGCATTTTTCTTGTTTGTGAACAATTTTTTTGAGGATTTTTTTGAATTTTTCATAACTTCTTTAAAGACAAACATACACTTTATAGAAGGATACACAATCATACAAATTAAAGCTTACTGTAATCCGCAAATCAAAAGAAATCGTCATTTTTAAGGAAATTGTTTAGTAATGATAAGAAAAAGGAAAAAAAGACATAATCAATAACATGATTTTGTTGTCTTATTACCACTAAATTCATATGATCGATTATATTTATCATGTTGGTTCTTTCCCATATTTTATAACTTTCTTTGATTTTTACTTATGAAGTAGGAATAAGGGCATATTCTTTTCTATTGAGCTGTTCAAACTTCTTCCACCATCCCTACTCTTAAGGAGTGCTGAGCCATCCTTTATGAATAAATAGGAAAGTGCTATATGAAAAGAAAAATATTTACATATTTCATTAATAATTTTATAATTTGGCAGATGGAGGATAGGGGGTCTCATCAAGAGCCAGCCTACCATGTTCATAAGGAAGCAAGTGAAGTGGCATTCCCATCATGGCCACCAAACCAGGGACATAGTCCAATAGATAATTGAAAAATCAAGAAGTCTTTGGAACAAGAGGTCTCATCATGAGCCGGCCTGCCCACCTTTCACTTCTTCCCGGTGAATGGCATTGTGATTTATTTGGTCACCAAGCCAGCACAATGGCCTCCGTTATGACAATTCACAAGCACTTCCTCAGCATAAATAAATGACAATGGTTCCAAGGTGAAAGAGCAACTCTGTCAAGGTTATGGACACCTGTGGGCAACAGAGCTCTGCTGACGGTATTGGAGTCACATTTATACACATCAATAGTTATATTTAACCCTTTTCCTATATCTATATTTAAAAATCAAATGAAAGTATGAGTCCTTTACCTTTACTTCCGAACCTATGATACATGAAAATCATTACAAATCGATCTTATTAGTTTGAAATGGTAAATAATGCATTTGTACTTATGTTTATCTTAAGCTGTCCCTTCTCCTTATCCTTGAATCATTACAAAATGCTTCTATATCTGTTTACGATTTATCACATGCATGGATTTCAGTAATGCGATAATTTTTTGATTGTATCATAAGTATGTATGTCTTTCCATGCTGTACAATTGTTGTGCAATACGTTGCTCTTCTATTTTGTTGATTTGCCACAATATTGATACTGCATTTTTACAGAGTTTTTGTTTTGCTTGAACTTTTTTTTTGCATGCGTCTTATATGTTTCCATTTAAAACCAAAACCATGGATTCAAGAAAATTGCATACAGAATTGTGATTTGTTTACAGGAGAACAACAAGTATGCAGAAAATTCTATCTGCAGCATGATCACTATTGCAATTAAATAACAAAGGCTCGCGAACGCATAATTCTTCAGACATGATATGCTTGAATGGCTTCCACCTTCTGCATTACTTTCAGTAACTGCTCAGCCTACATCAGCTTCAACAAAGGCCAGTCCTTACATGTCATTCCATTTTTTTCGGAGGTAACACTTGAGGTAAAATAGCATAATTTTCTGATTTATTATGAATTTAGGAGAATTTCATGAAAATCCATTGAGCATTATTTATCATCATTCATTCCATATCTTTACCACTTCCCATTTTTCTAGACACGTCTCATCTTTCAGTTTGGGGGAGTGTTAATTTCCTTCATTTATTTCTTATGACCATGTCCGTAATATACTTTATCATCCATAGATATTCTTATTCATTCTCAACACCTCCCTTATTCCATGTTTTACACCAAGCATCGATGTTAACAGATTATAGCAACCACCTCTCTTTGTTTTCTAGCATCGCATGAGGACATGCTAATTCTTCAGTTTGGAGGGGAATTGCTACACATGATGGATGTTTTCCACTTTCTTTCTCATTTAAGGCATACAATTTCATTTGTATATAGTGCAAAAATTGATTTGCATATATCTTTAAAACTATGAACTGAATTCTTGTGATTTCTGGATAACAGAGAGGTATCATTAAAATACACAAACCCAGATAATTTCACGCTAAATTAGTTCATAAAATTTTGAAAATTATGCACTATCACCTACAACCATTTTTTATCTCATGATCCGTGTATCCAAATGATCTGATTTTTGAGAAAATGATTAATGAAGGTTGTTGTTATTTATGTCACATTTTTTCTTCAACTTCATACACATATAGTTGAACGTCAAATGTAAAAATTGTTATGCCTCTATTGCTAAAATTGAATATTCATTATTTGAGGAAACATGCATTTGTTCCATCCATTTCATGAGATTGAGATGAACAATTTCCTTTGCTTGGTTAACACATGAGTTTTGTCTTTGGATTGCATGAGGACATGCAATACATTCAGTTTTGGATTGCATGAGGGCATGCAATATATTCAGTTTGGGGATATGTTGGGCCATGAATACGACCACTTCTTAACACTTATTTCATCCATTTTCACTCTTCTTTATCATGTCATTTATTATAATTTATCATATAAATCCATTTTATAATGATTTATGCTTTTATGGATGAATATTATTTCCTCTCCTTTATTTTTAATAAATTGATTATTATTATGCATAATTTTATCAATGATGGTTTATTAATATTATTTACCATTTTAGCCTCCAAAGATAATTGCCAGATTACAGATTTGATTTCCAAATCATCATGAGATATTCCAACTCAGAAATCCGCTGGAATAAGAAGTAACAGTTTTGCGGTTGCGATTCTGAGAAAATGAAGAAGAATCTGGAAAATATGGAACATGGGTTTTGTCCAGAACGGACCCAATTAACTTTATTAAAGAACGGTTTGCCCCAATTCGTCCTGTATTGAGAGATACGCAGGGTTCTTTGAACACGATTTTCTCAGTTCTGTTGTTGCGGCCGTCTTCCAAATCTCAGTTGCAAAGCCAAATTCGCCCTGATCTTGTTGAAAGATTGTTGGAAATATATTTTTTGGTTGATCATATTGTTATGGAAGATTATATTTGCTATTTAATTTCTTCTCCTTCTGATTATGAAAAGATAACATGTATTGTGTATTGAGGGAGGATGGAAAGGGAATGGAGAGACTTTTCTTGTTGTAATTTGCAAAATTGTGCATCGACTCTTGTTAAAAGAGTACGAGCTATTTGTAAACATCATTCATGCTTGATTAATAAAAGAGTTCGTTCTTGTTCCATTTCTCAAACGCTGGAGTAAAGCGCAGCAGCGTTTCACCGGTGGCTGAGGGCCCGACCCTGGTGGAATCGTTCTGCTGTTTGTATTTCTATTCTTTTATTTATGTTGTGTGATAATTGCATGTAGATTTATTATGATTACAGAATTATTTGATTGCTGTTCATTTTATACTGCTGTTCCATTTTCTGCTCATTATTTATTTACAGCTTTCAATCTGCAAATAGATGGGTTATAGTTATACATTGCTGTTCCTTTTCAGTTTGTGTTTCTTTTAAATTGCTTTTGTTTAACCTGCTTGTGTTTCATTTGCTTTAAGATTCCCAACTGTCGAGGATAGAGGCTTTTGCTTCCAAGTCCCCAGAATTGGTAATCTTGCATCGATTTCCAAGGGAAAGAGTTATTGCTACTGCATCCCTGATCAATGTTCTGCAAGATTGAAGTAGTTTAATCTTTCCATTCTTGTTACTATAATTAGGTTTCTTTACAAGCATTTGTTACCTTCGCATTTGTTATTCTGTACTACATCTTCACAACATTACTCTTGGATAAATTGCTGCCTCAGACTGAGTACACTCTTGAAATAAAAAGTCGCTCCCTGATTGATAATTAATGTGAGATAAATAGGTGTTAAAAAGATACCATTTTATGCCTCGACACTCCCGGCACTAATTCAATTGAGAAATCAATTTCTCTCCTAGGAGGCAGATGAAGAATTTCATCTGAAAACACATCCTTGAACTTTCTGATAACATGTAATGTTTCTAAAGGATTCTCTTTTGCTTGCTGTCCTAATTCTTCTACATGAACATAATACACTTGGCAACCCTTTCTAGCAATTCTTTTCAATTGAAGTGCTGAAATTTGTCTCACCGATATGGGCTTGGGTTTGCCTTTGACTATGACAGGTTTTCCCTACTTATTTATGCAATGTATTGTCTTATCTAAGCAGTTTAACATGGCTTTCTTTTTCTCTAACCAGTCCATTCCTACTAGTACATCATAGGACCCTAAAGGTAGAATATTTAGATTTAGCTCAACTTGGTATCCATTCAGGTTTATGGCTGTTTGGGGTAACCTATGAGTCACTTTCCTTTTTGTACCAATTGCCAACTGTACTAACCATGACTACTGAAATTTTTCTGACTTTAAGTTACATTTTTCTACCATTTGAGGACTGATATAACTTAAAGATACACCTGGATCTATTAAAATAGAAACAGGTTGGTCAACAATCATACCTTCTACTTCAACCATAGTGAACTGGTGTTCTGCTTGACGATCTTCCAGAGCAGCACTGATTTTGGGGATTTTTCTTGCCACATCATTAATAGTCATTGCTTCTCTCAGTACTTGTATAGTCTGAATGTTTCTGTGTGGATAATCTCTCAATAAATGAGGTTCTCCACAACCCCAACACTTTCGAGGTTCTCTCATTTTAACAATCCCCTCTCTTTTATTGTTTCCATTCATCTGTTTGGACCCTGTTCTTGATTGAGCAGTTTAATTTTCTTCGGTTTTGCTGAGCTTCTTCCTTTGGTGATTCCTACCAAAGTTCTTTAAATATGCTAGTTTTGTTCTCTTTCCACTGGAGTCACCCTTCTCTTTGTTTTGCCAATTCTTTGCTTGTTCATTTTTGCCCTTGAATTGCTGGTAATACAACCTTGCTTTGCGCACCACCTCATCCATGGTCTTGGGATTATCAAACTATATCTTTTCCTTGTATATAGTAGGTAGACAGTTTAAGAAACGATGTACCTTTGCCTTCTCCTCCCTTCTATAAGGTACATATCGAAGCAGATTGGTGAATTTGGTTACAAATTCATCAATAGTAAGCTGACCTAATCTAAGTTCATGAAATTATTTTGCCTTATCATCATAATAATGTTCATTTAGGTATCTATTTTTGAATTTGACTTGGAAATCCTCCCAAGTAACATTTTTTTCATCTATGACATGAACCATCTTGTTTTCTTCCCACCACAAGGTAGTCTTACCTTGCAACTGATAGATAGCCAGCTTGGCTCTCAAGTTACTTTCATTTTCGTAAACCTGAAATTACTTTATCATGTTCAGAAGCCATGCTTCAACATCTTCCTCCTTCTCTCCATCATAGGAGGGAGGTTTGATTTTCCGGAATTCACCCTGCAATTCCTTGTTCCTCCTAGACTGTTGTCTAGAGGCATCATCTTCCTCAAAATCTTCTGAATGATTTACCTTTCCCTTTCTCTTCCTTCCAGAATCTTCACCTTTTTTACTATTCCGGGAGGTCAATTCTTTTATTAATCTATCTTGCTCATCACTAACTAAATATAGCCTTTCATTGTGGCTTTTCAGTTGCATCATTTCTTTTTCATCTAATGCAATATTGCCATCAATGGAGCATTTGGATCTGTTGGATTTTCTCTACCACCCAGATCTACATACAGCTCATCCCCTTCACTCATGGTTCACAACTGTATATTTCAGCACTGTTTCACTGTACATGAAATTAAACATTAGTGAAATTTAACTTTAAATAAATTTACAGCAACAATTATTTTTATTTTTTTTGTTTATATTTATATTTTTTATTTTTTATATTTATATTTTATTTTTATTTTATATTATATTATATTATTTATTTATTTTTCTAGTGTGAGCACACATTTTTGCCTAGTGTTTTAACTTGGGCTTTGATACCATTTGTAACACCTCCCACTTCGCAAATTTTTTTTTTTTCAATTATAGAAACAGATCTAACATTCTTATTATTATTACACCATAATTTGTCGCATTATGACGTGCTTCTACTATCAATAATTTTTCATGTCACTATTTATTTCTTTATAGTGAATTACAGTGCTTCACTCTGCCACCTTGTCCGATCCGCCTTCTTGTTAAAATACGATTTCCCATTTCTTATTCAATATAACGACGAGATATTAATCATTTTTCTAATAACTTAGTAATATTTAACCACCTTGACTATGCTTAAGTTAAGTATTTCACACTCCACATATTCAATCTAATTTTTTGACATTATTCCCAAGGTGATTAATATATACCTTCTCCTATTCCTAAAGGGTAACAATAATTTGGAGCAATCCTTATTAACCTAGTTAATAATGTGGTATTGACACATATAGACACTGGCTCCCTTTTGTATTGATGTTGTCACTCATAATTACGTTAACCATTAATATCCAAATGGTACCTTTGGCACATATGAACTCAATCATACCATATATTATAGTTGAAACCTTACTTGTATTCACTTGTCTCTTTAACCTTTCTAAGACTAATATTTGTATATAAATGAGTACAATTAAGGCTAATGTTAGCAGTCAACACTAACCCTTTCCCTTATGCATTGAAACTCTTATTTATCAAACATTAGTATTAAGGTTTTCCTAAAGCCTCATGAACGTATTATGGTATGATGATGTGTATTTCCACTATCACAAATTGTGAATTCAATTTGCCAGAGTTTCAGTCATATGAATTAATATCACAATTATTAACTAGACCCTAAAGCCAACCATACAAAATTTACTGGTTGACGTGTAAAGTGTATTAAACTCGTTGTTAGTCCAACGATTACAAATCTGCATTTACGCACGGTACTATGAGGTTATAACTCAGTTTTCAATGACCTTCATATTTAATATACTAATTAGAAATTGCATAGGGTTAAATTCTCGAGATCAGATTTTGGATTTGATTTTTAATGTGTTGGTACCAAATTCATATATAATATTTATTTATTCACTGCACTGGAGTACTTCATGGTCACATGGTGTTTATAACTACGTACTCTGTCACATGGGTCACCGGACGTAACTTGTGGAGCCGCGGGAAAAATCCTCTTAACTCAGATCTGTGACTCCTGGACGGTGTAGATCATTCCTAAGTTAGGGTTTCTGATTTCCATAAAGGATGCCGGTTTTTGGAATGGGATTCATTTTTGCTTGTCATTGATTCTGGTTGAATTTTTTCACTCCACTATATTCTTTGCACAAATTCTCCGTCATTTCCTCTGTAACATCGTTTGGTTTTTACTTGAATGGAATGGCGCGGTTGGCCAAAGGTGCTCAAGACGAGATTCAATGCCGTCCTCCTCTGGAACCCAGGTAGTCCTTTCTGCCTTACTTCTCCAGACTGCAACCATTTTGTTGGTTGAATTGTATCGGGAATGTTTAATTGGCCTTCAAAAGCATTTATTCACTGTTTAATTCGAATAGCAACAATACCAAATTTACTTTGAGACAGATTCTGGCTAAATAGAATTTCTCACTATCAGTTTTTGTATTAATTTAGGCATCCCACCTTCAATGTCGTTCATTCTTGTTCCTTTTTACGCTATGGCCTTGTTTTTGTGTTGAATACGTTTATTGTCATGAGATTGTATGGAGCTTCTGCCATTTTTACCATTTTCTTAGTTTGTAATGGTGATTCGCTCATATTGTCCTTACATTTGATTCGATTTGGGTTTTTTTATTAATTCCAACCTCGATACTGTTAATAGATATATCCATCCTAATTTATTTGGGAAAACTCCAAGTGGTATTTGCTTACCAGAGAAAAGATGTCGAGTCTCATGTTCTATTTTTCTGGTTGTATTTACCAATAACTATTATTACATAGATTTGGTCTCACTGGGTTTATTTGAAAACGTAGAGTCCATTTCATTCCGTTGCTCCTTCTTACGTTCAATCGAAGAACCTCTTCACTTACTGGTTTACTGAATTCTCTATTTGTTTCTTTTTTATTTTTCTAAATGTATTCTACTGTCCGAGACTATTTATTTGTTTTACTCCTATCCGAAGTTCCCCATCTTAATAATTTATTTCGTTTGATAGGTTTCAAATCTCGCTCTATTCCACTTCATTACATTTTTCAGCCAGATTTCCTAAAGGTTTACTTGACTTATTAGTGAGTATGAGGCTTACCTCTATACATTTTATTCTGTCGCTTACACTTTGAATTGCTTTCACTTGATATTTTATATTAACTACGAATTCTAATTTTTCTTATCTTATGATTACAGGTGATCGTAGTGGTACTGTCAGTTCCTAAGGTAACCTATCATTTTATTGGTTGATAGCTCTAGTTATCTTATTTAAATACCTTAATGAAATTTGTATTTCTTGAACCGTGATTTCCGATCTTGGTACTATGCAGGTATTTCCACACCTTTGTTACCATTTCAATTTGATATAAGTTTAGGACTTGCTTAATAGTTTCTAACCATGGCTTATTATTCTCCAGGTGGGTTCAGATAACGATAATTACTATCATTATGCAATTTCTGGCATAAGTTCTTCTTAGTTAATATGTACTCGTTCACTATAGGGCCAAATGCCCTTGACATCACAAATTTTCGTTTAACAATATTTTCGTTTTGTTTAACTGTAATCGTATACATATTTAAATGCAAACAATGGACTATTCTTTTAATATTACTTGAATACATATGTAAATTCTGTAAACTTAACTGTGAATATTATTTGTATCCGGTTGAACATTTTTATTAGACTGTGCTCTTCATTTTCTGGAACCAGAATTCGATTTCTTCTATATCTAGTGTAGCAATATATGGAACAACTTTCCCTGATAATAATATTGTGTACTAGATATGTATATATTTTTCTAAAATGACATTTTCCTAATTTTTCTTCCGAACGGAAATATCAAGGTATAATATGTTATATTAGTTTTTCACTTACCATTTTAATTGTAAGATTTCCACTCAGATATATATATATATATATATATATATATATATATATATATATATAATCTCTGTTTATACAGGTTATTTATTTTTTATATGTTTGTTAGTTTTGCACAGTGGATAAACCATGAATACTCTTATTTCTATTAAAGTACAATTTCGATGGATACTTATCCATAAAATGGTTTAACATATTTTCTATATTACTCCATAGAAAATTGATGAATTGAAGTCTCTAGCCTCCTCTACTTTTAATGTAGAATATTACTATGACTCTTAGCAAACTATAGTATATTCACTTAGAGTTTAGCTTTCCGCTACAATGGTAGATTAATTTCTTTTCCAAAGTTACTTTAATTAATTAATTAATTAATTTATTTTTTTTCAGAAAATAAAATTTTGTCTTATGTATGTAAATATATACTCTGTCTACTTAGTCCAGTTTTGTTTTATATTTTTTAAAATAATACAGAGATATTTAACTATACACTACATCATATCTTTCACAATACAATAGCTATTTAATCTATTATAGCTACTCCATTTCTGTCCATTAATCCCTATGCATATATTTTAATATAGAAATCTTAGAACCATGCTATAAGGTTATTCAATATTCCTCTATAACAATTTCTGTTTAAAGTTGTTCAGTATACAGTTCACAGCATAACCTTAGAATAGTCTAATTTATCATAATGTTTTTCTGTAAGGTACCTAATCTCAAATCTAGACCTAGTATTGGGTGTTAGACATTCTAAGAGTTGGTCTTCACAGAGTATGTCTGTACAACACTACGGAATAAACTATTCTCTTTATGGTTAATTCTGTGAAATGTACAGACCAAAATATTAACTTTTTAAGTCACTAAATTCCTACAACATATACACATGCCCAAACCCAACATTTCATATAGATTAAACTACTGCACTGTTTCAATAATACAAAACAGAATTAAAACATCATTTCAAAAGTAAATCAAACTAAATTTACTGTGCATACCAGTTAAGTTAGACTAGGAAACTCCCAACCTTAGAGCTCTTTCTACACAGCTCACCCCCGAGAAGAGATCTTTTCTTCCAGTGATATACAACCCTTTGTCTATCCTGAAACAAATTATTTAAGCTTGCTTTCCCCGAACCTGTTTCCCTTAACTACGTCCAGCTAATTTAGGATGTTGTATTCCTGTTTGCCTAGGCTTTACATTTGTTTCTTCCACAAAGGTACTTTTAAAGCTAGCTTTTCCGCTTTCCAGCTTTATTCCATCTCATCCAAGTAATTTTCTCTTTACTGAGGTACTTTTTTAGATTTTTTCTCCAATCTAATTTTAGTATTTATTTTATTCCTTCCAAGGATTTCTGGAAGTCTGGGAAAGTCTTACAACCTTATCCATCCTCATGGATTGGGTTTCCAAATCTATAATCATTATCTAGTCATTGCACATAAATTTCAATTTTATTTTATTAATTTAAAATAATAAAATAAATCCACACAATTGTTTTCCATTGGGGTCCACTATACCCTTTTGAACTTTTTTAAATGTCTAATAAAATCATAGAAACCTAGGGATATTACATAGTGCCATGCCACAACCCCATGGGGTTTTAGTCCACTAACTGGGGTTACTAACTTCAAACAAGAATATCTCTTAAAATATGAAGAATTACGTGGTGTGCCATATATCAAAGAAAACATCTCAACAAGTGGAAACCATCCCAAATATCCTTGAATCAGAATAGAGTAAGTTTTCAAATCGAAATTTCCATGCAAGATCGGGATAGCCCTTGGCGTTGCTTGGGTTGACATCAATGACAACCGCTGATCAAAATAAAGAAGACTCAGAGGGCTACTATAGGACCGAAGATCAAGTCTTGGTGATCCAAAATTTCAGAGATACAACAATTTCAATATCGAGCTCCTCAAAATCAAAAAATGGTGTGTATTGTTTTAAAAAAAATTGCCCAAGTCTTGTTTGAAAAATCAGTTTGAAGTGATTCCAAGGGAATATTGAAGCATATATATCCGTATTGGGTTCTAAAATTTCCCCTAAAAAAATTCCACACACATTAAGCCCTCAGAAGGCTCTACTATGACACATGAAGAGAAAGAATTGTAGTATGATATATCAAAATTACGGTACCAAGTGCAAAAAATTTCGATCTCACAAAGAGCAACCAAAGATGCCACAGAAGGTTTAAAAGCAGGCATGGAGGTTAAGGTGGTTGATTTGAAGGATGAAATGAAAGCTAATATGGATGATCAAGCAATGGAAGATCACATCGAGCATCCACAACAAGTTCTCCAACTCTTAAAGGATAACCTAACTTTGGTGCATAATCGAATGAAACAATAGGCATATCAACATCGTAATGAAAGAAGTTTTGACGTAGGTGACTAGGTATTTTTATGGCTACAACCATAGAAACCAATGTCCCTCAAGAAAGCTAAGAAGTATAGTAAATTATCACTAAAGTACTATGGTCCTTACAAGGTGCTGCAAAATATTGGTACTATGGCATACAAATTGGAGCTGCCTGCATCTTCTCGAGTGAAACCAATTTTCCATGTTTCATGCTTAAATAAGGTTATAGGTGACAAACTCCCAGTTCAAACAATATTTCCAGCACTTGATGAGGAAGGAAAAATCATATTGGAACCTGAAGCAATCATAGAAACAAGAACTTGACAAATATGAAATCAATCAATTTTAGAGTATCTCAGCAAGTGGAAGAACTTACCCGTTGCAGATTCCACATGGGAGGATGAGAATTTTATATAGAAGCATCTAGAAATAATCAAGCGCTGAAGACAACACTTTTTTTAAGGAGAGGGGCATGTTAGGTCCCTATAATACTAGTGTATCCCCTTATTATTATTGTTATTATAGTCCCCTTATTGTTATTGTTGTGCCCATGTAGTCCCCTTATTGTTATTATTGTGCCCTTAAATTGTTATGTCGGCTAGGATTATATTGTAACCAATTGGAATCCTATATATATAAAGGAGGTTTTTTCATTTGTATCATCTAAGAATTGTTCATTTATGTAATGTAAAGGAGGTTCCCCCCTCGAAGAGACTAATTTCTAAGTCGTTGATCTATATTTTCTTCTATTTTGTGAGCTGGTTTCATAACATAGCGCCCTATGTAAGAAAAGCCATGGGCTGGGTATGATGTGCCCACTACCAAGGACCCCAAAGCCACTGGTTTAACTTCTTAAGGGCACGACCTAGCTTCTGAGATTAGATTGGGCTGATATGAAGCAGATCCGCGGGCATAGGGTGCTGTGGTAGTGGTTCAGAGCCCCAAAGTCGCAGGATGAGTGTGTCAAGGCCGCGACTCAGAGAGTTATTGGGCAAATATAATTTAGTTCACCTTCAGTTGATTGTGCAGTGCCACCAAACATCAGTCATTTAGTCACTGTTGCATCAGAATAGTCATTAACAGTCTCCTAGATTCAAATATAGGACTTCAGAGTTGAGATCACTTGGTGATCTATCCGATCCATTTTTTTCCATTATAGATCTGCTGATCTCTAGATCAGACATATTTGTTTCTGCTGCAAGATATATCTACAATCCTGATTTAATATCAACTGTATTCATTAGTTTTCTATAGCTACTATAAGTGCATTTCATTTCTCAGATTCAATTTCCTTCATGTAGAAGTATGGGTATAGTTTTATTGCGTGTATGTTATTTGTTTTATGCATCGTAAATATATGTACCTATGGATCATTGTACCCTTGTTGCTGAATCATTTGATGAAGATCTAAAAAGAATAATTTCCAAGGGTTTTCCCCATAATGGGTTTTGCCCTGGTCTCAGACCAATCCTGGTGTCTCTATGTGTTCATGCTTCTCTTTCTTTGATATTTTACTTTATGCTGCTTAGATGATGATGATGATGATGGTATTATTCTTTTTGCATAGCTTCATATTCTGATGGTTAATAATACAGATCTGTACAAAGGTATAATTATTTGGGGTGAATGTAACATGTTAATAATGAAATGTAACTATCAAAGTGAAGAACAATGTTTCTTTATGAAAAAATTAACATGGTATCAGAGCTGGTTGAAGAAACGCCATGGAGATCACCCCAAGGAGAAAATTTTACGGAAGTAAGCAGAGGATGGTAGAAACCTAAAATAATTCTAGCATATGAAGAAACAATTAGGCAGTTAGTGGATAAGGTTTAGAGAGAAACCCCAGTTTATGGTAAGAGTCTTGAAGATGTGATCTATGTGAAGTACTTGGGATTGATTTGACAGATGACCTGTTTATTAATAAAGTTACTGATTGAAGGACACATTGTTTTATGGTCTATGGATGGTTCTTGAAGGTTGGTTCAAGAGGGAGAGGATCATCTCTCATTGAAGATAAGTATTCCTTGACTTATTACCTTACTCTTGTTTACATTTATGGATATGATTTCTATGATTATTGTTTCTATTCATTACTTCCTGCATGTATATTTGAGCACCTGGATACTTCTAACCTCCGTGATGAGATGTGATAGGTGGATCTCTCTTGACGATCCTTGGAAATGCAGGAAAGATGGCTAGATTTGGAAAAAGGAAAGATGGCTAGATCTGGAAAAGGGAAGGATGCATTAGAGGAAATTTCAGCCTAAAAGTGGTCTCCTACGGAAAAATAATAAAATAATAGTTAAAATAATAAAATAAGAGTTATGCATTTTGGAGCGAAAAGAAGAAAATTGCTTTTTTATTTATTTTTTGGCTTATCTCCTTATAGGTTTACTCAAATTTTAGTTGTAGATACTCCTTGGATGAGAAATTAAATTTTGCATCCAACGAGTACTATCCATACTTTTGAGAAGACCCACATTGCTAAAAATTGAAGATACATTAAAAAAATGTGTTCAAACACACTTTTTAATGTATCTTCAATTTTTAGCAATGTGGGTCTTCTGAAAATTGTTCATAATGGGTACTTGTTGGACACATAATTTAATTCCACATCCAATGAGTGCCGATAATTGAAATTTGAGTAAACCTACAAGGAGATAAGCCAAAAATACAATTAAAAAAGTAGTTTTTCTTCTTTTCCCTCCAAAATATTTACATGTACCTATTTTAAAATTTAAAGGATTTTGATTGGCTTACACATTATGACATGTAAATTACGTGAAAATTTCATGGTCACTTTTAGGCTAAAATTTCCTCTAATGGCTAGATCTAGAAAAGGTAAAGATGCACTTGAGCACAACAAGCTATCTATGTGAACATGCACATGTAATACCGCAAGGCATGCATGGTATACCACATTGAATGGCTAGGTAAGCCCTACGGTACATTGAGAATTCCTCCTTCTCAGATGGATCATTCATGCATATGAGAGTGATGTTTCCTATGATGAAATGGTGCACCTGGTATTGAATTTTTTGATCATGGTGATATGCTTGATTCGACAAGATTATTTGATGTGACTGTTGATATTGCATATAGTGGCATAAACTTAATGTGTGGCTAACACCTATTGTTTTGAGATCTTGATTTTGAATCTAGTGGATGTTACTCTTGACCCTTGATATGCATAAGATTTGTTGGATATCTTATAGGAGGTTACCTCATTTATATGATATTGATAATGCTTGTGATAAGCATGATGGAAGCTCATGAAAAAAAGGGTGATTGCACTTTATTGGTATGTTGAATAATATAGCTTATTGATTATGGTATGAATGGTATTGGAAACTGAGATGATAGAGGCATATCTATGAGATTGATGTTTCAGATTTTTGACTATTTGTGGTTATAACATGCGGTGAAATTAAATGCTTTAACTTGCCATGTATTTTTATTGGGATCATAAGATTGTGTTGTCACAACAACCTGCTGCCTTGATCGTTCAAGCTCAGCCCTTAATGAAATATTTATGACATAATGTTGATGATCATGATAGATATGTGTTTATGATCTAACATACATGTTGTTGCATGATTCCTTGAAAGACAGGTTGATGACATGAATGAAGTGGATTCTCATTCAGAGGGAGAATCACTCTCCTAAAAAATTCTTCCTCATGTCCCCAGCATATGTTTCATTGAGATATGTTTTATAAGTATATGGAATTTTTGATCTAAAGCAGAGGTATGAGCCTCATCCTTGCAAAGATGTGACTATGTCTAATAGACACATAATTGAAGTTATGTACAATGAATTTGGTTTGTACTCCAAATCCATGGATCTATGATTTGTCTTGCCATTGTCAACTGATTTCTGGAAGTGTTAGAATTGAGCATGAAATTAGATGGTCACTTGAAAGATGTCAGTTCTACATATGTATTGCAGATGCCAGTAAGATCTATCAACAGGGAAAGTTCGTATGTTTGAACGGAAATTGTGTGTGTCGTTGACCGAGACATTCATATGGATATGTCATTATGTTTGAGGATTTTGCTATATGTTTTGATTGATTGATTTTGTCATGATGCTTAATGATTGAGAAATGTATAGAATTATAGATCTTACAATGATCTCTCATTTGGATTTGGCATGATTTTATCGGGTGATGATTTATTTTTCTAGATGACTATGCTATGTGGGCATAGTGACCTTCAGTGTCGTATGTGAGTATACAGAAGTATGGTTCTGGATTGGCCTCCTTGTTCCTAGCACAATGGTTGTTGTGAATTAGTATGAACATGAGTGACTTTACCTTGATGTGTATGCTCTTTCATCTAGTGACATAAATTTCCTGTAATGACATGTTAAATGATAGATTTGAGAGCTTAACATGAAATGAAGTCAAGACTTGATATATGTGCTACTTGTCTCTAGTTGAAAGAATTGATAATAGTTTTTGACTGGCTTCTAAACTTTGATGAGCTGATTTTGTTGACACACCATTGATTTGTGTAAGGTTGGATATGTTGGCAGGATAAGGCATTATGCTTGCAGAGAGTATTGTGTGATGCAAGTTCCTTGATTCAGATTTGTTTATCTTTGACTTTTATTTGGTTAAGTCAATATAATGAGTTACAAGGTATGTACTTGATTTTGATTATGTATTTTATTATACATATTGATGATATATCCTTGAAAGGTGATGAGCCTCTGAAAATCTAAGTAATAGGGAGATAAATTCTGGATATCGTAATGGTGTATCATGGCATGATGAATTTATTTTTGGAATTTGGGAAAGAAATACCATACTGTAAGACTGTTGAAATGTATTTTTGTAATGTAAATCCTTGGACACTTTGATTTAAAGTTCAAACGTTGATTGAATGTGACATGGAATTTGTTAGTTGGTTGAAGAATTGATGTTCCATTTTGAACATTCATCCGTATATGATATGTATAGAACATGATTGAATTCATGATTGAGCTGGTTCACTCAGAATTTCCACTGAACATATGTTATTTGTTCTACTCTTAAAGGTTGAGATATCTCTCCCATGATATGTAGCTGCATGAATGAACTGATGATATTTGTGATTAGTATTGATGAGCACACTTGGTTGCTGCCTTAGTATAAGATCTGTCTTGATATCTTGGATGAGAGATCCATAACACGATCGAGGTCGGGTACAATGCTGCTAGCAAGGCTAGCTATGAGGCATGATGTAGAATATCCTTAGAGAGTTGTATGAGCATGATATGGATAAGACATGGATACACTGTGATGACAAAAAATCCAAAATATGTATAGTCGGGACCATGATTTCTCCATTCATTTAGAAAATGCAGCTATTCGAGAAAAGCTTAGGCTTGTGATTGAAACCTCCGTGAGAGGGAGGATGATTATAGTATTCATGTGTGATTGACACCTCTGTGAGAGGGAGGATGATTATATTATCCATGTGTGATTGAAACCTCCGTGAGAGGGAGGATGATTATGGTATCTTGTTATGATTGATATCTTGTTGCGATTTACATGATTATGTATGTTATAACATAACGCTTGATTTGATATCATGTAGGAACAAGAATCAACAAATACCAGATGAGAGTAGTGCTAATCGAGTACACTAAGCCAACTCTTCCTCTCTGTTTGAGCTCCTAGAATAATGAATTAGGATAGAGGTCTCTTGGGGTCGAGGCAACTCTGGAAAATAGGGTGTATTCCCTATATGTTACCCAGGGTTGAGAATGATGCTCCCCTATCTGCATAGGGTTGTAGAATGCTTCTCCTCTATTTTGTATATGCAAATTATACCCCAGTTGGAATCATACCCACAAGTAGGGCTTGTTGGGAATACTGCTCCTCATTTTGCCAACGAGTTGAGAGTGTACTTGGGGTGTACATACCAAGTGGATTATGATGTAGGTGTTCTACCATGTGACTATTCAAGGTCATCCATGGGAAGATCAATAGGAAATAGGATGAGTTGAGATAACTCTATGAAGTTTTTGGTTGAGAGTACACTCCCTGATGTAATCCTAGGGTCGAGATAGTCTCCACTACATGGATGGATATCCTATTTTTAGATATGGAGTTGTAGAAGTATAGCCCCCCAATGAGATTCTGAGTCGAGATGTGCTCCCCGATGCAGTTACAGGTTGAGGTGTACTCCCTATGGATATGCTCTTCATTGATGATATTCCGGGTAGTAGCTTGATGGCAAATATTGCATGATTATAGCTCGACGGATGAAGGGTGGAAACCTAAGCTCCACTTTGGTGAAAAATTCTTCTTCTAGATCCAATAATATTTAGCATACAAGCAAAAACAATCAAGAGATAAGCATAAATAAGCATGAAGAGTACATTGATGATTTGTAATGATAAAGGTTCACAAAATGACGACTACAAAACGTAGATTTTAAGTGACAACGCATGATGATGCATGAATATCAGAATGGAATATTGATAGATGAAAAAATATTAGCAGATTGAGCTGAGCCGTGATGACACCATGATGCAGAATATTACAAGCATAAATTTCAAAGTGGAATTATTCCTAGTTGAGAGGGAGTGTTAATTTTTGCAACTAGGGTCAAATTACACTATGGATAACTCAAATGATTAAGATAATAATTTAATTAGATTCCTCTTTTCAAGATGATCAAAATCGACCTATATATTTCCTTAATCAGTTAAGTAGAAATTAAGTTATGAATTATTTTATTATTTTATGGGTCGTCCTAACCGCATGTTGATCCGGTCAAAGCCCTAAGTGGTCCCTCACAAAGTTATAAATAGAGGCGACCTCAAGCTCATTTATACACTTTCTCAAGCAACTTATGATTTGCATCCATTAGTTTGTTTCGTCTATTTTTATGTCTTGGATCGCACAAGTACATCGGGAGGAGCTCGCGCAAAGGGTTGGGATCACATATGTGATCACGCATAAGATCTGAGTGATATGAAGCAGAGTCACGGGAAGGAAGAGATGAGGTAGCGACCTAGGTAAGCAAAGCCGCAGGCTGGGTGTGTTATGCCCACAACCAAGGACCCCAGAGCTGCTGACTCAACTTGTTAAGGGCGTGCAACTTCTGAGATCAGATCAGGCTGATTTGAAGCAGAGCTGTGAGAACAGGGTGTTGTGGTAGCGACTCAGAGCCCCAAAGCCGTGGGATGAGAATGTTAAGGCTGTGACTCAGAGAGTTACTAGGAAGATGTAATTTGGTTCACATTAAGTTGATTGTGTAGTGCCACTAGAAATCAGTTGTTCAGTCACACTTGCGTCAGAAAAATCATTAACAGTCTCCTGTATTCAGATCTAATACTTCAGATTTGAGGTCACTTGGTGATCTATCAGATCCATTTTTTGGCATTAGAGATCTGCTAATCTGTAAATCAGATCTATTTGTTTCTACTGAAATATGTATCTACAGTCCTCATTCAACATCAATCATATTCATCAGTTTTCTACAGCCAGTGTTAGTGCATTTAAGTTCTCAGTTTCCTTCATGCAAAAGTATGGGTATGGTTTTAATTGCGTGTATGTTATTTTTTTTCTACATCGTAAAGGTATGTACCTATTGATCATTGTACCCTTGTTGCTAAATCATTTGATGACGATCTAAAAAGAAGAATTTCCAAGGGTTTTCCACGTAGTGGGTTTTGCCCTGGTCTCGGACCAATCTTGGTGTCTCTATGTGTTCATGCTTCTCTTCATTTGATCTTGTAATTTCTGCTGCTTAGATGATGATGATGATCATGATATTGTTATTTTGACATAGTTTCATATTATGATGGTTAATAATAAAAATATCTATAAAGGTATAATTATTTGGGGTTAATGTAACATGATAACGATGAAATGTAACTATCAAAGTAAAGAACAATGATGCTTTATGGAAAAATTAACAGTAATGGTGTGTAGATGATATGGTCATGCATTAATGATTGGACTCTAGCTAGAATGATGCCTATGCGTTGATATACCTATGCATTATAAGTCTATATGTTGTTATTATTATGTCTATACGTGTATTACACTGATTGGTTTATCTTGCAGATGAGATGTCCTCCTCAAATTATGCTAAGGTATGTTGGTTTATTGTGATTTGGTTTAGGATGACATGAGATGCCTTATAGGAAGAAATCAAATATGACTAGCAAGATGGTATAATACAAAGATTCTCCTTATGAATCGGATGAAGGACATGGTGTTGGGAACTCTTATGATTTAGCAGATACACTGAGAATTTGTAGTAGATCTGACAAGAAAATATATAGAAATAGAAAATATGCCCAAGAAATAACACCATTGAAGACAAAACTTCAGATCTTCATTAATATCAAAACCCTTAAGGTAGGGCAACACCATACATTCACTCCTTAAGGAAGGAGATCACTCCACAAGCCATATGCTTACCCATACAATAATCCTTGACATCCCTCAATGGAGAGTCTCTAACCTCTATATAGGTTTCATACATGTAATACCATGAGTAGTTACCATGGGTCTCTCAATACCATACATCCAATACAATGGGCTTATCACTTTATTCCCTCTCTACATGTGGTCCCTTACATAATGTGGGTTAACCACTTTATTTATTAACTATGGCCCAATTATTTATCATTCTTATATTATTACATCATATTATTTCCTTGGGTACCTCCCTCTGTACCCTATATTATCCCCCCATAGGTACACTACATTACACCCCCCTTAAACATGTTTCGTCCCCGAAACATGAGAAGAACACAAATAATAAGATCTACTCAAAAGAGTATTCCATTGATACCATTCACGTGCATCCAGCCATCCAAGAGAAATGTGAACACTCGATCTAGTCGGTGCCTCGCTCGCTTGAGATGGAAGCAGGTTCTGGTGGTTCTTTTGTGTTGATGTGTTGTCAGTGGATCGTCGCATCTCTCTATGTGTCATCCAAGGGTTGTTGTCCTTGTTGCTAATTCGTTGCCACTTTGCTGGTTGTTGTCTTGCTGGATGATGCGGGTGGTGATATGTTGAAGCTTTAACTGATGTAACATCTTTAAGTAATTTCTCCATTATTGGTGATGGAGTGGTGTCTGGTTCTTTTGTTGGTACTTGCTTTGATGTCTGTGTTTGGCTGTCTACCATCAAAGGCTCATCATCTGATGTATCTGGTTCTTTTGTTGGTACTTGCTTTGATGTCTGTGTTTGGTTGTCTACCATCAAAGGCTCATCATCTGATGTGTCTGTCTCGTTGGATATTTCTGCTTCTGCCTCCCTGGTCTCTGCATGGTTCCTAATGCAAATATCGTGCAATGTAATTTTCTTCTTTTTATACCAGAGTTTCATGAATTTCTTTTGCACATTAAAATTGACAGTACCAATGGATTCCATCCAAGGGTGTCCCAAAACAACATCCACAACATCCATATCTGAAGCATAAAAATCAGAATGCAACACATACTTATCCATAGAAATCTTCAAATCTTTATAAATTTGAACATCTTCATTATCAACCTATGTCTTTTCAATATGCTTTGCTGGAATTTGCAATTTTTTAGCCAAATTCACATTGATACAATTATGCTTGCAACTAGGAATGATAGACACTATGATGTTCTCTTTCTGAATACTTCCATGAACCTGTAATATGGAAATATTAGTAGAAAATAAGTCTTTATGGCTCTTGCTATCCTTCTTTCCGGCTTTAGACCACTTGTCCAAAAGGACTTTTTCAAGTTTTTTCTCGGGAAGTTTCCACACTGAGCTGTCAAGTGAGGTCCACCATTGATTTGCCTCATCTTTCATATCAAGCCCTATGGTGCCTACCCAAAAACTTCGGTATTTAGCCTTGTGATATTGTAAAAAATCTTCAATAGTAGGGCCATCATCTTTTCCTGTAAACTTCATCTTGCGAGAATCCATAAAATAAAGTAAGGGTTTTCAAGAAAATAACTTATTTTGGCAAAAAATTAAAATGGACATTACTTGGTCAATATAACTCAGAATCCTTATTATAACCTGTTTTTGAAAATGGAAAATCCATTCTGCATCTAACCATGTGATTGAAATCTCGATCTAGGCACTTTGGAAACACAAATTGCGCTGCAACTGTCCCGCCGTCACAAAATTTCTGAAAAAATGACTGATTTTAAATCAGTGATAACTCCCTCATCCAGACTCCGATTTGACCGATTTTTTTTTTGAAATCGGGTGATTTTTCAAGGGGAGATCAGATCTGTAATTGGTTGTCTAAAATTTTGCACCAGAATATACTAAAACGTCAGGAGATCCGCCGTACACAAATTGCCGTCAGAAACATTTCTGCAACATAGCTGAATTTAAATCAGCAATATCACCCTCATCCGAACTCCGATTCGACTGATTTTTTTTTTGAAATTGGGTATTTTTCGATAAGGAATCCAGATCTGATATTTATTTCTGAAAAATTTTCATCAAATTTTCCAGATCTGCTCTACAAACTCGCCGCCCAAAAATTTCCTGCAAAAAATGAAAAAACAAATCTCGAAACTCTGCCCAAGAAAGTGCTCCGATACCACTTGTAGTAGATCTGACAAGAAAATATATAGAAATAGAAAATATGCCCAAGAAATAACACCATTGAAGACAAAACTTCAGATCTTCATTAATATCAAAACCCTTAAGGTAGGGCAACACCATACATTCACTCCTTAAGGAAGGAGATCACTCCACAAGCCATATGCTTGCCCATACAGTAATCCTTGACATCTCTCAATGGAGAGTCTCTAACCTCTATATAGGTTTCATACATGTAATACCATGAGTAGTTACCATGGGTCTCTCAATACCATACATCCAATACAATGGGCTTATCACTTTATTCCCTCTTCTACATGTGGTCCCTTACATAATGTGGGTTAACCACTTTATTTATTAACTATGGCCCAACTATTTATCATTCTTATATTATTACATCATATTATTTCCTTGGGTACCTCCCTCTGTACCCTATATTATCCCCCCATAGGTACACTACGAAATCAAATATGACTAGCAAGATGGTATAATACAAAGATTCTCCTTATGAATCGGATGAAGGACATGGTGTTGGGAACTCTTATGATTTAGCAGATACACTGAGAATTTTGGAGGAAATACGGAGTTGTAAAGCAAATAATGGAAGAATCATACATGCATAGGAAAAATAAGCAGAAGTAAATGCGGCAATCCTTCAAAGTTTGTCAAATTTTCAGCAACATGGACCACTTCGGATAAACTATGACCACTTCGGATAAACTATGGACATGAGGATGGAACTAACGTGACATATGGAAGTAGGAATCCTGGTGGTCACAGGTCGGATAGAAATGGAATATTATTGGACATTCTAGATAGGAGAGGTGATAGAAACATGTATTATTATAGTTCTGGTTCTGACAGGAACTATGATCATCATCATTATCATCCTTATAGGAGGAGTGACAGGGTATATTTTCCAGATGAGTAAGAGAAAGAAAAGACACCAATATTTGACAAAGAGATGAAGAAATCACATGATGCAATGGCATGGTTTCTTGGTGTGAGGAAGTTCTTCAGGTTACATCATTTATCAGAAAACATGAAATCCAAAATAACTACATTCAACCTCAAAGGTAAAGCAAATATTTGGTGGGGATATGTGAAGAATGTCAGGGGAATTTATGAGGAGGAACTCACTTGGAGTGATTTTGAGAGGCTATTCTAGAAGAAGTATCTATTGGAGAGGTACTATGATGCTATAACTAAGGATTTTTATGAGTTGCGGATGGGTTCCATGACAGATGATGAGTATACTAGCAGGTTCTTGGAGTTTTTTGAGATATGTTCCTTACCTTAAGGAGGAGAAGGCCAAGGTTAAAAGATTCATCACTGGGATGCCATTAGCATACACAGAGAAAATTGAGTTCGACAAGCTTAGATCATTGGAGGAGGCCATTCAGAAGCTGAAGTATCGTTAGAGCTGTAAAAATGCAAATTTGAGCCTAAGCGTGATTTGAAAGGAAATGAGAAAGCTTAACGAAGATGGCCACCAACATAGGAAAGTCCGCAAGATGCAGGTGAGAAATAGAATGTGGTTCCGTACAAGAAGTTCAATACAATTGGGAAAGAACCTGGAGAGCAACAAACTAGAGGTGTTGGTAGAGCATTTCTGCAGTGTTGGATATGTGGAAAGGATCCTCGTAAGAGGGATTTTCCATATAAGTATTAGGGTGGTAGACCCAAGATTTATAGTGCACAGGAGGCACAAACATTTGGGGATGTTGGTCATAACATTCCTAAAATTTATGCAGCTGTGGAAAATAGGAAGGCAGACCATCAAGCATCTATCATTGAGACGGACAGTAAGGTTTGTGATAAAGTTGTTTCTATTTTGATTGATCCTGGATCTATTTGGGGGATAAGTGTGGTTTGAGAAAAGAAGTTCATGCAGAATATTGGTCAGTGCAGTTGGATACATGTACCAAAAAAAAGAGTTCATCATTGGGTAAGATATAATTGTGCGTTTGATTTAAATGGTATTCCAACAACATCACACTTGAACATATTTCTGTTGGGATCATATAGTACGCTATTGGGTATGGATTGGCTATACCTTCATAAGACTAAGGTGGATTTTTTATGGAAAAGCCATTAAGTGCTTGGATGACAATGGAGAACCAAGAGTATTATAGGGAAAGAATAAAACCACATTAGTTAGGATGGTGACAACTCTGCAAGCCAAGGGTAGTCATAGGAAAGGGTGTGTGTTATTTTCAGTACATAATTCTAGTGACAAAGGTAAGGAAGTTGAGGATGTAGATGTTTTGAGCAGGTACCCAGTTCTACAACAGTAATAGGATGTATTTCATGTAGAAATTTTAGAGTTGCCACCTCACAGGGAAGTAGACTTTTCTATCGAGTTGGTACTTGGGGAAACACCAGCATCAAAGGAAACTTACAAGATGAGCACAACTGAGTTGGTAGAGTTAAAGTTGCAATTGAAAGAGATGCTTGATAAGGGATATATTAGGCCAAGTGTATCTCCTTGGGGTGCGCCAATGTTGTTCATGAAGAATAAGGATGGTACTCTCAGACTATGAATTGAATATAGGTAGTTTAACAAGGTGACCATCAAGAACATGAATCCATTGCCGAGGATTGATGACTTGTTTGATCAGATGAAGGGAGAAATAATGTTCTATAAGATCGAATTGAGATCATGATACCATTAGGTATGCATCAAAGAAGTAGACATCTACAAGACAACTTTCCAGACTAGGTATGGTGTTGTGAAACCAGCTCCAAAGATAGAAGAAAAGAGAGATCAACGCCTTAGAAATCAGCCACTTCGAGGGGGCAACCTACAATACATTACATAAATGAACAATTCTTGGATGATATAAATGAAAAAACCTCCTTTCTATATATAGGATTCCATGGGGCCACAATGTAATCCTAGCCGAACTAACAATAGTAATTTAAGGGCACAATAATAACAATATTGGGGTTACAGGGGTACAAGAATAACAATTAGGGGGTTACACTAACAAAAATAAGGGACTATACTAGTAATATAGGGACCTAACATGCTCTTCTCCTTCAAAAGTGTTGTCCTCAATGCTTGAGTAGCTCTGGATGCTTTTGTATAAAATTCTCATCCTCCCATGTAGAATCTTCAGTGGGTAAGTTCTTCCATTTGATGAGATACTCTAAAATTGATTGATTTCGTAGTTGTTGAGTTCTTGTTTCTGTGACTGCTTCAGGTTCCAATATGGTTTTTTCTTCCTCATCAAGTTCTGGAAATATTGTTTGAACTGGAAGTTTTTCCCCTATAACCTTTTTTAAGCATGAAACATGGAAAACCAGATGCACTCGTGAAGAAGCAAGAAGCTCCAATTTGTATGCCATAGTACCAATATTTTGCAAAACCTTGTAAGGACCATAATACTTTAGCGATAATTTATTATCCTTTTTAGCTTGCTTGAGGGAAATTTGTTTGTATGGTTGTAGCAATAAAAATACCCAGTCTCCCACATCAAAACTTCTCTCACTGTGATGTTGATCTGCTTATTGTTTCATTCGATTTTGTGCCAAATTTATGTTATCCTTTAAGAGTTGGAGAACTTCTTGTTGATGCTCGATGTGATCCTCCACTGCTTGAACCCAGAATTTTCCCTTAAAGAACATGTGATGGATGGTGGATGATATCCATAAAGTGCCATAAATGGGGTCATTTTTGCTGCAGTATGGAAGGAAGTGTTATACCACCATTCCACGAGAGGTAACCAATTGACCCATTGTGCTTGCTTATCAGATACAAAACAACAAAGATATCCTTCCAAACATTTATTCACTATCTCTGTTTGACCATCGGATTGAGGATGATAAGATGAGCTATGAGCTAGTTGAGTACCCAAACAAGAAAATAATTCCATCCAAAAATTTCCTGTAAAAAAGGGATCTCTGCCACTTACAATAATCTTCAGGTTTCCATGTATCTTTTGAATTGTTTCCATAAATGCAGTAGCAACTATACTCGCTTTAAATGGATGAGATAATGCAAAAAGTGTGCATACTTGGTAAGTTTATCAACTACCACCATGATGACACTCCTTCCTTCGGACTTAGGTAAACTTGTGATAAAATCCATTGAAATCTCCTCCCAGCGTTGACTTGGAATGGATAAAGGTTGTAGAAGACTCGGGGTCTTAATTTTCTCAACTTTATTTTGTTGGAAAACTAAACATTCTGCCACAAAATTTTGAATATCAGATTTAAGGCCATCCCAAAAAAATTCTTTCTTCACCCTATGGTAAGTTTTTAAAAATCCCGAGTGTCCTCCTAAAGGAGAAGTGTGCAATTCCAAAAGAATATTTTGTTTTAGTTGGGAATTATTGAAAATATATAAGTAATATTTGTACCATAAGGAATCATTTTTCCAACTAAATGTATCAGATGTACTAGGATCTTGCTGCAAATGTTGACTGAGAGTCCACACTTCTTCGTCCTTCTTCCATTCATCCCTTGCTTCGGTTATCCAATCTGGCTGGATAATTGAAATGGCGCAAAGCAATGCTTCCACCTCTTCATCCTTTCTTGAGAATGCATCTGCAACAAAATTTAACTTCCCTTTTTTGTAGATGATTTCAAAGTCATAACCCAACATCTTTGTGATCCATTTTTGTTGCTCTTATGAAGATATTCTTTTTTTCAAAAAGTGTTTAAGACTATCATGTTCAGTTTTTACCTTGAAGTGTCTTCCCATTAGGTAAGGTCTCCATTTCTTTAGTGCATGTAGCATTGACAAAATTTCCTTCTCATAAATAGCCTTTTGTAAATACTTTCCTTTGATTGAACGACTTTCAAAAGCAATGGGTCTTCCTTCTTGCATTAAAACAACACCACTTCCATTTCCTGAGGCATCACATTCCACAATAAAGGTTTTTGTGAAGTCTGGCATAGCTAAGACTGGTGCTAGGCACATTTCCTCTTTAAGATGTTCAAAGGCCTTATTTGCTTCAAGAGTCCATGAAAATGCATCTTTCTTCAATAATTTTGTTAGAGGTGCCGCTATTCTCCCATAATTCTTAACAAACTTGTGATAATACCATGTTAACCCAAGTAATCCGTGAAACTTATTTATGGTTGTGGGGACTTTCCATTCCTTAATGGCTTTAATTTTGTTAGGGTCTACCTTAACACCCTCGTGAGATACAATATGGCCTAGATATTCCACCTCTTGTACTCCAAAGAAACATTTGGATTTTTTTGCATATAATTGTCTCCTCCAATAGTTTGAGAACCCTGTCAACATGTTGAACATGATCCTTCCAAGACCTGATGTAGATTAGCATATCATCAAAAAATACTATCACAAATTTTCTAAGGAAGGGTTTGAAAATGGAATTCATCAACCCTTGAAATGTAGAAGGTGCATTGGTAAGGCCAAAAGGCATGACCAAAAATTCATAATGACCCTCATGAGTTCGAAATGATGTTTTCGGAATAACTTTAGTCTTCATTATAATTTGATAATATCCTGAACGAAGATCCAACTTGGTAAAATAAATTGCTCCATGTAATTCATCCAGTAATTCATCAATCACAGGAATGAGAAATTTATCTTTAATAGTGAGCTTATTTAGCTCCCTATAATCCAGATACATGCACCCATGATCCATCTTTCTTTTGCACCAATACTACTGGAGCAGAGAAAGAACTTTGACTAGGTTGAATTATACTAGCCTCTAACATTTCTGCAATCATACGTTCAATTTCACTCTTTTGGACATAAGGATATTTGTAAGGCATAATGTTTGGAGGAACACTTCCTGGAATCAAATGAATAACATGATCATGATCACGAATAGGTGGGAGTCCTTTGGGAGTATCAAACACCTTGGAATGATTGTCCAAGAATTTTTGGAGATTTGGAGAAATAGATGATTTTGATGTTGGAACTTCTAGTGAGCATAATTGTGCAATTACGCCCCGTTGTTCTTTCTTCAAAAGCTTTGTCACGAAATTAGAGCTTATTATCTTTATTTTCCCGTAATTCAATTTCCTTTCCTTCCGATTTTTTTTTTAAGAAAAGTTCTTGAAAATTAAAAGCTACCGTCCCCAAAGATTGTAACCATTGTACTCCTAGTACAACATCAACACCTCCCATTGGGATGGAAAGCATTGGACTATTCAATACATATTCCCCCATGGCTAGCTTGATATTATGGAGTTTTCCAGAGCAGTTTATAGTTCCTCCATTTGCAACCATCACTTGACATTTTGGTGCTGGGTATAGGAAACAATTCAATTCCTTGGCTACCTTACAATGAATAAAATTATGGGTACTACCCAAATCAATCAACACTATTACCTTTTTCTTCTTGATATGTCCTTCTATCTTGAGAGTTTGAGGAGTGGTAATTCATACCAATGCATTACATGATATGGTCAGACTTATTTCTTATTCTTCTAGGGTTTCTTCTGGGTGTATATCCTCTACTTTTGAAGTTTATTCTTCATTTTCTTCCTCCTCTTCATAATCTATGTAAAATAATTTCTTCTCAACACACTTATGACCTTTAGTGTATTTTCTATCACAACTATAGCAAAGCCCTTTTTCTCCTTTTTCTTCCAATTGTTGTGGTGTCAACCTTGTAGGTTGTGGAAGTCTAGGAGTAGCAACACTTCCCTCTTTATAGAAGTGAGTGGTAGGCTTCCTTGTCACCATAATTTTACATTCAATTATTCTTTCCAACCTGAATGCCTTCTTCAATGAATCGGGTTCCAAAATGCGAACTTCATGTTGAGCAAAGTCCTTTGTTCACATTGTTCAATATTTAGCCTTTGGAATATCGCCACTTTATATTCAATTTTTGGAAGTCCTCAATGTGCTCGCTAATTAACCCTTTTTTAAGATTTATCAATGGGCTAAAGAAGGTGTTGCTCTTTGTATCCTCATAATGCTATCATTTACTCCGCAAAATCACTCAAGTGATTTTTACAGAGAAAAAGCCATCGATACCATAAAAAATGTATTTTGTTGTAGATGTAAATTTGCAATGCTGCATCTTTGTGTGTTTTGCACATTATTGAGATCAAAATATTGCTCCATCTGTAGTATCCATGTTACGGGATCCTTGCCATCAAACTTCCTCATATCCATCTTTGGAATATGATGGTTCTTCAATCCAACATTAGAGTTTATGAAATCATGATTAACATTTATTTTGTTCTCATCATGAGTTTCCTCTACTATCTTTTCACCATTAGGAATCCTTTCTTGTATCAACTTTTTCAAACCTTCCATGTTTGCTTTTAGATCATTCTTCATGTTTTCCATGTTGTCTTTCATTTTTTCTTCCATGTCCTCCATCTTAGCTTCCACACCTTTCTTCAAACCATCCATCTTTGCTTCCATGCCTTTCTTCAAACCATCCATCTTCGCTTCCACACCTTTCTTCAAAACTTCCATTTCAGTTTTTGCTTCTCTTTGCGAGAGCGAAATTTGGTGCACTTGCTCTTGTAATTTTGATAGATGATGTTGCAATTATTCATCTTCATGAGTCACAGTAGAGTATTATAAAGGCTTAATGGGTGTTGAATTCTTTTTAGGAGGCATTTCAGAACCCAATACTAAAATATATGCTCAATAGGCCCTTGGAATCACTTCAAACTGAATTTTTACACTAGAATTATGCAATTCGGAAAAAAATACACACATTTTTCTTGCTTTTGAGGAGCTCGATATTGAAATTGAATTATCTCTGTGATTTCAGATCTTCAATAGCTGAATTTTGGCCCTGAGCTATCCCTCTGAATTCTCTTTCGAATGCCATAGGTCTGACTTGATTTGGATTCTTCAAGGAAAAGTTATGCCTAATCTCTCACAATGACCTAATTATGGACTGGTTCAGTAGAGAAAAATTGTACGACTTTCCACGTGTCACTGTTTCCTCCTTCGGATCTAAAATTGATAGACCAGAAACTATAGTCCGTTTACTTGCGGCCAATTTTTACAACATTCTAATTCGATGCTTAGAGAGAGAGTTATGAAGATTTTCCCACGATCACCTCTTTGAGATGAAATTCGTGAGCCTGAAAAAGCCCTAACTTCCACAGACCATATCTCTGAAAATAGTGCGAACCAAGATCTAAAATTTTGCAACGATGTTCCTCAAGATTTCAGCTTTGCGCTCTAAAAATTTCAGCTTTTAAACCTTCGTAGAAAAAACGTTATATCGAATATTCCATGATGACCTATTTGGAGCAGCGAAGCCTTAGAATCCAAAGCTCTGATACGAAATGTTGTGAAACCAGCTCCAAAAATAGAAGAAACGAGAGATCAACACCTTAGAAATCAGCCACTTCGAGGGGGAAACCTCCAATACATTACATAAATGAACAATTCTTGAATGATACAAATGATAAAACCTCCTTTCTATATATAGGAGTCCATGGGGCCACAATGTAATCCTAGCCGACCTAACATTAATAACTTAAGGGCACAATAATAACAATATGGGGGTTACAGGGGTACAACAATAACAATAATGGGGTTACACTAAAAACAATAAGGGACTATACTAGTAATATGGAGACCTAACATATGGGCATTATGAGCTTGTCGTAATTCCATTCGGTTTGACTAATTCTCGAACTACCTTTATGTGTTTGATGAATACTGTGTTGCCTCCATATTTGGACAAATATTTTATTGTGTTAATTGATGACATATTGGTATTATCTAAAAATGAGGAAGAACATGCCGAGCATTTAGAAGCAGTTTTGAGATTGTTGAGAGAGCATCAGTTGTATGCCAAGCTCATCAAGTGAAATTTATTTCAGACTCAGGTACATTACTTGGGACATGTTGTCTCCAAGGAGGGCATAAAAGTGGATCCAAAAAAGGTAAGTGCTATCTTGGAGTGGGAAACTCCTAGAAATGTAGATGAGGTGAGATTCTTCATGGGATTGAAAGGTTATTACAGGAGGTTCATCAAGAAATTCTCACAGATTTCTTTTCCTATTACATCATTGCATGGGAAAGGTAATAAGTTTGAGTGGACAAAGGAGCGTGAGGCCAATTTTGAGCAGCTTATGGAGTTGTTGATCCATGCTCTAGTGTTGAAGATCATAGATCCGGACAAAGAGGCTGTGGTATGCATAAATTCTTGCAAAAGAGGGCTTAGTGGAGTCCTTATGTAGGAAGGACAATTGGTATGCTATGAGTCATGGAAACTAAATGAGCACAAACAAAATTATCTAATGCATGATTTTGAGCTAGCAATGATCATACATGCATTGAAGATGTGAAGGCACAATATTCTTGGAAGTATTTTATTTACATGGTTTTATGCTGGTTATAAGCATGGTTATATGACTAGTTCACGTCATGGCTATTTCATGTATTTAATTGTAAATGTTAAAATAATGGATGCAAGACCTAATTGATTTCATAACAGTTCAAGGAAGAGGGTGGTGATCCTTGTTGTAACGTCTCATAAAATTTTCAGTCATTCATGCTCTGTCTTGTATCCTAGACCTATAGATTGCATTAATGCCAAGTGTTTGATAGAATGTTAGTCCCAGTTGGGAATGGTCAGGCCTAGCCTTGGAGTCATTTTTTGGTTCATTAGCATTGTCATCATGTGTTTGATGGATTCTAGAAGCTACAGGAAGCTCTGGGCAGTGATTGATATTTTGGGTTTAAAAAGTGCCATATATCCCGCGGACGCTAGCACAGGTCTAAGGGAAAAATTCCTTGGATGCATGTATGGATATGATGTGGGAGCGTCTAGAGCCTCCCAGGTGCACCCTTGCCCATATCAAGGGAGTGTCTGCGGGTTTTATTCATTAAAATTCAGTGAGACCCAAGGACACATTAGGTGGATGACTGTGATATCCTTTGGGTGTCCTGTAGCAAGTACATGAGGTCTGTGTTATGGTTTTCTGCTTCAATTCCACTTCTTTAAAGTCACCAAGGAGGTTGAGTTTGCTCATAACTACCCCTCAACTCATGTTTAACCCGGTTGGCCGATTACTTGGGTATATGTGAGGGGAGGTGGGCGTTACAAGTAGAAAGATGTGTCTTGGTTTTTCTTTTGTCTCATGTTATGGTGCAATTCAAAGGAGGAAGGATAGTCGTTATTTGGTAAAGGTTTTGTTGAAATTTTTGTGCATACGTGTGTGGAATGTCACTGTGAATAAGGGGCTGCAATTCTCTATGTTTAAATATAAGTTAGGGCTAAGTTTCCCTACCTCTATTCAAGACATATGAGAGTCCCTGTGCATGAGGTTGAAAGGTTATCCTATTGAGTAAGTGTCAAGTTGAAATAGAGGATAAGGAAGAAGATAAGGGTCATGTATGTTGAATTCTAGGCTGTGGTAATAGAGGAAAAAGGGTCAAGTTTTAGAAATGATTCTCAAAATAAGGGTCAATCTGAACTGTGTTAAGGACATAAGTGTTTCTTCACAGAATCAAGTTTGTTAGGAGGCCAAGTAACAATGTCTTCAAGGATAATTTTTGGGTTGTAGTGTGTGGATAAGTCTATCCTAAATGGTTTAGGACGACAATTTTGTGATGCCCTAGTTCATTGGTTTGCAAGTGGGAAATATCAGTGATAAGAGGGAAAATTGTTGAGCCTAGGTATGTCATTATTTGAGAAACCAAGAGATAAAAAGAGGGAATATTTGTGGATGCCCTAGTTTTGTGATTTGGAGTAGCATATCAGAGATAAGAGGGAAACTAGAATAAGACCCTAAGAGCAGTGATAATGGAGGAACCTTATAAGTGCTAGAGGAAGTTGTGTTTAAAGTCCTAAGATTAGTCGTTATAGGAGTAGCTAGAAGATTGATAGAGGAATTATTGTTGGCTGAAGATGCACGCATTCTGAAGTTGCAAAAGTCTTGTGAGAAACAAAAGAGGAGGAAAAGGACCTACCATATGTGTTCAAGGTATGTGGACTAAAAGGTCTTAGTGAGCACTCCTTAATAAGGTAATTCAAGTGTACTTTTTTTAGGGAAATATTATTAGTCATAAGTTATTGACTCCAAGCCCTAGTTATCCTTGTATTAGTGATGTAGGTAAGGGCCATGAGCCATGGTACACGAGCCCTAAGTTTGTTGCAATAATTTTTTTAATATAACAAGTTTTGGGTTAAAAGTTATCTTGTGCACTGAGTTGATTCACTACTGTAGATTTTCCACTATGAAAATTTCTTGTGTTGTGGCATTTGAGCGTGTTTGTGATTGTGATATTAGACATACACCTGATTCTTAAGTGCCATGAAAAATCAACATGGTATCAAAGCTAATTTGAAGGGACAACAAAATCAGAGTATGCACAACATATAGCTCAAGAGGGAGTTGGTTCTATTGTTATTGAAGCACTAATAATGATGGTAAATTTGGTAGTTATTTTATGATATGAGGATAGGTTGGATGGGTTTTCCAACTATATTCCTTGGAAGGAAAGGATCAAGATGGTCTTGATGGTGAACAAGATTTGGGAGTTTGCTGGAAAGTATATCCAGAAACCAACTAAGCTTAAGGAGTTGGAAGTATATGAGGAGTTGAATACGAAATGAAAGACAATCATCCTAGATGGTTTCAAAGATCACTTGATACTTCATCTATTCGGTAAGACCACTACCCACGAGATGTGGAAATCTCTTTAGGATTTATTTCAAAATAAGAACAAGAATCAACTATTGGTATTGAGAGATAAGTTGAAGAACACCAAGATGTCAGATGATGAAGGTGTGAGTTTGTATCTGATAGCACTTTCTCAAGTTCAAAATGAGCTTGCTACCATAGGTGAAATTTTCTTCATATTCTGAGCTGGTGAGGACTAATTTGAAAGGGTAAAACGAGGAATGAATACCATTTATCAAAGGGATCGTTGCTCGAGAAAATTTTCCATATTGGAACAAGTTATGGGATGAATTTATTCAAGAAGAAATGTGAAATGAGGACCTTTATATGAAGAATAAGACTTTTGGCTCTTGTAGGGAGGACAAAGGGAAAGGAAAATGTTGAATTTGGAAACAAGAAGAGGCTTCTAATTTAATTTTTGCTTAATTAAACTAGAAGGAAATTGTATACACATCACATGACAACTTGTACGAGTTAAATAAGTTGGGAAGACTTAGTTAGCTCAGTAAATTTGAGTTTGGGGTCAAATCAGAGGCATATAGAGTTCACTCTAAGTTTTAGGGGGTTGAGTTGCTGTTTATTTTGAGTTGCAATTAGTTAACTTAATTATTTGAGTTAAAATCAGTTTAACTAGTTCTAAGTAATGGAGGAACTAGTGAGAGGTCGAGTGGATTAAATATGATTTAATTCACATGAAATGATCAATGGAATAAATAATAATTCACTATAAATAGTTGTTGCATATCAGTTGTAAGAGTGACCTAGTTGAGATTGGAGTTAAAGGGAAGTAGACTATCAATTGTATAGTTAAAAAATTGTACAAGTCTTGCATGAGGTCTTCAGGATTCCTTGGATGAATTGCGATATCAATTGAAGGGAATTTCATAATTAATAGGGGATAAATTTACTCAAGAATGCGTGAGCAAGGCTGGTTAGAAAGGGGAAAGTAATTGGTTAAGTATTGGAAAAAAACTTGCTCATATTAGAATGAGACAGTTAGAGATAGTGCAGAGAGCTCTCAATCCTGAGAGAAGCATTGTATTGTTTCATATTCAATATAAAAATAATGGGGGTTTTAGTAGAGGCTTTCCCCAGATATAGCTTTGTGTTGTGTGATTGAAATTATTTCTATTTCTTGTTCATGTGATTGTGCGATCGTAATTGGTTTCCACAATTTGTAGAATATATTCAAGTAGTTTGTTTTAGAATATTATAAGACCAACTAAATATATGTGGATTTTATACATGGTATCAAAGCACGAATCACTATAGAAGAGAAGAACTAGAGTTTGTTTTGAACAGATGAATCAAATTTGCAGATTTATTCTTCAGGACAAACAACAAATCAAGATGTATTTATCTGGATTGAGACTCGAATATGCCCTTGAGGGTAATTCAAATTACATATCTTGGAAGGACAAGATGGAGGAAGTGTTGGAAGTTGAGAAGGATTCTCTTAGAAGGGGTTTGAGATCATATTGTATTGAACCTCCATGAAAAGGAAACTCCATATGCTATGTGGAAGGCCTTAACAAACCTATTTCAGAATAACAGCAACCACTAGAAGCTAGCACTGAATGAAAAGATCAGAAAGATAAATATGGAGAAGGGAGACACGATACCAAAATACTTGATGAAGTTCACTCAATGTCAAGATGAGCTTTGGAAGTGTTGGTGTGATAGTTCCCAAGACTTGGCACAACTACCAGGATTTAGTGAATGGGAGGGAGAAGCATCCAGAGTGGGAGAAACTGTGGTCTAACTTGGTACAAGAAGAGATTTGACGAAACACCAGAGATGGATCCTCATCAAAGATTGATGATGAGGAGAACTGTGCCGTAGCTGGAAAGGTGAAGAAAGGGAAAGGGAAGGCGCCCCATTCCAAATCTGATTCTGGTCAGGCAGGAAAGAAGCGAGACTTGTCAAAGGGAAAATATTTTCACTTTCATGAGCTTGGAAACTATGCTACAAAGCAATCACACAAGAAGACCAAAAAGGAGCACTCAGGAGGAGCGATAGGTGAAGCACTTGCTTCATAGTTTGAGTTTGATTTCACCCTCATCGCATGCATGGTGTCATCGATGATGGGTTCGGTGTGGCACTTATATAGTGGAGCTTCATTCCATATGACCAACAACAAAGAATTATTCATTAACTTGGAGGATAAGGATCTCTAGATGCATATCAAGAGGGGAGATGAGGGAGGTATAGCGCGATCGACATAGGTACAGTTACCTTTCAGAGGGAGTCTGGAAATCCTCTCAAATTAAAATATGTCATGTATGTTCCTGGTTTAAAGAAGAATTTGGTTTATGTTGCTATGTTATAATACTATGGCTATGATGTGATATTTAGCAAAGGAAAGGCATTCCTTCGTCACCAAGACATGAGACAGGTGAAGAAGATTGGGGTTTAAGTAAAGAACCTCTAAAAATTGGATGTAGAAGATTGTGCTGCCTTGAGTACGAAATCAAAAAAGGTGGAGAGCCGAGACATTGGTGATTTATGGCACAAAAGGTTGGGCCATCTACACCATGGCGCTTTGAAATCATGCAATAGATTTCTACAGGACTTCCCAAGGGTGCACTTGAGTAGCTAGATACATGCAAAGGGTGTACATTTGGGAAGTACACCAAAGCCACATTTTACGATAAGGAAATCCAAGAAAAGGTCATCCTTGAGAGAGTTCACTCAGATTTTTGTGGATCATTCTCCACAACCTACACAAAAAAACACATGTGTTATGTGATTTTTGTAGATGATTTTTCATGCAAGTGTTGGATTTTATTCATGTAGAAGAAAGATAAGACGTTCTCAAAGTTTTGTGAGTTCAAATCACTTGTCGAGAAAGATACATGGAAGAAGGTGAAGCCTCTCAGAAGCAACAATGGTGGAGAATATGTCTCCAAAAAATTGAAGAACTTCTGTGCTTCAGAAGGAATTCAACGGGAATTGATAGCATCTCATAACCCACTTCATAATGGGGTTGCAGAAAGGAAGGACATAACTATCATGGGAGAAACACTAGCGATGTTGCATGATTAGGGCCTACCGTTGCATCTGTGGGATGAAGCATGTAAGACAACAATATTTGTGCAGGAAAAATATTCCTCATCGGATACTTGGGATGAGTACACCAGATGAAGATTTTTCAGGTAAGAAACCGGATGTGGTGCATTTTAAATTTTTGGTTCATCAATTTATTTCATGTAACCAAAGATGCCAAGAAGAAGCTAGAGCGAACAACTAAGTTGGGAATATTTTTGGGGTCACCGATATGCCTCACAAGTATTAGGTGTACTTTCCAACACATAGGATGAAAATGGTCAAAAGAGATGTAAAATTCAATGAAGAGAAAACCATGAAAATTTTCCTTGAGAGGGAGCTCCAGTTGCATGTTGTTGAGCAACTCTTGGCTCTAAAAGAATAAAATCGAGATGTGAAGCAACCACATGCATAGGAATAAAGAGTGGAAGTAATTAATCACGCTGAGACATCCTGAGATAGAATGAAGCATATCAGAGAGGATGATAGGTTGTTGCTTGATGCTAGAGAGAATGTGGGAGCACCCACATCATAATGTAACCAGAGAAGGTCCCCAAAGTGGTACACTAGCTACATGGCTATTATGAATGAGAGTGCAGAGATAGAGCCATCTTCTTTCAAGGAAGCAATGCAACAACTAATTTGGGCTGATTCCATGGTTGAGGAGTATGAATCCATTATTATAAATAGTGCATGGAAAGTTATCCCAAGACCAGAGGGAATTCGGTTGTAGGATCTAGGTGGATCTACAAGGTGAAGCAGGCAACAAATGGGACTGTGGACAAACACAATGCCAAATTTGTGGCTAGAGGGTTCTCTCAGGTGGAGGGGATTGATTGAGATGATACATTTTCACCACTCGCAAGGTACTCATCAATCATAACCATCCTTTCCCTTTCAGCGCAGATGGGATGGAAGACACATCAAATGGATGTAAATATAACCTTCCTCAACATAATGATTGATGAATAGGTGTACATTTAGAAACCAAAAGGTTTTGAGACCTTTGACAGAGAGTCAAATGTGTATAGACTCAAGAGAGAATTTTATGGCTTGAAGCAAACACCTCGTGCTTGGTACACCAGGATCAAAAACTACTTCGCTGGGTTGGGCTTCACCAAGAGTGAAGGAGACACGAACCTTTACCATATTGTAGTAGAAGGTAAAATTTTAATAATTATACTTTATGTTGATGATTTGATACTGACAGGTGATGAGAAGATCATCAAGTATTGTAAATATGATCTTGTAAGAGAATTTGAGATGAAGGACATGAGGCTCTTGCACTATTTCCTTGGATTGGGACTTTGGAAAAGATACGGGGAGCTATTTATATCTCAGGAAAAGTATTCCAACGAGATTATGAGGAAGGTCCACATGAAGGGAATCAAACCCATGGAGACTCCTCTAGCAGGAAACTGGAGGAAGGAGGATGCTACTTCAGGCGAAGTAGTAGATGCTACCATCTACAGGCAGCTTGTGGGTTCACTCATGTATTTGGTGAACACACGACCAGACATATGCTATGTGGTTAACCAACTTAGTCAAGATATGGTTAAGCCTACCAATATCTTTTGGAAGGCAGAAAAGCATGTGTTAAGATACCTCAGAGGCACTAGAAACTTTGGGCTAAGGTACAGATGGAAAAAGGGAGTGAAGCTTCAAGGATTCACAAATGCATATTGGGAAGGTAGTCCATCCGACATGAAGAGCACATCAGGGGGAATCTTCAACATTAGACCATCAATAGTTTCCTGGTACAACATGAAACATATATCAATTTCACTCAGTTCAAAAGACGAAAATTACATGGCGGTGAGTCAGGCATCATGTGAGGCCATATGGATGAGGAAGATAGTTTTTGGTTTGTTTGGTCAATAGATGGATCCTACAGTTATTTATTGTGATAAACAGAGTTGCATAAAACACTTAGTTAATCCAATTTTTCATGACACATCCAAGCATATTGATATCCAGTGCCACCATCTCAGAGATTGTGTACAGAGGAGGATTATGTCATTAGAGTATATTCCAACAGAGGAGAAAGATGCAAACATCTTGACGAAGGAAATTTCAAGAGGAAAATTCGAGTTCCACAAAGGCAGGATCAGGGCAGAAGACAATCCCTTTCTTGTTGAGAGGGAGTGTTGAAATTGGCAACAAGAAGAGTCTTCTCATTTAATTTTCCCTGAATTAAATTAGAAGGAAATTGAAATTCCACATCACATGACAAATTGCATGGGTTAAATGAGTTGGGAAGAATTATTTAGTTCAGTCAATTCGAGTTGGGGGTCAAAGTGGAGGCATGTAGAGTTCAATCTAAGTTTTAAGGGGTCCATTTGCAATTTATTTTGAGTTGTAATTAGTTAACTTAATTATTTGAGTTAAAATCATTTTAACTAGTTCTACTGATGGAGGAACTAGTGAGAGGTCCAGTGAATTAAATATGATTTAAGTCACATGCAGTGATCAATCATATAACTTATAATTCACTATAAATAACTATTGCATGTCAGTTCTAAGAGTGACCTAGTTGAGATTGGAGTTAAAGAGAAGTAGACTATCAATTGTATAATTATAAAATTGTACAGGTCATGCATGAGGTCATCAAGATGCCTTGGATGAATTGCACAATAAATTGAAGGGAATTTCCTAATTAATAGGGGATAAATTATCTCAGGAATGCGTGAGTAAGGCTAGTCAAATAGGGGAATGGAATTCGTTAAGTATTAGAACAAACCTACTCAGATTAGATTGAGATAGTGATAGATATTGCAGAGAGATCTCAAGCCTGAGAGAAGCATTTTATTGTTTCATATTCTTGAATTAATGCAATATACAAATGGTAGAGTTTTTAGCTAAGGCTTTCCCCAGATACATCTTTGTGTTATGTGATTTAAATTATTTCTCTTTCTTGTTCATGTGGTTGTGCGTCGTAATTGGTTTCTGCAATTTGTAGAATAGGTTCACACATTTTGTTTTAGCATATTACAAGATCAGTTGAATCTATGTGGATTTTCTACAGAAAATAAGGATTTGAGAAAGTTGAAGTATTTTAATTATGGAAAATAGGGTCATTATTTGAGAAAGTGTCCGTGGAAGACGAAGGGAGAAAATGTGAAGAAGGGTAAGGAAGTAGTTGGGATGCTACATCTTCTTAGCTAGAAGACCTCTCGAGAAGGTTGGAGGATGAATATTTTTCTCTAATTTCTCGTTTCTCCAAGAGTACCATCGACGAGAGTTCTTGGTGCATGGATAGTGGAGCATCGAAGCATATGCGAGGTTGTGTGAAGTGTTTGAGACTATAACTGAATGGGACTTGAATTTTCACATGGTGGTTAGTGACAAGAGTCAGAAAGAAATCAAAGGATTGGGTGCTATGCCATTCAAAATGGAGTCAGGTCAGATGTTGCAAGTTCAAGATGTACTGTGGGTACCAGAGCTAAGAAAGAGTGTGTTATCTATGTCAGTGATTGGGGTGAAGGGGTTTGCGGTGATTTTACAGGATGGGAAAGAGAGACTCAGGACAAGAGGATATAACTCTATTAGAGTTAGAGAGCATGGTATATATAGGCTAATGGGAAAGCCTATAGAACATGATAAGAAGCTGGTTCCTAAGACTCAGATGGATTTGAGTTCAAGCAAGAGTATGCGGGCTTAAAGGGAGAATCTGAAACCCAAGAAGAGTGCATGGTTAGTGGGAAGCAAGGGGACTTCTCCTGGAAAGAAGAAACCATGGGATGGCATGAAGGGCTATCAAAAAAGAAAGAAGCAGGAAGCTTCTAGTGCTAGACACACTACCAATATGAGTGTGTTTTATTCTATAGGGTATGCTGCAGTGGTGAACACCAAATATTGGGCTAGTGTTGTTGACGATGATGATGAGATACTTCCAAGTAGTGGAATTAGCTCCATAACTAAGTGGGAGTTTTTATTTCTGTAGATTGGGAGGTACTCCCAAAACCCTAGGGTACTGGATTTTGGCATAAGTTGACCCAAAAAAGGGCTTTGTGGGAAGTGTACCCAAATTTGTGGGAGTGAAACCAAGTGGATAATTAATTGTTTATTCATTGTTTGCATGAGGGAACCCTTAATGTAGTAAGGGGGACCTAAGGAAACTATGTAATGTCTTTATCAAAGGGAGTAAATATATTTTCTTATGATAGTTGGGTTTTTTTTTCATTAAGATCAAGTTGATCTAGGCTTGAGTGGTGCCCCTTGAGTGCTCGTCATTTCCTTCATAGAACACTATAAGTAAGAAATATATGAGACCTCATTTGATCATCCAAAAGTGCATTTTATTCTCAATAAAATACATAGCTAAAGGAAACCGCATACCTCACGAGACTAGATGGATATGAAGCAAAAATAAGTGTCTTATTTTTGTCTTTTGTCTCATGTTCTGGAACAGGTCAAAGGAGGATGGTTGGCTATGATTTGGTGAAGGTTCTATGGACATTCCTGTGTATCCTATGGTATGGAATATCACTGTGAATAAGGGGAAAAAATTCTTTGTGTTCAAATATGAGTTAGGGCCAAATTTCCCTACCTATGTTCAAGAGGGTCAAGACTCCTTGTGGATGAGGCTAAAAGGTTATTGTGCCTATTAAGTAAGGCCAGAGTTGAAGTAGAAGAGGGAAGAAAAGATAAGGGTCATGTACATTGAATTATGGGTTGTGGTAATGGAGGAACGAGGGCTTAGTTTCAGAGGTAATGAAAAAAATAAGGGACAATCCAAATTGTGTTGAGGAATAATGTGTTTCTTCATAGAGCCAAGGTTTTTAGGAGATCGACTAGCAGTGTCTTAAAGGAGAAGAAGAATTGGGTTGGAGTGTGTGGATAAGTCTATCCTAAAGGGTTTATAATGAAATTTTTTTTACGCCCATGAAAGACATTCTAGGAGCAACTAGAAGATTGATAGAGGCAATATTATCGGGTGAAGATGCAACATTTTAAAGTTATAAAAGTATTATGAGCAACAAAATAGGAGGAAAAGGACCTACTAGATGTATTCAAGGTATGTTTCTCTGAGATTGATTGTTATTTAATGTTGTGCTAATATCAGTTTCATATTGAATATGAAAGTGCTTTGGTTTTCTCCTTGTACAAGGGTTTATACATGTGCTTATGATTGAAAATTCAACAAACTTGATGAGATTAAGTGTAATTCATGAACATAAAAGCATGGAAACTAAACGCTGAACAACAACATATAAAAACACAACAAACATAGACAACTGAGTCAAATACACATGGTTTTGATGAAGGAGTTCACCCCTCCTGGGCTACATCTCCTTGGTCCAGCTTCATAGCTTGGGCCTTTGTATTAGCTTCAATTGTGAAAAAGTTCCATTCACAGTATCCTTTTGCCTCTGTAACTAGATCCAATGGCTCCAAAACATCAAAATATACCAAGAATGACTCTTCTGAGCCAAAATTGGTTGAAAATTGCCTCAGTTATGGAAAAACCAAATTTTCCTACTATTTCGCCACTAAAACTGGAAGTTCGCCAGATAAATCCACTAAATGTGGAGCTTTCGCCGCATTTGGCGGCTCCACCAAGTTCTTCGCCTGTCTAATTGTGCATTAAGTTAAGATAAGCGTGATTTTAATCTGGATTAGTGGAGGGTTAAGGCGCAAAGCGCATTTAGCACTAACTGTGTGTTATAGAGACTAATATGGGATTAGGGCGCATTAAACATGGATTAAGTCCGTCGATTTTTCTCCACCATGAAAAGTGTTTAGATGATGATCTTCACGATTGAACACATGGGAGGGCGCTAGCCCCCTCTAGAACCCTAACCATAGCGCTGAAAATCTTCGGGTATACGAGGGAGACTATAGTTAACGAGGAACTCGGTGATGGTGTAACGGTTGGTGCTTGCACTTGTATGGGGGAGGTTGCGGGGTAGACCCCGACCTCTGCCCCTCCTCGGTCAATAATTTTTTTGAACACAATGTTGATTCATACTTTAGAAATGGAATTTGATTTATGAACTTTGGATAAAATATATGTGCGCCCATTACAACCTTGGTATTAAAATAACATTTGCGCTGAACTTTGATTTTGACATTGCATAAAATAAATATGTGCCATCCAACCTTGCCATGGGGGGGGGCATGTGGTAGTCTCTGACTGCTCCACGACCCTTCTCCATTGGTTCAAAATTTCACCAAATTAAAAATAATAATCTACCATATAGAAATTTCAACCTTAGGATTAGGAAGAAAAGTTCAATTTCCCCAAGAAACATTGGTGAATCTGATTGTGACACTTGTCATAGTGTCATTGGATGAAAATTGGAGAATATTGCCTGAATATTCCTAAGGTGCTGACTAGACTTCCAAGTCATTAGTTTGTCACTGTTCTGCACATTTTTTACCTGTTTGAGAAAAGGAACAACACACCATAACTTACTCATAAGAACTTGAATATTGATGAAACAAGTTGTGTTGGAATCCTGGTGACGAGCTCTATCCGGTCGTTCTAGTTTGGAACATTTTTGAGCACTTTCGTTTTTGAGATAAATACCGAGCCTCTGATCATTCCTCTCCACTAGAAGCCTTTTGGACCCCAAAAGATACTATCAATTGTTCAGTAGGTGAGGGTATATCTCCCTCACCCTTTCACAGTCCATCCATTTGGCCTTGGAAGGATTTTGTCCCTTGAGTCCCACTCTAAGGTATTCGACATTCCCTCTCCTTGAATTTCTGATTCTTGTGTCAAGTATGAGATCTTGCTGAAGTTCATCAAGATATTCTAGCGAGAAATCATCTATTGATGGCAACTAAACATGCTTCGTGATCATTAATCAAAGGAGGCTTATCAAATTCTCAAAATTAACAACAGAGTATATTTTCATATAAGGAGGAAAATCTATCTTAAATGCATTTGTACCAATCTTTTCCATAATTTTAAATGGACCATAACGGATTGGCTTGAGTTTTTTACCTTCCCCTTGCAATCTTTCTTTGCTGATATATAACCAACTTCATATCCAACCTGAAATTTGTGATCAACACGGTGTTTATCATGCCTTTCCTTGTAGCTGCTTTGACTCTTTTCAAGTAGTTCTTGCACTATGTGATGTACCAACTAAATTTGCTCAATGAACTTCCTTGCCTTATCTATGTCACTATGACCATCTATATCGACATCTTTCTCAAATATGAAGTCCAAAGGCGATCTTGGAAATTACCCAAGACATGCCTCAAATGGAAATGTGTTTGTGGAAGAATGATTATACCTATTGTATGCATGCTAAATGTAATGCAACCGTTCATCCCACAACTTGGGATGTTTGCTGCAATAGCCTCTAAGAAGATGAATGACTATCCTATTTACCACCTCGGTATGACCATCTGTTTGTGGATGAAATGTTGTACTCTTCTTCAACTTTGTGTCCATCATGTCCCATAATTTTGACCAAAAATTCCCAACAAACCGGGAATGTCGATCACTTACAATAGAAGTAGGAAGACCAAAATGAGCCCAAAATTTTTGAAAGAAAAGATGAGCGGTTTGTTTAGCTGTAATTGTTTTCTTACATGGCATCAAAAGACACATTTTTCTAAACCTATCTACAACAACATACAAGTAATCATGACCTTTCCTTGACATTGGAAGACCACCCACAAAATCCATTGAGATACTCTCCCAAGGATGTGAAGGAACCGGAAGTGGAGTGTACAATCCAATTTTCCTATTACTAGGCTTGATTATTGCACATAAATAACATACTCTAATAAAATGAGATACATGATCAATCATGCGTGGCCAATAACAATACCTTTGGAGATTCACTACTGTCTGGCCTACACCGAAATGTCCAACAATCAATGAAGTGTGCGCCTCCCTTATGATAGTGTTTCTTTCTCCCTATGGTATACATAACTTACCCAAGTGATACAACAAACTATAATGCACATGATAATATAACTCTTCATTTTGGTTTCCTTGACTCAATCTTTCATACACATCTTGAAAATCGCTATCAAATGCATACTGTTCATTGTAACTTTCATGCATAACGAAATTGTGCTTAAGTATAATAGATGAATTTACAATAGGCCTAGAGATCATATCAGCTACCTTATTGTAGATTCCCTTTTTATACCTGATAACCAAATGAAATAGTTGTAGAAATTCCATCCATCTGAAATGTCTTGATTTCTGCAACTTTGACTGTGATTGTAAGTATTGCAATGGCTGATGGTTAGTATGGATAATGGTCTCTTTCCCAATCAAATATTGATTCCACTTATTTAATATTTTTCATAGGTGGGATAGTTAGTCATATCTCCATTAAAAATTTCAAAATGAAACGAAATAGGATTACCATGCTGCATGAGAACTGCTCCCAAAGCATAATCACTTGCATATGTTTGGATCTCAAATGGCTGTCTAAGATCTGGAAGAGCCAATACCGGTGTTGAACTTATATTTTTCTTTAAATAATCAAATGATTTTTTCTGCATATCTCCCCAATGGAAGACTTTCTTGACACTTGTTAATGCATGTAACAGAGCTGCAATGGAAGAAAAATTAGCAATGAATTTCCTCCAATACTGTGCTGCCCTAAGAAAGCCTCTTACCTCTGTAACTGTATTGGGCTTAGGCCAATTCAGAATGACCTCTACTTTGGAAGGGTATATCTTCAACTCACCTCCTCCAACAATGTGTCCCAAATACACTAAATAAGTCTTTCCAAACTCACACTTTGACATCTTTAAAAAGAACTGCTCTTTTTTCAAGACATCAAGTACCTTGTTCACATGCATGACATGTTCATCTCTTGATTTTCTGAATGTAAGTACGTCATGTAAGTAAAAAATGACGAAGTCATCTAGAAATGGTATTAGTACATCATTAATTAATGTCATAAAAGTAGATGGAGAATTTGTTAGATCGAATGGCATAACTAGCCACTCAAACAATCCTTGTCTAGTTTTAAATGCAGTTTCCCAAATGTCCTCCTTAGCTATTCTAACTTGATTATAACCACTTCTTTAGTCTAACTTAGTGAAACGTCTTGCATACTTTAACTTATCTAGAAAATCATCAATGCATGGGAGTGGGTAGTTATTCTTTACTGTGATTTTATTCAGTGAAGGGAAATCTATGCACATGCACCAAGTCCCGTCCTTCTTTGGTACCAAAAAAATTGGTGACCCACATGGTGAAGTAGATGGGCATATGATACCTTTGTTCAAAAATTCTTGAATTTTCTTCTTGATTTCCAAACCCTCCATAATTGACATGCGATACATACCAATATTTGGAAGTGCAACATCCTGTTGCAACTGAATCTCATGCTAAATTCCCCTCTTGGGAGGTAACCCACTTGGTTCTTGAAAAATCTCGCCATGCTGACTTACCACATCAAACAAATCAGATTTTAATTTGTCATCACATCCTTCAAAAGATTCATAATCAACATCATCCTTTTTCTTGATCATGAGAAGCACAAAATGTTTACTTGCATTAACTAGCTTCTTCATTTTCCCTGCATTTTTTAAAGAAATATTCAATTTTTTTGCGATGAGCTCTCACAATATACTCCACCCCATCCTTAAGCAAATGATATTTGTTCTCATGGTGATAAAACATCAATTTCTTGTCATAAAAATATGGAATTCCCAAGATAATACTGAAAATGTCAAGTGGAACCACATCTAACTCGACTTCATCAACAAAGTTTGCAATAATAGAAAATCGAAATATGCATTTCCTTGTAACCTGTAAATTGGAATTCTTAACTATCCAACCCAAAGGGTATGGTTTATGATGTGGTATGGTTTCAAGGTTAAGCTTTTTTACCAAGTCTTCTGAAATCAGGTTTGCTTGTGACCCACTATAAAACAATGCATCAATCTTTGTATGATTTGAAATCACTCTAACATGGAACAATTCTATCCTTGTGTCTTCATTTGGAGTGTTTTTGTGACTATTTGAGGAACTAGTACTTGCTATGGCTTCCTTTCCTTTGTTAAACATGGCTACGATCTTGGTCTCATCTCCAGAATCAGATCCAAGATCTTATTGTGTGGTGGAAATCATCTTTTGTTTCCCCTTGTTATTTGGTTTCTTAGGCCTTAGTTTGGGATGTAGTTTCCAATAGTGGGATTCATCATGCCCCTCTTTGGAACAATGTTTGCATGTATTTTTCTCCCCTTCTTTCTTGATGCTTGCATTCTTCTTTCCCTTCAATTTTCCTCCCTTCTATTTTCCCTTACCCTTGAATGCCTTCTTCTTACTACCCTCTTCCTGAATGTTATTTCCCCATGCTTCAAGATGCGTGGATTGCACACATACTTAATCTAAGTTGTTTGGGTTAAACATAAGGATAATATGTTTCAATTAGGAATGTAAACTCCTAATGTATTTCAAGAGTGTGTCTTGGGAATTCAAGTTTACTCCTAACAACAAAGCTCTCTTTCTAAAATCCTGGGTGTACTCTTGAACTATTTGGACTTTGAGTTGCCTAAAGTTTTTCCAGCTCATAATTTATTTTTGCATATAGGCTAATGGATAAAAATGTCTTTTAATGGAATAAATGAATTCAACCTAAGAAGCATATATCTTACCATGAATTCACATTTCCTCTTGAGTCTTTTCCTCCCACCAAACTAGTGCTGCTCCTTCTAGCCTTAATGAAGCCAACTGGATACTTATGTCATCCTCTTGTAGATTTTGAGTTCTACAGTATACTTCCAATTAACATATTCAATTGTCTAACTTCTCTGCATTTACCTCACCATTGTTGTAATATTCCCAAATTTTCACATGACATTTGGAATATTAGAGTTCTTAATTTTCTTAATGAATTAAGTAAATAAAAGGGTGGAGGGACCCATAATCCTCAAGATGAATAAATATCCACTTTTTATGTGTGAATGTGGATTAATTAAGCTTAGATCTACATAATGGGGTAGTGGAGCAACTACTAATGTGAATGGATTGGGGATCATGTCTCATTAATGAGATAGATCATGGAGGTTGAAGCAGTCAACTGAGATCATGGAAGGCATCTAATGAAAGATCATGGAGAATTCATGATGAAGGGATGGAGGAAGTGGTGAAATTAATGCACACATGATGGAGAGGGTGTACATTACATCTAGACATGATGGAGGACTTGGAGAGACAACACAACCAAACATGGAGGATTATGTCCACATGCCCATCACAGTTTAGAGGTGGGCCAAGGCATGGGAAGGCTCATAAACTATATAAAGGAGATGAAGGAAACAATGAAGGCAGGCTATTGAATATATATGTTGAGGTCTGTTTAGATCTAGAATTGTCATGTGACATTCCATGCTTCTTTGGCTGTTTAGCTAAGATTGCAAGTACTGTTTAGCACATGGTGTTCCTGGTCGAGAATCCCTCCTCTTTCATCAAGTAGCTCTTGGAAGAGAATTGTACTTCATTCTACATCAGAAATTGGTGCCACATATCATTTCCATTCTCTGCAGAACATCTACCTTCAGGAATTATGCAATTTCTGAAGATCAGTTGGAAGTGGAGGTTGTCTTCAGTATTTCAGTTGGATAACTGGCGTAGGATTATTCCTAACACCTTGGGCTTGAAGATCAGCATTCCCAGGGCTTCATTTCAGATCTGGCATCAAGCCAAAAACTATTGACCTCCTATCAACAACAATCCCATCAAGGATTATGCAGTCCATCATTGCAGGTCTAAAGGAGGAAGGAAGTTACTAGTATTCCAGCTAGTAATCCTGTGAGGATTCATCCCCTCACCTTTCCATCACCATTTCCATCAGCCTGGAGCTTATTGAAGCACATTTCATTAGGCATAGAGCCTCTCCCTCTTATACAACGCAATTTCTGTAGCAACTGCATATTTAGTTGCTGCAACTTGAAGGAGGAAGAAGAGGAGACAAGATCTCAAGCTCCTAGCTTGTAGATCTGAAGGAGGGATCAACCCTAAAATCCTAGGTCTGTTTGTATAACATATTGAAACCATATTTGGATCAGATATAGCTTCATATCTACATAACCCAATATTCAAAGGATCAAACCCTAGGAGGGTGATTTTCCAAAGTTGTAGATCTGAAAAATCCCTTTTGGGTTATCTTGGGTTCCCATCACATTGGCCAGTTCTTGAATCTTGGCATCATCAGAGCTCCTGAGCTCCATAGATCTGCATTTACCTTTGTAGAAGTTTCATGTACATCAAAAACAAAAGGGACAACGCAGTATTTCTTCCTGTAAGCTCACCAATTATGCAGTGCTAGTTGTTGCATGTTTGCAGGGTGATTCTAGGCCCTCTCTTTGGCTAGATCCACTCATCTTTTGTACGTTGTGTAACTGAATCATTCCATATAATAAAAAGGCTCAACTTCTCTGTATATTCTAATGTTGTCTTGAGATTTATTTTTTACTTAGTTGCAGTTCTTATATTGTGTTTCAATATTACTTCATTTTCCATTTTGGGAATATTACAATTGTACATGGGAAGTTTAAACTTGATGTCCAACTTGAGTAATGGAGTTTTTCCTTTTGAGATTTTTGAATGAGTTTGGGCGGTTTTTGTGGTGGAAGTGGAAGATGAAGGTGTTGATGGAGATGATGAGGATGAGGATGGTGGAGATGGAGGTGGATTTCCTCCACTACCTTTCGAACTCTTCTCTTCATCCTTCATGTCATCTGAAGTTCCTTCTCCATGTGGAGGCTTAGAACCTTCGCCTACTCTTTCTACAGTGAATGCATGAAACATTATTTTAACCATTCTCTGAATGTCCTTGAAGTCTCTATTGACATATTCTTCTTCTGAATGTCCTTGAGTCTCTCCAACACCTAAAATAATGGCTTGGCTAAGGATTCAAGCTCAACTTCTAATGCTTGTACCTTTTTAATCACCTCAGATTCTTGTGCAATTTGTACCTCTTCAATCTCAACTACTAGAGATAGAACTTGAGGTGCTTCAAGTGCACCTTTGAGTGGAACTTTGGGTGAAGATGATGCTCTCTTAGCTCTCTTTCTTCGTGTCCTAATCTCGAGACTAATAACCAATATCTTCCCTTCTCCTCTCTGCAACTTCAACCTTGTAAGCATCACAAAATTACAACTATTAAAACCCTTCTTGGAAAGTCTCAAGCAAAGCAAGAAAACAACCTTTGCAACCTTGTGCTCTGATACTAACTTGATCTGAAATATATTTTTAGTTAATGTTGTGCTAATATCAATTTCATATTTAATATGAAAGTGCTTTGGTTTGCTTCTTGTACAAGGGTTTATACATGTGCTTATGATTGACAATTCAACAAAGTTGGTTAGATTAAATGTAATTCATGAAAATAAAAGCATGGAAACTAAATTTTCAACAACAACATATAAAAACAGAACAAATATAGACAATTTAATCAAATACACATGGTTTTGATGAAGGATTTAACCCCTCTTGGGCTACATCTCCTTGGTCTAGCTTCATAGCTTAGGCCTTTGTATTAGCTTCAATTTTGAAAAATTTATGTTTATAGTCTCCTGTTTCCTTTGGAACCTGCTCCAATGGCTCCAAAAAATCAAAATCTACCAAGAATGGCTCTTCCTAAGCCAAAATTGGTCGAAAATTGCCTCAATTATGGAAAAACTAATTTTTTCCTACTATTTATCCACTAAAACTGGAAGTCTGACAGAAAAATCCACTAAAGGTGGAGCTTCCGCCACATTTGGTAGCTCTGGCAATTTTTCCACCAGTCTAACTGCGCATTAAGTTAAGCTAAGTGTGAGTTTAATCCGGATTAGTGGAGGGTTAAGGTGCAAAGCACGTTTAGCACTAACTATGTGTTATGGAGACTAATCTGAGATTAGGGCGCATTAAACATGGATTAAGTCCGTTGATTTTCTCTGCCGTGAACAATGTTTAGCTGACGGTCTTCGTGCTCGAACACATGGGAGGGGGTTGGCCCCCTCCGAACCCCCAACCATAATGCTGATAAACTTTAATTATACGTGGGAGACTATAGTTAACAAGGAACTCGGTGATGGTGTAACGATTGGTGCTGCCGCTTGTATGGGGGGGTCGGGGGGTTGACCCTGACCTCCACCCCTCCTTGGTCAATAATTTTGTTGAACGCAACGTTGATTCAAACTTTAGAAATGGACTTTTGTTTATGAACTTTGGATAAAATATATGTGTTCCCATTACAACCTTAGTATTAAAATAACATTTGTGCTGACCTTTGATTTCAACCTTGCATAATATAAATATGTTCCATCCAACCTTGCCATGGGTGAGAGCACATGGCATATAGAAATTTCAACCTTAGGATTAGGAAGAAAATTTCAATTTCCCAAAGCAACATTGGCGAATATGATTGTGACACTTGTCATAGTGTCATTGGCTGAAAATTGGAGAATATTCCTTGAATATTCCTGAGGCGCTGACTGGACTGCCAAGTCATCAGTATGTCAATGTTCTGCACATTTTTTATTTGTTTGAGAAAATGAACAATAGACCACAACTTACTCATACGAACTCGGATTTTGATGAAACGAGTTGCGTTGGAATCCTCGTGATGAGATCTATCTAGTCATTTTGGTTTGGATCATTTCTGAGCACTTTCATTTTTTAGTTAAATACTGAGCCTCTGATCATACGTGGATAGAAAGGAATGAGTGAGCACTCCTTCATCAAGTAAATAAAGTGTACTTTTTTTAGGGAAATATTGGTAGTTATAAGTTTTTGACTCCAACCCCTAGTTGTCCTTATATGAGGGATGTATGTAAGGGCCATGATCGTTAGTATGAGATCCCTAAGTTTTTTGTATTAAATTTTGTAATGTAACAAGTTTTGGGTTAAAAATTGTCTTCTGCACTGAGTTGATTCACTGTTGTATATTTTTTTCTATGTAGAGTGCTTGTGTTGTGGCATTTGAATGTATTTGAGATTGTGATCTTAGACATATACTTGATTCTTAAGTGTCGTGAAAAATCAACATATAAAACATCATGTAAGCTCGAAATCCAAATGAAGGCTAACAACCTCAGTTCTTGATGGGCTCCCACCTATTGGACATCGTATGTGTAAGACATGCATTACAAAAAACAAGTTGGGATTTGATATTTCAAGAGGATCCAATTCACATATACTAAAAATCCCTTTGGGACTCTCATGACATCCAATCGTACACAAACACATGCAAGGATATCTTGATCCCAATCTTTGAAATATTTTTCAATGTAGCTGCTTTGTACATGTTTGAAAGGGTTGGTAAAGTGATTTGCATAGGTTGCAATTGTATTTTTGATTAGGATGGAACATATCTAAGGATATTTGGAGTGAGAAATCCTCCTCACCTATTACCCAATTTTGTAACTGACCAGGTATTATCATAGGAGATAAAATATTAGGTATGCACAATAGTATGTAGAGTGGTCTCATGGGACAAGAAGCCTCCATAGACACACATGCCATTACACCTGGGCTCCTATTAGTTGAAGGAAATGAAAGAAGTTAGAGTATAATTTATGCCCTAACACTCTTCCATTTTAGGGATCTAGTGTTCCAAAGATATGATCCAAAGTGGAATAGTTTAAAGGCATCCAATAGGTGTCTACAGTTGACGTTTGAGTAAATCTATAAGGAGATAAGTGGAAAATACAATTAAAAAAATTGTTTTCTTCTTTTCCCTCCAAAATATCACCACATTTTTTATTTTTAGGTTGAATTTTTACCTCAAACTTTCCTAGTTTCCCATTTCTATCAACAGGGCCTTGAATATTCAAGAAAATATATAAAAAGTAAATCTCTAATTCTATAACTCAGTACCAACAGAAGTATTCCTTAGCTGAAGGGAAAATCAAGATCAATAAGTTGACATGTATTGGAGTCTAGGGAGAGCCCATGCTAGATGAAGAGGTGGACATGAAATTGGAAGAGATTCTAAATGATAGAGAATTATATTTTAGTGTCTTCACCATCAAACTCACCAAAGACAATATCAAGCAACACAATGCTAAAAACAACAAATAATTCTGAATTCCTTAATGGAATCATTGAAGAAGGATGTACAAGCTCTCTCCCAGCACATATTAGAATACCATGTCAACATGGAAGGGTTGTTACCTAGTAGCATTAGTATTATTTTCTCCAATTACAGGATCCAGGTAGCCTATATTCATGAATTCCAAGGTGTCCCACTTAAGGATCCAATCACATTATAGTAACTGTTAGTTTCATTTTCTAGGAGTTTACAAGTTATTTTCCTTAATTATATTTGAAAATAATTAGAATATGAAGATATTTTAATTTCACATAGGAATCCTAGATTTCCTATTAGGTAGTTAGTGATGCAACTTATAAATGTTGTAAAGCTCTTAGTGATATGGAATTTTTTATTTCTGAACTTCTTGACTTTTGAACTATTGATTTTTTTGGAAATATGTGTAGATAGGATATAGGAAGCTTGCGATTTTTGTGTCTATTGATAAATGTTATTGAGAAGCTTGAGAAATCCACTGCATGAATTGTGCCTCAACATGCATTGTGATTTTGCTTCAGACTAATCTAAAATAGTTTCATTTATGTGTGCATTCTATGAGATTTATTACTATAAGCTAATGAACTATTTTATCTGTTGAAATATGTAACTAGGTTCGGTATTCATAATGTGTCATGTAATAATGATTTTATGTATTTGATGTAAATAGATTTTTTTTTTTTAATTTTTATTTTGTAGCATGGGTTTCATGCTCAAGGTCATTTTATTTATAGGTCAAGCACCCATTGTGTGCTTATAGGGCTTTTTCATAAAGTCTAGGAGCCAAAGAGTCATTGTCATATGTAAAATACCCTATTGGGCATCTTGTATGATGTAAGAATAATTTATATAAGTCAAAATTGTGTCATAAAGTCCCTCCAAGAACAAGTCGGCCTAGTTGTGACAATTTGTCCCCATTAGGGCTACTTGACCTTATCAAAGAAGCCTATATATAAGAGAACCTAGACCTCATTTGAAGACACACCAACAAGTTTGATAAAGATAATAAAATAATACTAAATTCAAGCGAAGAAGAGGAGAACTCAAGGAAGAAAGATCAAATAATTTTGTAGACTATTTTGGGTTACATCATCTCACACGTGCGAGTAAATTAGGGCATATTTTGCACCAACAAGACTGAAATTGTAGTCACTACAAAAGGCTAAAGTTTTGGGTTCAAAAGGATTAGTTTGATAACCGAGTTACTAAGGAAGAAGAGACTCCAGAAGAGAAGGAAGAAAGATACATTTCTCACCATATTTTACCACACGTAGGAAGCTAGGGTTTATGCAGTTAGGATAAAAAATTACAGTCATAAGTTGCAGGTGTGAAATTATGGCCGAAGGAGAAGTTGCAGCAGTTGTGAAGCAAGTTTGACTTGAGTTGACTTTGTGAGAATCAAGCTCGTCAATGAAGAAGTTTACTTGGTATGGATGGGTATTTTTCAAGGGCCTTAGGTCTTGGAATTTTTCATTTGAATATTCTATAAGAAGAGAATAATTCTTGTGGGTTTTCCTCTCAAAAGGAGAGGTTGTGGCCCTAGATAGAAACCTATATTTTGTGTCCTCTTGTCTCATTGATATTCACAATTTTGTAGTTGTTTGATGATAAGAACACAATAATAATCAACAGAAAGAAGAAATTAATTACAAGTACATCAAGTTAAGTAAAATAACATCACAAAAAATTATCAAAGTAAGAGAAATAACCCTAATCTAGCTTCCCTTGATTTCTCAACATGGTATCAAAGCTAAGGTGACAAGAAGAAGGCTTGAAGATAACTCCATTAAAGGAGGATACATAATGGCCAATCATTATAAGAGCATGAAGTCATCAAGTCATCAAGGATAACTAAAGAGTATCAAGGAAGACTAGTCTACACATCATCTTGAAGGAATGAACTCTTGAAAGAAGAAAAAAGACCATAAGGACTCCACCTCCACTCAAAATAATCTACACAATTGAAGTATTCTTGGAAAAATTCTTATTCTATACAAATGAAAAAATAATATCCCTCCATCATCAAAGTATTCAAAGTGATCTCCCTCACATTGAAGAAATGATCATATCTCAAACATCCTTGAAGAAGATCATCAAGAAAACAATCATCGGCAATAAAGCATCTACAATTGTCAAAAACAAAGGAGTAGTGGAAGTCAACATAATCAAGAAGGCATATAATTTAAGATATCATCATCAAAATAACATATTCACTTGAAAGAAAGTATTCTATATTTTATGTGTCAATATAAAATGACTTATTTCTTCAAGGAGAACAAAAAAATTGTTGGGACATCGAATTACCTTGCATGAAAGAAGAGAATAGATTTGATCCTCATAGAAAATGAAGTTAGTGAATATGTCACGGGATTAATCACCAAACCTCTTCGAGAGAAATCTAAAGAACTATCAAAATATTGAAGGAGAATTAAGGGCTAATATAATCTGCATTGAATCAATAAAGGATTCCCTCATTCCCTTTGTAGCTAAGTTGAAGACATCAAAAGATATCTATGAAAAATTGGTGGAATTTTTCTTTGTAAGTATTGCAGGAGAAATTATATTGTAAGAACCAAAATTTACAAGATGAAGGTATCAAAGGAAGAAGGGGTAGCCTCATAACATATGAGGGTATTCCAAATAATAGATCAACTACAATATCTAGGAGAAGTAATGTCTAATCGAGATATGACCACCATTGTGCTGAATGAATTGCCTGATGAATGAGACAACTTTGTATCAAGTATCTATGGAAAGAAATAAACTACTCCATTCAATGATATTTGGTCATTATGAAAAAATTAAGAAACCATATTGAAGACAAAGAATGATGTTGGATCAAGTGAAAAAAGTCAAGCATATGCAACTATGGCAAGGAAGAAAGGAAAGTCTCAGAAAAGACTTCAAAATAAAATTTACATGTCTATGATCCAATTCTATGAATGTAATGATTATGGTCATTTTAAAAGGAATTGTCCTAAACTCAAGAAGGAAAACAATAAGAGAAAGGAAAGAAATGAAGCCCATGTCACTGAAGAAGTAGAATAACCTGAAAAGAAGAAGTCAAAGAAGGAAGAAGTGAAATACCTTTACTATGATTGCGATAACATCATATACTTAGTTCTTTTCAGTTTGTAGAAGATAATAATCAAGATGGAAAGCATCACATGTATGATAGGATGCATTATAACAAAGTTTGAGATGACATCATCATAAAGGCATGGAAGGATAGCCTAATTAAAAGTATATAAGGCTGAAGCATTCATAGTACATGATAGAAAGGAAGTATCTTATGGCATATTCATTGAAAGCTAAAATGACAACCGAAGTAACCGATTGAATAATTGAAGAAACACATCTAGCAAGATAAGAAGATAAAAGTTTGTCACGATCATCTTCATTAGAATAATTTGTAGAATGAGGATCATCAAGATCCTCCATTGGAATCTTTGTTAGAAGATACATCTCTACTTAGAAGAAGCAAGTGTCTCACAGATAGTCTATATTACATCTAGAATGGAATCCAAAATTTAGAAGGATGAAGGTATGATGACAAAGATGTGCAGCATGTGAAGTTGGTTGAAGTATTTTAATCTTCAAGCAAGGAAAGGAAGCTTCTAGAAGAAGGTCTAGATGACCACATGAAGGAGGAGGTATGTATATATTTAGTAATAGATAGATAAGTCATGTCATCATATGGTTGCAGATAGAATGGTTAAAATTTTCTATATCATGAGCATGATGAGAAAATAAGGAACTTTTCCTTCTATATGATACATGAAGGCATGAATACAATGTGCCTTGAACTCTTCTACATGATGGCATGATATGATCTCATTAAGAATATGAGGCAGTTGGAAACTATGGTTCCTATGATGAAGGAACTATGTATAGAAGATCCCAAGGAAGCAATATGTGAAGAAAGGTGAAAGAAGAGCTCATGAAAGATGTATCTATAGTCACATAAGATAAGATAAGTGATCAATAAATGATAACACAAAGGATTAGATATGAAATCTTCATGGAGAAGGTATGAAGACCCTAGTATGTATGTTGAAGAAGGAGAAACTTGGTAATGTATGTCTTGGAGATGGATTCACACAATATGCGAAAAGATGTTGATGTTGCAAGAAGAAAATGACATGAAAAAGGACCATCATAAAGAGGTAATGTTGATTTTATGTTCATTTTTTATTTTTAAAATAAAGAATCTAGTTGGGTTGTAACAGGGCTACTGAAAGAGGGCTGTATAAGTTCATCTACAACTAAGATTGGATGGAAGATCCTGAAAGAAACATGACTTGGAAAAGGTAGCAATATAAAGGATAGCTAGATGATGACAAGAAGGTCACTTCGTGATGAAGAGAAGGATGACATGACTATTGGTTAAACACTATGTTTCATTGAAGGCAAATGATGGAGAATATGGTCGATGCCCTACAAATAAGTTCTAGAAGAAGATGGATCCATGATGAAGAAGTTGAAGTTCATCCATGGCACGATGATTCCAAAAGGAGGAGATTTACAAGCAAATGATAGTACCATGATATCCACCAAAGAGAGGATAATCACTGTTGAAAACAAGTCCCTAATTAAAAGGGAGCTTGGGAAAATCCCTAGTTAAGAGGGAACTTCCATATATTCCTTTTATATGAATGAGTAGATCCTCCCTAGTTGAGTGGGAAAGATAGACACATCATTCATGTATTCATTATGAATAAATAATGGAGGATTGGGTAAGCATATGAGAATGATACCAATACTCTTTGAGGATGAGGTAGGGCATCCAATAGGTAAGAGTAGTCGAAGATGAAATTCCTTGAGGATGTGGTAATCCAAGACAGGAATGGTCCTAGAAGGACATACCTTGTGAACATTCAGATGTGGTATGTGCATTGAGTGACAATGACCAAGGTGTCTATAAATAATTGTATCCCCGAAATTGTGCTCTAATCTAGTGGATAGATAGAGCTGTTAGTCAAGGCCTTGATATATGACAATGCTGGTTAATGTGATGAAATGCACTGATATAAGCTAAGAAGATAACTTCTGAGATGGCTTACGAATCTGACTCTTCTTATGAGAATTATTAAGTATGAAAATGTCCATGTACCTTGTATGGATTATGAATACCTCCCTTGTTAAGAGGGAGTGTTGAAATATGTAACTAAGTTCAGTCTTCATAATGTCTCATGTAATCATGATTTTATGTAAAGATAAAAATAAAATTTATCTTATTTATTTTGTAGCATGGGTTTCTTTCTTGGAACCTAAAATCTAAAAAACTAATCATTGGTGGTGACTTGAAATTGAAAATGCATGTCCAAGAATTGTGGGTGGATGGCACTAGGGATAATAGTCTTATAAAATTCTTTTGATAATGTTTTGAAGCCTTTGGATAGGTGGATATTAAATTTATCAACTCACAAACTACATGGAATAATAATAGAAATGGTTAAGACACAATTGTTAAGAGAATGGACCTATTCTAGGTTTACCACTCTCTCATATAGAAGGTGGAAAAGTTTAGGACTTGAGTGGGGAAAAATAGGCTCCATGATCACTTTCCCATAGGATTAGAATTGGAAAATCTTGGATAAAATATAGGTATTGCATTTAAATTCAACCCTATTTTGTTGATTGAGGAGGAATTCCAAGTTATTGTTGTAGAAAATTGGCATCCTTGTTCTTCTAATTTTAAATCTTTGACATTTGAACAATTTTTTGAAATGTGTTAGAGAGAAGGCCTTATTTTGGGTAGGGGAAATGTATTTCTCATGGGAAGTGGTGGTGAAGTTATTGGAATTTTAGCTCAAAATTTTAATGAAAGTGTAATTGATGAGGAAAGCTTCAAGGAACTAAAAAAGCTCAAAGATTTGTGGTAGAAAATTTTAATGGAAAAGGAATAGGACTAGCACATGAAAATTTTTGCAACTTGGATCGAATCCATTGATTGAAATACAAAGTTTTTCAAATCTTTTCCTATCATTAAGGAAACAAAAACACAATCTAGGAACTTAGCAACTTCGAAGGAGACAAAGTGAGAGGATTTAAGGGGTTAACATATCTTGGAGTTCAATACTTCAAGGCTATTTTCAAGAATTCTAATGGTGCTAATTTCATATATTTTTTCCCTAGATGGACTACCAAGGAATATAATGTAAGGATGTACAAACTTGTTTCCAAGGAAAAATTACTATAGGTTTTGAATTATTTTAAGAAGGATGAGATTCCATGTCCAAATGGATAGATCGTCATATTTTATATTTTAATCTTTGAGTTATTGGATCCTTCGAGTATTGGACGAGGTCAGGATGACAGGGAAGGTTCCTAGGAATATCAGTGTAACTTTTATAGCTCTTACCCCCAAGGTGGAACTTCCTAAGTAATTTGAAGGTTTTCAAACCATTTATCTTTTCAATTTCCTCTACACGATAATTACAAAGGTTTTGGTTGCTAAGATCAAAAATTTTCTCTCCAACTTTATCTCAATGGAGCAATTCAACATTCTTGAGAGAAGTCAGATCCATGAAGCTATAGGTACGACTTAAAACTATATGCACTAAATAAAACTCTCCAAAGATCCTAGAGTAGTATTCAAGCTTCATTTTTCAAAGGAATTTGATAGGGATTCCTAGCTCTATCTATGACTATTGTTACTACACATTGGTTTCTCACTTTCCATAATAAATTGGATCATGACCCATGTCTCTTTTGTGCTTATCTCTACTATCTCTTTTTTGCTTGCTAATTAATGGGGAAAATTTTGATCTTAAAGTATTATATTGGGATGAGGCAAGGTTGCCCCCTCACTCCCTTTTTCCTCCAATTGGTAGAAGACCTTAGAAAAGCATTGGAAGATGCCAAACTGAAAGGAATTATGACTAGTATCAAGGTTGGAAGATTTGAAAAACTCACACATCTACTTTTTATCAATGACGTGTTGCTCTTTTTCTATCATTCAGAGCATGAATTCAGTTCATTAAGAGTTATTATTTTACTCTATAAGACAACTATAGCTATGGAATTGAATGATACTAAATCTACACTTTATTTTCATGATCTCACTAATGAACTTGGATCCACTACTAGAAGGTACCTACCATTTCAATCCTTTGGCATCAATATAAGTTTAAAATATCTAGGTTTCTATTTGAAACCTAATAAGCATGTGAAGGCTAACTAGTCATGGTTGTCAGGAAAAGTGGAAAAACAACTCGCATTATGGTGCATAAGGTGGTTTTTAAGAGGATGCGAGTTAGCAGTGGCCATGTTAGTTCTTAAGAAAATTCATGTGTATTGGTGTATCTTGGATCATATCCAAAATTATATTTTGGAGAAGATTAGGAAATTTTATTTTAATTTTCAATAGTAGGGTAGTAGAGAATTCATGGGCATTCATTGGGTAAATTTGAAAAAATAAATTGTAGCCACTAAGGCTCTGGGAGGTTGGGGACTAAATGATGTTTATATGTGGAGGAAGATTATAATTCAAAATTCCATTTCCATTTCCATAGTCTTGGATTAGCTTGGACTGGAAAAAAAGAAACTTGAACGTATCAAATCAATGGAAAGTCTCATAATGACATTCATAGAGGTTGGCTCCTTCTTGACCTAGGAATTTGGCAATGGATCTCAACTTAGGATAGATGTTGATGCCCTCATGGATGTAATGAAATAAAATTCCTTTTTGCAGAGCTTATATATATTTTTCAATGATAAGGAAATAATCTATGAACTTAATGTCAAATGCATCATCCATTACCATTTGGGAACAAGGATGGTTGACTGCTAATGATTGAGACTTGGAAGGAGATTGGACCATTAAATGGACCAATACATTTCAATCCCTTAGGGAAAATCATATAAAACAAAGTTACCAACTTAATGACAACTATACTGAGTTCTCATTTTTTTAGAGGTCGCAAAAGATCATGATTTTCATGCTTATTTTGAAAAGTGTTGTTGCAACATCAACCTCTTTTTTTGGAGCATATTTTTGACACTTTAAATTTACTTATGTATTAAGTATGGCCATTTTTTTTAAATGTTAGTGATTTTCAAGACGATTTTGAAAAGTGTTGATGCAACATCAACACCTTTTTTTTAGGGGCTTATTTTTGATACTTTAATTTTTCTTGTGTATTATGGGTATTCTTTAAAAAATGTTGATGATTTTCATGCGAATTTTGAAGAGCATTGATGCAAAGTCAACACTTTTTTTTTCTTTTTCCTAGGGGTATATTTTAAATGTTGGCTATTTAACCATTTTTAAAGTCGCTTATTCCTCTTATTCCTTTTTTCTTCCTGAGATGTTTAAACTTATTCCTTTTTTCTTCCTAAGATGTTTTATTTTTAAGGATTTTTCAAGTTTGCGTTTTTTGTTTTTCTTTACAATGTTTTTTTAATAATGAAAATTTCAATATTTTTTCCATAGTTAAAAAAATAACAAAATTATTATTTTAAAGTTAGGATTATTTATATATTTAATTAATAGTTCAATACACATAAAATATTATAGATTTGAGGCTACTGCGATTAGTATTTTGTGTAAAGAATTTTTCCGGATTAATCGCATCCATCCTTGGTAAATTTGACGTTTCGAACCACGCCACCGTGGTTCATCTTCAGGAAAAGATCCATGGGTAAGACTGATCTCACACGTAAGGTATAAATATGAGAGTGAGGGATGATGAGCGACAGGGAGAAGCAAGGGAGGCCGACTTTAAAAAGTCCAAAAACACAAATTAGTAAATTTAAAGAAAAAATAAATTAAAATAATTGTCACTAAAAAACTAATAATTTTAAACACTTGACAAAAAGCACACATTTTACATATAGATATAATTAAAAAAAATACATTTTGGAACCTTTTCCCTAAAAATGACATGTTTAATAAAGGATTTTTATGGTAAAAATTAATTTTTTTTTTTTGAAAAAAATAACAATTTTTATGAAACTTTCATAAATTTTATGTTGAAAGATGATAACATTTGAAGGTTTTTTAAATCTTGTTTTTCAAAAATAAGGATTCATGTAAAATTTTGAATAAAACAAATGTTAAAAAATTTAAAAACAACTTTTAAAAAATCAAAATAACAAAATAAAATAAATTATTTCAAAAAAGATTGAAAAAAAAAATTAATTTGAAACAAAGATTTAAAAATAAAATAAAAAACATTTAAATCAAAAGTTGGAAAAATATGTTTATAAAAAAAAACATGATAAATAATTAAAATCAAAATTGAATTAAAAATAGAGAGAATATGAAAAGAAAATTGAAAAACACAATTATAAAAAAAATTAAAATAAAACTTTCTGTAAGCTTTTGAAGAACCCTCAGTGATCTCTTAAGATCAACCAAGGACATAAATGACCCCATGTTCGGTTCCAGAGTATATGCGATCCCCTACTCATGTGGGAATTCTTACATAGTACAAATTGGGAGGTCCTTCAAAACACAGTTGAAAGAAAACATGGCTGACAACATCCACAACCACATTTCTAAATCTGCCATAACTGAGCACTCCCATTCTACCAAACACCTCATTTGTTTTGAAAAATCCAAAATCTTAGCCCATGCCCCATACCATTCAATTCAGGTCATTCGGGAAGCCCTTGAGATTGAAAAATGCCCTAATAACTTTAACTGAGATGATGGGTATCATCTAAGTCAATACTGGAAACCCACCATCCATTTTCTTTCATCGAAACATTTATCCTCTACATCAGATTCCATCAATCCTTAACCTTTTGTTGAATTTAATCTATTTTTGCCTAACCTCCATCATTAAATTCTAGATATATTTGCTTTCTTGATTTGTTATTTAATAATTAATATCCCTCTATAACTATATCCATATTTATTTTTACCTTTATTCTTATCTTTACTTCCTAATTTATCTTTTATTCAACTTAATTTCCTTTTTATATTTTCAGTCTTAACTTTATATTATTCTTGTTTAATATATTCACAAAATTCCTATTTATATTTTCAGTGCTAACTTTATATTATTCTTGTTTAATATATTCCATTTATTTCATGTTAGTTCCTTAATTTATTTAAATTAACTAATCTATTTAATCTTATTTTCACTTTTATTATAATTCAGTTTATATTAAAATATTTTTCTATAAATTTATTTCAATATCTTCCGGCTAGCTAACGACTAGATTCATTTAATTAGTTAAATTTATTTGTTTGGTTATATTTATTTAATTAATTTAATTTTAATAATTTTAATAATTTAATTAATTCAATTTTAATTATTTTTATATTTTTGTATTTTATATAACTAATTTCCTCCTCTTTTTTTTTTTGACTAAATCAACTTATTTAATTTATTTAATTTTTCTAAATTACTAATTTCATTCATCTCTTTTAGCTATTAAATATTGTTAGTAATCGTTTACTTTTCTCCTAGCTAACCACTAGATCTATGCTCTGTTCTATATAATATGGTTCAACCCTCTTCCTATCACATATCAAGCTTTTGCTCTTGAAGATGGGTGAGTATTCACCTGAAACGTCAAGCCCTTCGATAAGAATACACAAGATTCCAGAAGCTCTCATCAACATAAAACACTTTGTTAAAAAAATAAAAAAATTTAAACATTACTAATTATTATTATTATTTTTAAAATAAAATTATAATTAAAAAAATAAAAAATAAAACATTTTTTTTGGCAAACAAATAAAAATAAAAAATAATATGAAAATAATATACATATATATATATAAACATAAAAAAAAAAAAAAAAAATAATATTATTAAAAACATAAAAAAGGAGCCGAAGGGATAGGAGAAAGGGCACTCCCCCCTATTTTTAATATTTTTTAATTGTTGAGATTTTTATATTTGATTTTTGTAATTATTTGATTTTTTTGGATTAAATTTCTATTTTTATTTAAAAAATGTTTTTTAGCAAGTTTATATATATTATTTTTGAGATTTTCTTTGGGTGTCATTTTTGTTTTTTGGCTTGGATTTTTTTTTTTTGGTTTTTTTATGATTTTTTTAAGTATAATTTTTTTACATTTCATTTTTTTTAAAATTTAAATTTAATTATTTTATTAATTTTTGTTTTGTTTTTTAATTTGTTTTATTTTATTTTATTTATTTATTTTTATTTTTTTAAGAGGGATTGTGGCAATGCTCAATTAGCAACCAAACTCTATTATGTGTCAATTTTATAGTTAATTTTAAACGAAAATTAATTTAGTCCACTCTATCATGTGTTGATTGTATGATTGATTTTAAAGTTTTCATTGCAATGGGTCAAGTTCATCACCACTCTGTATCAATTGATGGTTGATTTTTAAATTTTCGTTGCAATGTGTCAAGTTGTCTTAGGCTAATATTTTAAAAGAGCTGTACTTTTAACGTTTAAAAAATAAATTACTCTTGGTTGAATGACTTTTTGATTTAGGTATTCATTTTAAGGGTTTTTTTTAGTCATGATATTTGATTTTAATTCTATGGCCGAAAAATGTCGACATTTTAAGATTTTTTGGAGTTGTGATATTTGATCTTTAATGCCATGGTTGAAAAATGTCTAAATTTTAAAGTTTTTCGGAGTTATGATATTTATCTTTAACCACCATGGTTGAAAATTGTTGAAATTTTAGGTTTTTTTGCAGTCGTGATATTTTATATTTAACATTATTGTCAAAAACTATTGGAATTTTAAGGTTTTTCAGAGTCATTATATATATATCACATTGCTAAAAAATGTTGAAATTTTAACAAAAAAAAGCGTTGATGCAACATCAATGCTTTTTCATTTTAGGGCGTTTTTTCATGTTTATTACACTAAAATTTTAGTTTTTAATGCCATTGTTAAAAAATACTTGGAATTTTACCCCGAAAAGATGGCATTGATGCAACATTGACACTTTTCATTTTTGGCTTTTTTTTTTCATGTTTATTGCACACAATTTTTTGTTTTTAATGTCATTGCTAAACAAAATGAATTTTAAACAGGGAAAAAAAACGTTGATGCGACATCAACACTTTTAATTTTTGGAGTGTTTTCGATATTTTTTGTGCAAAAATAAGGTTTTTTTTGGGCTAGTGTTCTCATTTTGAGGTCACAATTCTCATTAAAATGTAACTTTGTTATAATAATTATCCCAATTGAGGATGAGCTTGTATGGGTAAGAAATGAGGCTAGAGACAAATATCAAATAACTTGTGGTATGAAGCTCTATCCGATCCTAGGAATTTAGCAATGATGCTTGGTGGTGGAATTTTTCTTTTGGAGGTCAAAGATCCTCCAAATTCCACCCTTTTTATGTGGATTTTCTCTTAATAACAAAATTTTGACTTCAAAATTTTGTTAAGAAAATGAGTGGAGAGGAACCTAGTATTTGCCTCTTTTGTAAGAATAGTGAGGAAGCAATTTCTCACCTTTTTCTTACCTCCCATTTCTCTTAACAAATTTGGTGTTAACTTGAAATTTAATTCAGGTTTTCAAACTTATGGGACAAGGACTACATTGTTAGTTGTTTCTTTGGTTGGCTTAGTAACAGGGACTTGAAACATATTAAGGCACAACTTCCTTTTTTAGTTATTTGGGGCATCTAGTTGGCTTGAAACTCTACTGTATTTGAAGATAGGTCTCTACCTTATTTCCAAATATCGATTCAATATTTAAGCTAACTCCAATTTTATAGGATTGGACCAAAGAGTAAATGGACTTGGTTTGTAGGTGAATTTCAAGTGGATAAGATCATCTCATGACATCTTTTTGATGGTGTGTGTAGGGACTCCTTTTGTGGTTTTCGTTTTGTTCTCCATTTATATGACATCACTTGTTTTTAATTCAATACTAATGTAGGGAGAAGAACTAACCATTACAATGAATTTATGACCATTTTTCAATTTATAACATTTACTCAACACCAAAACTATGGCT